>JACGWO010000002.1:40055933-40541354 GCA_034509735.1 Sesamum alatum
ATGTGTATGTGTGTGTCTTTACGTGTATGTTGTGTATGTATATAATTATCTTGACCTAAATTTACTTATATGAATTTGAATTTACTTATACTAAAAAAGATGCATATATTGCAAGTATAAAAAATATAATTTATCATATAAAATAATAATCAAAGTGGAGAAAAAATATTTTATTTTTTAACTATATGCTTTTACTTTATAACAATAATATGTTTTGCTTGATAAAGTACCTATTAAATTTAGTTAACACATTTTTATTTAGATATTTCTTTTATTATTATAATGTAACAATTATTGACATAATATGAATCACGTGCAACACAGGTGCTTTTGACTAGTAATTATAAAACATCAAAAATCTAAACATAAAATACACTTAACTAAGAGTATGTTTGGTTGGGGGAAAAAGTGGAAGTATAGGAGAGTGAAAGTGAAAGGATGTATAAGAAAAAGTTTAGTGTTTGGTTTGGAGGAAGAGATGGAGGGGAAGTAAAACTGAATGAATATGAAATCTTTCCGTAGTCCAATTTCGTTTCCGTCCGAAATTGGACGAAAAAGTGGAAGTATAAGGCCAAAAAGACAAAAAAAGAATACATATTTTATTTTTTATTTACTCTATTCCCCCCCCCCTCCCAACCACACACACACACACACACACACACATATATATATATATATATATTTCTCCAATTCTTGTCTTATTCCCGCTGATAATACCGTACATAATCGCAAGAGAACAGATAATTAAATTGTTGAAAAAACTACTACGTCGAAGTCAATAATCCGGTAAACATACTTTGTATTTGCGATTTTTTAGAATTTTTTATTGTTAATTTGCTATTAATTTTGATTGCATAATCCTTTCCCCTAATCGTGTTCTCTCTTCTCGCCGCCTGCATGAGTAATTTTTATTTTATCTAAGCCGAATAATTTAAAATAAATGAATAATATTCGTTTGGATGAATATTTTTATTAATAAAAAATATTATTGTTCTTGTTTGATATATATTTTTATTACTAAGACTTTTAGATCTTTGATATTAGTATAATATAGACTTGTTTATTTTCTAATACAAAATGAAGAGAAAGGGTTAAAGTGTAAAATTACAAAAATTAGTCTTTTCTTTTCAATCTAATTTTTTCGTACCAAACAACAGAAAGTATTTGAGATTTACTCCCCTTCCAATCATACCAAACAAGAATGATGACTTAGGCAAGTGTTCTATATTGGTTGCACATGAAAATTTTAAATGATTTATAAGTCCAAATCCTCTTTCCTTAGCGAGGTGTTTTTTTAATACAAAATCATGAGGCCATAGCAGATAGTAACTCACGCAACAAAACACCAATTAAGTCTCAAGCCACATCATTTGACGTCATTAGTGGGAACGAGGCCATTTTCCCATCCCCAAGCCCATGTCATTCAAGGGGCTGATGATATAAACAAGTGTCTCATATTGGTTGCAGACGAGAAGCTTGATTGGTTTATAAGTCACAAAGCCTCATCTCCTTAACGAGGTGTTTTTTTAGATCAAAATCGTAAGACTCATACAAAGTTATAACGAAATCGAACAATACCTAACATAATGGGCATTAATTGAGTCGCGAGCTGGGTGAAGTATATAATTAAAAGTAATAATAAGTCGAACAATAGCTTATATTTTGCAGACATCGAAATACATTTAACACATATGTTACGAGTATAATTAGGTACGAGTTCTTACTCAAAATAATTTATTTTATTAATATTTGATATACTAATTTTCAAAGAGTAGAAAATAAATGACGTCATACCTTAGTACCCAATATACATATAATAATATTTTTTATACAAAATAAAAAGAATCCATATATTATAAAATGGGGAGTAAATGAAAAACGTTAGTTGGGGGACAGCTTTTCAGGGGGGAAATAAGACAGTAGTAGTGGAAGTTGAGGAGGCGGAAATCGGAATAGATGAAGAAAGCGCGTTTTGCTTTGCATTTGTGGAAAAAAAAATAATAATAGAATATTGGGATCGGAGAAGAAGAAGATGGAGAGTGATAAGAGCATATTCTGATTTTTATTTATTTATTTATTTTTGTTGGTTATTCTTTTCTATTAGGATTGGGGGGAATATTTCTCTTTTTGGCGTTGAAGTGGCATATTTTATTTGTTTTTTTCTAAAATCTTTTTGTGTTTTTTTTTTTATGCATTCTTCTTTCTAAGTGGGTGTTTGCAAAAACTGAAAAAAAGTTATTATTTGCTTATAGTTAAAAATTTAAGTTGCAAATGAACAATGTTTTTAAACTCAGACCGGCATAAGAACCGAAGAACTTATTGGGTCACTGATTCAACCGATTGGACCGTTTAAAAAAAATCGAATAACATATATATATTTTATATATTAGCTTTAATCAATCATATGGTATGATTTGATGGTTGAATAGTTAACTAAATATTCTATTCACTCAAGTTTGACTCCTCCATTTTACACTTAAAAGGTTTTATACTTTTTAAAACTAAAAATATTAAATAAATAAAAAAAAGTTAAAAAGTAAAACCCTAGAGAACAAACCTAAACGTCTAAATGTAAGCAAGCCGCCGCCTCCATCCTCTCGCCTCTTTCTCTCCATCATCTTCTTCTGTCATTTTTTTTTTTTTTTTTTTTTATCTTTGAAATCCTTCATGGCTACACCCTAAAAAACCAACGATTATCATTTGAAAATTGAAATCCTCCATGGCTACACCTATTAATGATCAAAGTGGAGAAAAAATATTTTATTTCTTAACTGTATGCTTTTACTTTATAACAATAATGTTTTTTGCTTGATAAAGTACCTATTAAATTTAGTTAACACATTTTTATTTAGATATTTTTTTTATTATTATAATGTAACAATTATTGACATAATATGAATCATGTGCAACGCATGAGCTTTTGACTAGTAATTATAAAACATCAAAAATCTAAACATAAAATACACTTAACTAAGAGTATGTTTGGTTGGGGGAAAAAGTGGAAGTATAGGAGAGTGAAAGTGAAAGGATGTATAAGAAAAAGTTTAGTGTTTGGTTTGGAGGAAGAGACTGAGGGGAACTAAAACTAAATGAATATGAAACCTTTCCAGAGTCCAATTTCGTTTCCGTCCGAAATTGGACGAAAAAGTGAAAGTATAAGGCCAAAACAAAAATAAATACATATTTTATTTTTATTTACTCTATTGCCCCCCCCCCCCTCCAACCACACACACACACATATTTCTCCAATTCTTTTCTTATTCCCGCTGATAATACCGTACATAATCACAAGAGAAAGCCCTTTTCTTTTTATATTAGTATAGATGCAATTGATTATTCAATATATACATTTAAATTTAAAGGTTGATTCAATCCATCAGTAGTTCAATCAACAAATACATTCAAATGGTAAAATCACACTTTTACTCTCATACGGTAGAGGGTTCAACACTTTTAATCTTTACAGGATTTTCAAAATGGTTCCAGAATTGAAAAAAATTGACATATTTAATCATATGCTTTGTGGAATTTTTTTTCAATCCCAAATTGAAAAAACTCAACACATTTAGTTCCATAAATCCTGTAAAACAAAGGACAAAATATTGTGTTGAGTATTCTCAATTTTGGGACCATTTTGAAAATCTCATAAAATAGATGACTAAATATGTTGAACCCCTTATCATATAGGGCTAAAAAAATGTAATTTTGCTAGTTCAAATGAAACTAAGAAACAACAAATTATTACAAAAATAAACACATATACATCCGCGTTTGTGGGCCTTGAACTCACAACCTACTAGTGCATATTTCTTTAACATTTTCAATTTGGTAAATAATCACATATTCATTTATTATAGCTATATTCCGAAAGGGGAGAGGGAAAGCAAAGATTACAAATCCAATTAAGAGTAAGTGCTTTCCTTGTTTGTTTCGGTGGGTGTTTGCAAAAACTGAAAAAAAAAAAAAAAAAAAAGTAATTATTAGCTTATAGCTAAATTTAAGTTGCAAATGAGTGTTTGCGAATTTTGCTTTAGTTTTTCAAAAGTTAAAATTTAACTTTTTTTCAGCAAAAGTTCAAAGCACCAATTTAGGTGCTTCTTCCAGCTTTCATTATTTTATCACTTTTTCTTTCTCTATATTTTACAATAATACCCACCACCACCACCACATGATATAAAAGAGTTTCGGCTTGTTTGTTTATGTTTTTATGTTTAATTTTCAATTTTGAGTGAAAAATGTGTGTTTTTAAATTTATACAGATTTTTGTGTGAAAATAAAAATATATACAGATTAGTTAATGAGATTGTGTTTTATTTTGGATTGTAGTGTCAAATTCACATATTTTCAATGAAAATACGTATAACTAAACATATTTTTTACTATAATTATTGTTTCAGTTTAAAACTAAAAATGAAAACATAAAGAAACATGTTGTAGCTTTTCACGCTAGTGTGAGAAGAGAGTGTTTTGAAATTTTAGGAATTTTTAATTTATAAGATGTTATAAAGTATTTGATATTACTTTTTAAAAAATAAACTTATAAAATAAAAAAATAAATATTAGGAGTTTACGTATAAAAAATTTTATACACTCAATCAACTTATTTTCAATAATAATGAAACCTACATTACTGAGGCATGCAGCATTACTACCTAACTCCATCCATAACTAAAGTTATTTTCCACATTAATCCAATTAAATTTAATTTTATTCTTTTACATCGACAGTGAGAATCTAATCCACTGGTTCGCAACGAGAGTAGTCGTATCCAACGGCTCACTCCTTCTTGACTCCTAAATAATAGAAGTCGTGCTTTGGGAAACTTCTTTATAAGCAACATCGAAGCTTGCAGCTCGATGCAACGCACTCTCTGCACACTCACGCACATCAGACACAGTGAGAGAAAACAAAGACGTGATGACGATGGGCGACGGGTTGAAGAAGAAACTGAAGGTGTATTTGTCTCTTGTCGTGGTTCAATTTGGTAATGTGGGAATGGCTATAGTCGCCAAAGCGGCCCTCAACCAGGGAACCAGCCATTACACGTTTTCTGTTTACCGGAACATCATCGCCGCTCTCCTCTTCGCGCCCTTCGCCTTTGTTACCAAAAGGTTTTTCCATCATTTATCAGATCTGAAGCTTATAGTTAAAAAAAAAAAATGATCAATCATACTTGTTATGTAATTGGTTTGATTATGAATTTTCTCTCGAAACTTATGTCTATTTTTCCCTTTTTCTCGGCAGGAAAATCAGGCCGAAGATGACTTTTAGCGTCTTCATCAAGATCATGTTGCTTGGCTTGTTAGAGTAAATAATCTAAAACCCTGTCAGAAAACAGGCACACACACATACACACACATACACATGTGTATGTATATATTTATACGTATTTATTCGTATAGATCATGAAGATGTAAAATCAATCTTTTTCTTGCAACAGCCCGGTTTTCGCACAGAACATGCTCTACTCTGGATTGAAGTACAAATCAGCGACTTTCACTGCAGCTATGTGCAATCTTGTGCCTGCAATAACTTTCGTAATGGCCTGGATACTCAGGTATATATATATATATATATATATATTTCACCTTTTAGCAAAATCAACTGCATAAACAAGAATATGTTCTTTATTCCATCGTGTTTCTCCTTACATCATGCGAGATCCACCTTTTTTTAGACATGCAAATCTACCTAACACTAACCTTTTACGCGAATAATCAAGAACACAATACCTAGTAGTTGGTGAAAACATATATTACTCGATATGACGAAACGGGCATATCTATAAACAAGTCTAATTAATATACAGTAAAAGTAATTATGAGCATGAGAATGATTTTGACAGGATAGAGAAAGTGAATCTAAGAGATGCACGGAGCTATGCAAAGATTGTAGGAACAATGGTAACTGTAGGTGGAGCCATGATTATGACGCTTTTGAGTGGACCTGTGATACCATTGCCCTGGACACATAACTCCCATCACTCTCACTCTTCCAGCAATTCCAATGATCATGAAAATCTCGTTAAGGGCGCTCTCATGATTGCCGCAAGCTGTTTCGGCTCTTCCCTCTTCTACATTCTTCAGGTATATATGTATACATATAGGTATAAATGTATAGATATATGTGTATGTATGTACGTATAACAGTACTGTTAATATTTCTGATTGATTAACAGGCAGTCACATTGAAGACGTACCCCGCCGGGCTTTCCCTGACGACTTTGATATGCACTTTCGGGGCATTGGAAGGAACTGTACTGACTTTCATTGTGGAGAGGGGCAACACTGCCATCTGGGCTTTAGGATGGAACGCCAAACTTTTAGCTTATGTTTATGGAGTAAGATATTATTTATTTCTTACTCGCCTGTCCTAAACTGAGAACATTTTTAGCTTATAATAAGGTATTTAATTCAATTTTAATTTCTTGCAGGGTATCGTGGCTTCTGGAATGACTTACTACCTTTCAGGAGTGATAATGAAGGAAAAAGGCCCAGTGTTCTTGACAGCATTTAACCCTTGCACGATGGTCATCGTCGCAATCTTTAGTTCTTTCATTTTCCACGAGCAAATGACTGTCGGCAAGTGAGTAATCATCTTGTCGGAAAAAAACACAGACTTTATTTATACGTCAGAATTTAATTCTTTACCGAAACAGATGACAAAATCAACGTCGAACTAATTAAAAATAAATTCTTATTAAATTTGTTAATTATCTACGTTAGCAATGAATTTTGCTAATTTCCGGAAAAAAAGAAGTCATTGTTATTTGCGTTATTCCTTATAATGACCCTAACAATCCTGGTGCTGCAGGGTCACTGGAGCCCTGGTGATTGTGGCTGGGCTGTACTTCGTGATATGGGGTAAGAGCAAAGATCACATGGAGACGGCCGTGATGCTGACGGAGCTGCCGCAGCAGAACCCACCGGCGGCGGCAGCAAATCATCAAGATCCTTCACCAGAGCCCGCCAAGACAGACGGCGGCTTTTAGACAATCTCCGGCGCCGCCCATAATGCTGTTTGATTAAGGAGAACTGAATAATTAATCTTTGATTATATTAGTAGATATGGCTCGCTCTCCCTATTTATGTCTTTTAGCTATAATCATGGGTTACACACAGTAAAGTGTGAATAAGTAATTATGTCTCAGTTGTTTCTTGACCTTTTTGTCAAGTTAAGGAAAATTTTAAGTGCGTGTGGTCGCTAGGGCTAGCTTTCTGTAAAGTTTGTACTTATAAGAGTTTAGATGGGGCTGATTATCATTCTTGCAGGACCTAGACGATGATGATGATGATGATGATGATGATGATCAAATTCAGTTTCTGCCCTCTACTCTCAATTGTTCAGTACCAATTCCAAGAATGTTGTGTTCTCTTTATGGATATCTATCAAGTAAATACTATTTTTAACTTCTTGGATTTTAGCCAAAACAGAGTTCGGGTTGTTTGTCAATGTTTTCGGTTTTTATTTTTCGTTAATTAAAGTGAAAATATGTTTGTATATATTTTTAGTGAAAATATATTGATTTGATTTCACAATTCAATATAAAATAAATTTTATTAACTAAATCAAAATATATATTTATTTTCACACGAAAATCTATACAAAATTGAAAATATACTTTTTTTTTTTTTTTTTCTGGAAATTGAAAAATACGTGCCTATTTTTTAACTTCCGCAGAATTGATGATGGAAGTTTCACACTTATTGCGTATTGTTGTTTGTTAAGTTTTAACATATTTTTTAGTTTATTGACGTATCGCAAATTTGTATCCCACTTACACGAGAATGATGTCTACATATATTAGTTATCGAATCAATTTCGATACTTATGTTATTACGTACCTTGTCATGAATGATGTCTACATTCATTCTATCACAAATTTTCTTCTCCACTTGAGTAGTGCATCATGGACAATTACGCAGATGACATATTGAAACAAGCACTTACTCTTAATTGGATTTGTAATCTTTATTTTTTGGGCAATATGTTTTTTTAATCGTTAAAAAGTTTATTATCGTTTTTGGTATTGTAATTGTGGTGAGTGTCGCTTTTGATACCATTAAATAAGAAAAACACGTTATTTTGGTCTCAAGTTAGCGGTGGAGGCCATGTGCCTTGCATATGGCCGTTAACGGCCATTAACGTCCCCTGTTGGGTCTCATGAGGAGTCATGTTTAATGATACCAAAAAAATAGGAAAAATTATATTTTTGGTACCGTTAAAAGGGAGAAAAAAACATTTTGAGCAAATTTAACCACAAATTATAAGAATTTTATCTCTTTTTACAAAAATGAAAATGTTAGGAAAATTTTATTTTAATATATATAATAAAACAGCTTTAAAGAAACTTAATTATCCCTGGATTTTGGTCTGGAATTGCGATTGCAATTGACGTAAGAAAAATAATTTTGTCACTTAAAATATATATTAAGTAATAATAATTTGGATTTTGTCATTATATAATTAATAGTGACAAAAAATTATGTGCAAAATTATAAATATAGATAATTAGTTACACATTTATAATAAAGATCTAGCGACAACTAATTAATATAATTATAATAATTATTTGTTGTTTATAGTCATCACTATATGTGTACAATCTTTTGTCACTAACGATAATTTTTATAAGATAATAGTCACTATTAAAATTATTAAATTAATTATTGTGAAATTTCTTCACTTGACTACACGTGAGAGCCCGTAAACCAATTACCTTATATCCTCTCCTACTATTTAACTTATTTCTTGTCCTTTTCTCTCATGATTTATCTTCTTCACCCTGTCATACTAAGTTTCGTATAACGTCTATTTGTAGCGTTAGTTCTCCGCCAATGGCATTTAGTTCATAGCAGGTTGCTAACAACCCTAGCCGACTCGTCGTTGATTGACTTGCACTACAAGAAAATAATAATTAACGATAAAAAAAATATAATGATAATGATACTGGAGCAAGTTTCTCTATGATATTTTGCCCTACCTACTAGTATCTATTTATAGGTGATTGCAATGATGTGACCCTCCACATGTTGCTTTTACTTTTCCTAGTGTTTTTTTCACAGATATTTTTTACCCCTTTTTTTGGGTCACGCATGTTTCACAAAAAATGGGTAATAGTCACACGCAATCTTACTTTAATTCCTAAATATATGATAGAATCAGTGTCTTTTTTCTTAGTGGAGTAGAGTTGCTGCACTCCACAGTGGACTGCAAAAAAGCTAATACTATGACTATATAGAAATTATTACGTGTATTACTATTATTATATTACAAGAGTTGATTTAATTTTTTTAGTGGTAAGTATATTATTAATCTATATTATTATAAATTGAGTAATATATGAATTCGATCAGTACATTAATATAATTAAAAACAATCAAACAAATAAGAGTAGACTCGTATAAAGTAAGATAAATACCAACACATCTAGTAAGACTTAATTTTTTTAGATTTGACAACAAACATCATCATTTTGTAAGAGAAGAGACATAGGCCAAATTTATGTATGAATCTAGATATAGTTTCATGGGCCTAAATTTGAAATTCGGGCATTTAACTTGATTTACATTTGAATGTGCACTTGAAAGTCTATATAACCATAAAATAAAGAAGGAAAAAATTCAGTTGGATATGGGGATAAAATATTAATGATAGTTAGATAATAAAGCCCATTTTCAATTTTACACTATTTGGTATTTTAGAAGCTTGTTTGTTTAGTTAAATTCCATCGAAAATGTTCAATTACAATAGAAATTTGCAGCCTAGATCCACTTTCTCATATACACTTCCAGGCATCATTATTTTCGCATTGAATTTTTTGTTTCAAACCGTAAACTGTTATGAATTACGATTTGCAATAAAAAAATTCAATCCGCATTATTTTTTCTGTATTTATCTATGAGAAGGACATAACAAGACATGTTGTCCTGTCATCTTGATTTTTTTTAAAATAAAAGTAATTGATGTAGCAAGCGTCCCACATCAGTTGCAGACGAAAAGCTTGAATGGCTTATAAGCCCCAATGCCTCCTCTCCCTAGCAAGGCGCCTATTCAGGACAAAATGTGAGGCTCATACAGAGCCAAAGCGGATAATACCTTGCGCAACGGGGCACCGATCAAGTCGCAAGCCGCATCATTTGGGGCCGTCTGTGGGAACGAGGTCATGTGTTCGTCCCAAGCCCCTCGTCTGGGGGGCTGATGATGTAGTAAGCGTCTCACATCGGTTGCAGACGAGGAGCTTGAATGGCTTATAAGTCTCAATGCCTCCTCTCCCTAGTAAGACGCCTTTTCAGGACAAAACCGTGAGGCTCATACAAAGCCAAAACGGACAATACCTTGCGCAATGGGGCACCGATCAAGTCGCAAGCCGCATCAGTAATATTATACTTTAAATTTAAAATATAATATCTACAAAATACCTATATAACTAATCAAATTCAAATAAATTCTCATTTCTCACACCTATAAGCCTAGATTTGAAAACATCATTCCAAATATATTTGCATTTCTTACTCAAAAACCCATAACGCATTTTCACTTCAAATGCTTGGGGCTGAAAATTAATATGAAAACAAAACCAAACGGCCCATTAAATGTTTGATTTAGGACTGACATGAAGAAAGGCCCATGCGACACAAAGTTGTGGGCTAATTTATAATTTTATTATAAAAAAATATAATAATTATAAATATACCGTTAAAACGGTACCATTTATAAAATTACGACCGATTACGAGCTGGGCTCGCGATCCACCATTTTTTTTTATTTAGCTTCGTCGACGTTGCCTGAGCCAGCGACCGACAATCGCTACCCGAGGCAGCAGACTCTTAGTCACTGCCTGGGGAAGTAATTGATTTTTCTTTTTTTTCCTTTTGTTTTATTCAATTTACTTGGGCCAACGGTTGGCCCAAGTATTGTTAATTTATTTTTTTTAATTTTTTTATTAATTATTAATTAAAATTTTAAATAATAATTAATATATAAGTAATATTAATAATAAATAATTTATAAATTTATTATTATTAAATAATATGTTAATTATTTATTAAATAAATATAATTATATTTTAATTATTAATAAATATACTTATTAATTAAATATGACCTATAATATTAATATTACATTGTTTATAGTAAAATAAAAAATATTATAAAATTAGTGATAATAAAAATATTAATGATGACCACTAATTTCATAAGTATGTCAAATTTTTAATTAGTTTTAAATATGATCTATAATATTGCATTATATACATTTTTACATAATAAACATAATGCAATATTATAGGTGATATTTAAAATAAACATAATGCAATATTATATGTACATTTTTCATAATAAATATAATTTATAATTATTACTAATTTTATAATATTTTTTACTATCACTAATTTTATAATATTTTTTATTTTACTATACACAATATAATTTTATAGGTCATATTTAATTAATAAGTATATTTATTAATAATTAAAAATATAATTATATATATTTAATAAATAATTAATATATTATTTAATAATAATAAATTTATAACTTAAAATAATAATGTATTATTATTAATATTAATTATTATTTAAAATTTTAACTAATAATTAATAAAAATTAAAAAAAATAAATTAACAATACTTGGGCCAACAGTTGGCCCAAGTGAATTGAATAAAAATAAATAAAAAAAAATCAATTGCTTCCGCAGGCAGCGACTAAGAGTCGCTGCTTGGGGTAGCAACTGTCGGACACGAGTTGAATCAATTGCTTCCGCCAGGCAGCGACCAACGAAGCTAAAAAAAAAAAAAAACCACGATCGGCCATATTTTTATAAATAGTACTGTTTTAACGGTATATTTTATAATTATTATATTTTTTTATAATAAAAATATAAATTAGCCCAAAATTGTGTATTCATTGGGCCATTTCAATTGGAAAAAGGTGACTGGACCTTCTTTCATAGTTTTAAGGATGGATTTGGGCTGTCACTGTGAGAGTTAAGCTAATCCAGCAGTTCTAGTTTGTGATATACTAAGAAAGGTAATTCTAGTTTTTCTTTAAAAAAAAATTAGATTGTGTTCTATTTTATTTAATATATAATATTTTTTTCTTAGGTTACATTTAAATGGATGTTTTTGAAATTTCAAATATCTAATAACAAATTCTTTAAATTTACCCGATAATTGTAAATCCGGAGAATTTTAAAGTTTTCAACTTTTATATTATTGAATATTAATGGATTTCAAATTCATTTATGTATACCATCACTTGAAATCATTTTTCCATGTTGATATTCCCCAAAAAGGTTGACCCATACTCACGACCCAAAATAGTAGAAGGATCCACCAAAGGGTTCTGGGCTCAAGAGAAGGACCCAACAAGCTTTAAAGGCCGGCCTCGGAAAATTCAGGACCAGCCCACTCAAGGAAGCAGGCCAGGCCCTCCTCAGAGGGAGGGAGCAAGGCCCGTGTAAGGGAAGAAGGCCCATCCGGGCTTAAGAGGAAAGATTTGTGCCCCAAGGATTTGTGGACGAGGGAATAGACTAAGTCAAGAAAGTTCAGATAAGCATTATCCAAACATTCCCCTTATCTAGGGCAAATCTCGTAACCGCCTCCCTCTTTTTGGGAGGCCAGCCCCGAGGGGACTCTAGGAAGGCGTCAATCAAGCCCCCAAGGAGTCCTAACCCCGCAGAATTCTCCTACTCCGAAGAACTCCCTCTATAAATACCAACCCTCCTGGCTGGGCGAGTAACGTCTCTCTACTCTCTTAATCCCCGAATTTCTCTTTGAATTACACTTGGCACACTTGATGCTCATTATTATCACTAATTTCTTCTTGCATTCAAGCTTATTTATTCCAAAATAGTTTATTGAATTGAGTGTTGGAGTGCTAATTTTTTTTTTTTTTTTTTTTTGCAGGTTCCCTTTCCAAATTTGCAAAAGTTCAGGCCCACTTCGTTCAAATCCAAGAAGACAACTTTGATTTAGTTCTTTTGCTCACATCAATTAGCTCCATCTGTGGGAACACCGAGTCAAGATGCGAGAACAATGGAAACTCCCAACGGTGGGCTAGATAAGCAGAAAGGATCAGACGTTGTCGTTGATCCCCAAGCTTTGCAGGTGGTAGTAGGAACACCACTGGCATCCACTGTGCATACTGAAGTCGAACCTTCGGGTCCTTCTGATCTCCATTCGGATCCATCTTGTGATAGCACCTCTCCGGAAACCTCTTCGGACAGGGTGTCCCCAGGCCTACTGGCGACCCATCAGTGGATGATCACGTCCGCCATCAGGGAGAACATGGCGGCCACTAACCCTGCCCCTTTGGCAGCAGCGACCCCTGGACCTTGGGAAGCCCCCTGGTAGTGGAAGGGCCAACGGAAAGCGAGGGGGTCCTCCCTGCGCAAAGGCTCCCCGTAATCCCGAATGAGGAAGTTATTCCTCCTCCCCAGTGCGGGTTGAAGCTCCCTTTCATTGGGAGGCCCAACTAGAATCCTTATAAAAAAGCTTGCAAGATGTTCAACACAGAGTGATGGGAGTTTCGCTAGAGACACCAGGTGGTATTCCATTCAGCGAGGAAGTTATGGTTGATGACCTCCCTCCTAATTGCAAGACTCCTGCCATTGCGGGATACGACGGCACTACCGATCCTCAAGAGCACCTGTCCCGATTCGAGAATGCAGCTCTCCTCCATCGATATACCGATGGGATAAAGTGTTGGGTGTTCGTTACTATGTTCGCTCGGGCGAACCAGCAATGTTCAACCAATTGTCTGTCGGGTCGGTTAGGAGCTTTCAAGAGTTCCATTTACTATTCTAGCACCAATTTGCTAGCAGTAGGAAGCCTCTTCCCTACGGCACACAGGAAGTCAAGGCTAGTGCCTTCTCTCAAAGGTTCTTGGATGGGGATTTCTTTAAGTCCTTGGCCAAGAAGCCGGCCCCAGATTCTGACAGCCTTTTGGCTAGAGTGGCCAAGTATATCAACATAGAAGAGGCCCGGGCCTCTCTGGACAGACGGGAGACCCGAACCTCCCCAGGAAGGGAGTTATCCGAATGATATCAAGAGGACCATTGGGGGGAGACTCCCATAGGTCTCGGAGAACGTAGGCTAGGGAGATCTGATGCCTTCCCCCCGAGGAAGTGTTGGACGTAGATACTGTAGAGGGCGCACCCATTATACGATTTGGGCCCAGCAAGAAGAGGGGGATTATGCTCCCCCATAATAACGCACCGGTGGTTACGACCACGGTAGCCAACTACGAAGTAAAGAGAGTCTTCATAAATTCTGGGAGCTCAGCAGACATACTCTTTTTGGAAGCCTATGATCAAATGCAGCTGAGGGAAGACCCCCTGGAGAGAGTAGACACTTCCCTATATGGCTTCAAGGGAGAAGTGGTTCACCAGAGAGGATTGATCACCCTCCCGCTCTCCTTAGGACAAGGATCGTTGAAGAGGACCTGTCTGAGCAAATTTCTAATAGTTGATACTCCATCGGTATACAACATTATCCTCGGGAGGCCTACACTAAATGCCTTCCAGGCCGTCATATCAACTTTCCATATGCATATAAAATTCCCTATACCTGGAGGGATAGGCGAAGTTAACGGAGACCAACAACAATCTCGAAAATGGTATGTAGAAGCCATACGCAAGGGACAAAAATGAGGAGCCACAGAGTAGCCCCCAGAAGATATGCGTAAGAGACAGGGCAAGGACCCCTCTAAGGGGAAAGAAGTCAGGAAGCCCGGAGGTCCCCCAGAGGAAGCTTCCCTTGGCAAGGAATACCATGCTAAGGTTCAACCTACAGAGGAGTTACTGACCATCGAGCTATGCCCGGGAGATCCAGGCAAGACCACTCGAATAGGGTCCGAGTTACAAGGGCCCCTTAAGGGAGGTCGACCATATGCAGGAAATCCAATCCTCGAAATGGCTATTCAACGTGGTCCTCATCCCTAAACCAGGAGGAAAATGAAGGATGTGCGTAGATTTTTGGGATCTCAACAAAGCTTGCCGGAAGGAGCGTTATCCTCTCTCACGCATTGATCAGTTGGTGTATTCTACCTCAAGATGTGAGCTGTTGAGCATGATGGATGCCTCACAAGGGTACCACCAGATCATGTTGGCTTCAGAAGATCGTAATAGAGCTAGCTTCATAACTTCAGCGAAAACGTTTTGCTACGTGGCCATGCCATTTGGGCTAAAAAACGCGGGTGCCACATACCAGGGCCTGGTGGATAAGATATTCCGCCCTCAACTAGGGATAAATATTGAAGCATACGTGGATGACATGTTCGTCAAGAGCAAAAAGGCGGAGGGCCATATCTCGGATTTGGAAGAGACCTTTAGCGTCCTTCGAAAATACTACCTGACGCTTTACCCCGCTAAATGCGCCTTCGGTGTGCAGGGGAACGTTTCCTAGGCTTCATGGTAACACAGAAGGGAATAGAGGCCAACCCCCTCAAGATCAAGGCAATCCTGGACATGAAGGCTCCTACTAGCATTAATGAAGTACAACACCTCACAGGGAGGATAGCCACGCTTAGCTGGTTCATAGCTAAGTCAGCTGAAATGAGCCTGCCTTTCTTCAAGGTTTTGAAGAAGGACAAAGACTTCGAAGAGGGAGGGGGGGGATGCCATAACGCCTTCGAGGAGCTCAAGAGATATCTGGTTGGCTGTCCCTTACTGGTCAAACCTACGTTGGGGATACCCTGTATGTTTACTTGGCGGCCACCCCTTGAGCGGTGAGCTCGGTCCTCCTGCAGGAGGAAGGCGGGCACCAAATGCCTATACACTATGTCAATAAAGTCCTCAATGGAGCTAAAGGACGATACAACCTCATAGAAAAGATAGCCTTCATACTAGTCATCACCGCCCGAAGGTTGCGCCTTTACTTTCTGTCTTATCCTGTGGGGGGTCGTACCAATCACCCCTTCAAGCAAGTCTTTGAGAAGCCAGACACATCTGGGCGACTGATCAAATGGGCCATAGAGCTCAGCGAGTACGACATCTCGTACCTCCCTCGCACAGTTATCAAGACTCAAGCCTTGGTTGATTTTATGTTAGAGAGTGCATCTCCCTATCCAACAGGGAGGTATGGCTGCTACATGTAGATGTTCCACGGCGCAGGGAAGTGGAGCAGGAGTGGTCCTCACCTCCCCTAAATGAGTGGACTTAGAATTTGCAATCAAATTCGGGTTTAATGCTTCCAATAATGAGGCGGGATATGAAGCCCTGACTCTGGGTATGAGGTTGGCATGGGAGGCTGGAGCTTATGCCTGACAGCATATTCCGACTCCCAGCTCATTGTTAAACAAATAGAGGGAATTTATGAAGCCAAAGAGGACAGCATGAAGCAATATCTCCAAAGGATCGAAGAATTGAAGTTGAAATTCAAGGACTTCCAAATTGTGCAAATTCTGCGAAAAGAAAAAACAAAAAGAATTTTTACTTGTCCAAATTGGCCAGCACTACGGAAGATTGTCGAATTCGATAGATTACAATACAGCATTTATCATAACCCGGATCCTCCTTGGAAGTCCAGGCTATCCTCCCTGGGGGAGTCTGGAGGCAGCCAGTCCTAGATTGGCTGAGGGAAAGTCGTCTCCCCTTCGACAAATAGGAGGCCACCTGCCTGAAGAAGCGAGCAGTTCGGTTCCTCCTCATGGGGAGGACACTCTATAAGAAGTCATTCGCTCATCCATTGTTGAAATGCCTATCCTGGGAGGAGGGGATCCACGTCCTCAAGGAAATCCACGACGAATATTGTGGGTCCATATAGGGGCGTTGGTGCTGGCCAATAAGGCCCTAAGGGTCGGGTATTTCTAGCCCACAATGAAATAAGATGTCAAGACATTGGTAAGGCATTGTGAAAAGTGTCAAAGACATGCCTCTCTACTGCATCAGCCAAGCCACTAACCACTCTGTTGGACCCTTGCCCCTTCGCTCAATGGGGGATAGACATCGTGGGACCCTTGCCTATGGCTTCCGGACAAAGGAAATTCCTTTTAGTAGCAATTGACTACTTCACAAAATGGGTAGAGGCTGAACCCCTCTCTCGTATTACTCAAGGGAAAGTCATGAAGTTCCTCTGAAAGAACATCATCTGCCATTTCAGACTCACTCGAGAAATTATTTCAGACAATGGAAGAAAATTCTAGGGGAACAAAAGCCAAGAATGGTGCAGAGGTCTACAAATCAAACAAAGGTTCACCTTTGTGGCACATCCTCAGGCTAATGGTCAAGTGGAGGTCACCAATCGTACCTCCTGCAAGGAATTAAGAGAAGGCTTGATACAGCCGGAAGCAATTGGACAAAAGAGCTTGCAAGTGTCCTCTGGGCCTATCGAACCACTCCAAGAAATCCTATGGGCCAAAGCTCTTTCTCCCTTGTATATGGAATGGAAGCTGTAATACTTGCCGAAATGGGCATGCCCTCCCATCGAATAATATGTTACACTGAAGATAGCAATAATAACTTGCTCAAAGAAAGCCTTGTTCTCATTGAGGAGTTGCGTGAAAGAGCATTTCTCTGCATGCAACTATACAAAAGTATAATGTTTAACACATATAATAAACGAGTAAGACCTCGCGAGCTGCAAATAGGAGACTTGGTGCTCCGAAAAATGGAATCCTCGAAACCAGTGGGTAAGCTTGATCCCACTTGGGAAGGACCCTATAAGGTTAGGGGGGTGTTAGGCAACGGAGCCTACAAATTTGAAGATGGGGAGGAGCGTCATTTTGCCTTGCCACTGGGTATTCACAACCTGTGAAAATTCTTCGCGTAATACCTGCCCTCCGGGAAAGGTACTCCTCAACAGAAGGTCATATTCCTGCCTACCTGGCAGGGACCCTCGCAATAATAAGTCTCGCCTTTCAGCCAGGACCACTCCGCATAAGACACTTTCCTGCCTCTCTGGCAGGACCCCCTCGAGAACAAATCTCGCTTTCCAGCCGGGACCACTCCTTGCAAGACACCCTCCTACCTTCCTGGTAGGAGGATAAGTCCTGCCTCAAGCATAGGCGTCCCTTTTACAAAACAAATTTCCGCCTCCCTGAGGGGTACTCCTCAAAATAAGGTTTGTTCTATGGCCGGACTTTTCAAAATAAAGCTCTCCTGGTCAAGCCCTACTGCTAGGTAGGACACTCCCTCGAAATATCATCAAATAAGGTAAAATCCTCCCATTAAAAAAATGTCTGGCATAATCACTGGCTGCCCCTAGCAGAAAACAACCTATAAGCCTTGTCCCGCAACAGGCACCCTCAAATTCTAAGCCATGTTCTCTCATAGGCACTCCATAAAAGATAAGCCCTGTCTTGAGCAGGCACTACACACTTCAGGAAGATAAGCCCTGTTTCAAAGCAGGCCCTATCCTCAAGCAAGCATGTACTCATACAGGCATACCTAATATCCCTCTTCAAAAGTAAAGCATTTACGCCTTCTAGCAGGTACTTCTAAAGTTATATTTTTCTAAAAACTATCATGCATTTGCAGATTCAAAAGGGTACAAACCCCCAACAAAAATGCAGGAAACATACAGTGGGTCTCAGACCCTCATCATCAACACACAAAACAAGGGCGGCAAGCCCTTAGTAGCAAGACAACTTGCAGTATGCAAACAAAGGAAGAATTAGCATTAAAGACCCCCCTGGCCAAACCGGCCCCAGGGGAGGCAACATCATTCGAAACAAAAAAAAAAGGGCAAATAAATTGTTTCATCCCCATCACGGGGGGGGGGGGGGTAAGCAGAAAAGTAAATTATTTTCAAGATGAGGGAAGGAATACAATCATTCCATCTTTCCCCACAAGCAGGGTCTTCTCAACTTCCTCTATGGGCTTCGGCTGTGTGGAAGAAGGATCAACCTCAGTAGGACCTGGGAGGGGATAGTGTTGTCTCATAAGGCTCTTCCTCAAAGGCCTCCACATCTGTGCCCTCCTGCCTGAGAGCCCCGACCTCCTCCATAACGGTACCCAATAGTTGATCCAAATCACCTTCTGCAAGGTATTTACCAGCCATACCATTCAATAGCCTAAAGGCTCTATACAAAAGAGAAGTCGGCAGGGTAATTTTATTAACTGGATCAGTTGAGGAAGAAGGTGCGAAAGGGTCTGCAGCGCCCTGCAGGACAACCTCAAAATCCAGGAAGGTGGGCTCAGTCCTCTCTAGGGTATGACCATGGGCTGCGAACTGCTCCCGGCAGGCCTGAAAACCATAATGAAAGAACGGCCCGGCAATCCCGGCCACCTCTTTCTGGAAGTCCTCAAACTTCTTGTAGGCCGAAAGGCGGCTCTTCTAAGTAAGTGGCCAGGAAGTCTTGTCCCTCCTTCGAGTTAGGGAATTCCTTGCGGGCCCAATCCGTTGCGCTCTCCAAAGCGTCCGTCTAATCCTTTGACAAATCCAGGAAGTCTTGGTGTAGCTTCTTCCTTTCCCTCTCAAATTGATGGAGCTTCCGCAGGCCTCCTTCCTCTACCCCTTCAGCTTGGTCAGCTGCACGGCCATCTGCTCCATGCACCCCTCCAACTTCTTTCTCTACCCATCCACCGGAGGAATGGGAGGTGTCTTCCAGGGGCGACTTAGCAGTCCCCCCACCAAAGTTTCCACCTGCACCAAACATCCACACAACATCAGTCTCAAGACAAGCTTGTAAACAAGCCTAAGCTAAATTATAATATATAATACCTTAGACATGGCATGATAGGGCACGGACCATGTCTTCCATGGAGAAAGAATCCATGGATCGCCTGTTAGTGGGGAGCACCAGTCCCCCCCCCCCCCAAGAGCCCAGTGAAGAGTCCCGATCCTCCTTCTTTTTTTATCAGAACAGACTGATGGGTGTACACCCCCCAGTCAGGAACGAACCTCTGGCGGCAAGGAGAAGAACCCCCCAAAGAAGGGGTGGAGGAGGGGGCCAGTGGTAGAGTGAGTGGCCGCCCTCTGAAAATCCCCTGAAGGATGCTGGCTGGAGGACGCCCCTCTTCGCTCTCTTGGAAGAACCCCCCTGCGAGGGAGGGATAGTTTGCTTCCCTCTCATATCATCGGGGGGTCCCCGTTGGGCTGCCCTGGGCACTGTCCCTTAAATGCTTCCCAAACATGATAACCTCTGTCACAAAAGAAAAGTCAAAATAAAAAATACATCATTTCAAAACAAATAATGCAGCAAGGAATCAAGGAGTACCCAGGGCCTCCTCCAGAGGGATCTCCTTGGGACTCAGCTCAAACTAGGAGAGGAGCCTTTCATCAATCATCTCCCTGATAGCGTAGGGCTGGCGATTCAACTCTGCTAGGAGCAGAAGAGAAGGCGGCAGGTCATTCTTTTATTGAAAAAGAAGGGACAGGGGGAGGATGCATAATCCATTGACTGGGAAAGGACCAAAGCTTAGGGGGCGAACAAAAAGACAAAGGTCCCTTCCAATGCTTGGGGGCACTTGGGGCTGGCAGAAAACTAATTCCTGACGGGAAAAGAATTGAAAGACTCCCAATTTTGACCTCTTCAGACGAAAGCAAAAAAAGAAATTGTTGTCCGTAACTGGCACCTCATTATAGCTCAAGATCAAGGCAAAACTAGCAAAAAAACTGAAGGAGTTGGGACTTAATTGGTTCAAAGGGACTTGGTACAAGTTAGACACGTCCTGATAAAAAGAGGGCATAGGAAACCTAAGACCCACCCATAGTTGGGCCAAGAAAAAACTCAAACATCTTTTAGGAGGACGCTTGGGCACATCAACAGATGAAGGGATATAAATATCAAAAATCACGGGGGAATGCCAAACTCCTCCCTCAAGGCGGCGACATTAGGGGAGGAAGCAGATCTACCTGCCTCAGCCAGGCTCACCTCTCTCCTTTCCTCCTCTGGCTCAGATGTCACCCTCGCCTCTCCAAAGGAGGAACCCTCCACCTCATCTCCTACTTGACTTTACCCCTCAAATCCCTCAATTTCCTCTTCCTCATCTCCCTCTTCCTCGACGTCCTCCTCCACCGGTTTATCTAGCAGATGTCTAGGAGGCTATGAAAGTTGCCTAATGTTCCACCTCCGACCACCGCGGGTGGCTGTCGGACCATGGCCCCCGCTTCCAAAAGTGGCCTCGGAGGGATCATCGCCTACATATCTCTCCCCCCCCTCCCCCTCTCCCCGCCACATAACGCACGGACTCATCAGAATGGGTTGAAGAAAAGGACATTCCCATTCCAAAAAGAAAAAGAAGAAAATGGTAGAAAGACAACAAGAAAAAGATAAACTTACAGGTTATGAAGGCTTCAGCTCTCTCTTTCAAAAGGCATGGGGAAGAGGGAAATGAGGCAGGGGGAAGTCCTTATGGGCACGATTACAGGGGAGAAAATGTTGTTACTGGAGGTACGTGCAGGTATCCACCCCCCATTGAACGGTTATGGAGGATGTGTGGTGACAGACGTGGGCGTTATCAAAAAACCGCATCTCCCACATCAGGCGCTTGGAGCCACACGCCCATACTTCAAGACGCGCCAGAAACATCAAATTAGCCTTAGCCATCATTGTTGGGCTACGGCTAGGGCCTCGAGGCCTGCGAAAGTGGTCGACCCTTCCTTAATGGCGAAAGAGGCTACGTACCCCAAAAAATTGATGACTTTTCTTGGTAACGAGGAAGGCCTTACACTTGGAAGGTAGGTGGACGGAGAAGCCAAGACAGCCTCACCCCAAAAGATGGAGGTCCTATCTATTGGCCTCCAGGAGGACTCCTACTCTAAGGGGGAGTGAAGGATCTCCTTCTCCCTCAGAGTAGGGAGGACTGATTGATATACCTCAAAAAGATTGGCCCATGCTCACGGCCGAAAATAGTATAAGGATCCACCAAAGGGCTTTGGGCCCAAGAGAAGGACCCTACACCTTTAAAGGCTAGCCTGGGAAAATTCAGGACCAACCCACTCATGGAAGCAGGCCAGGCCCTCCTTAGAAGGAAGGAGCAAGACCCGTGTAAGGGAAGGAGGCCCAGGAGGAAAGACTTGTGAAGGAAGAATTCGTGGACGAAGGAATAGACTCAATTAAGGAAGTTTGGATAAGCATTATTCGAACATTCCCCCCTATCTAGGGCAAATATCATAACTGCCTCCCCCTTTTTAGGAGGCTAGCCCCGAGGGGACTCTAGGAAGGCATCAGTCAAGCCCCCAAGAAGTCCTAACCCCCCAAAACTCTCTTACTCTATGGAACTCCCTCTATAAGTACAAGCCCTCCTGGTTGGGCAAGTAACGTCTCTCTGCTCTTTTAATTCCTGAATTTCTCTTTGAATTACACTTGGCACACTTGATGCTCATTATTATCGCTAATTTCTTCTTGCATTCAAGCTTATATATTCCAAAATTGTTTACTGGTTTGAGCGTCGGAGTACTAACGCTTTTTTTTTTTTTTTGCAGGTTCCCTTTTCAAATTTGTTAAAGTTTAGGCCCACTTCGTTCAAGTCCAAGAAGACAACTTTGATTGAGCTCTTTTTGCTCACATCACATATCCTTTTATCAAAATCCAAATCCATCAATTCAAATATAGTTTTAAGAGAAAATATATAGCGCAATCTTTGAACATGCGACGTATATAAATTAAAGGGTAAATTATAATGAACTCTCTTAAAATGTGACATAATTATGAGAGGTAAATTATATTTTTGATCCCATAAGTGGACCTGTTTCCAATTTTAGTCCCACAATGTCCCCCATTCGCGAATTACATCCCATAAGTGGATTTTTTTTCTAATTTCAGGACTCATTGGGGATTTCCGTTAATGAAGTTAACGGAAGTTGGATTTCCGTTAAGTTGACCAATTTTGGAGGGAAATTGACCATCCTTCAACCACTTTTGGAGGAAAATTAACCCAATTCTTGTTGTTCTTATAAGAACTCATTTATTTCTTTTTTTTTCATATTTACCAACAAACAAAACTTAAAAATGGTTGCAATTTTTTTTTGTATAATAATATATTTCTATTTTCATTTGAACAAATTAAAATTTTTGGTTCTAAAAAACTTACCATAGGTTCTGTCAAACTGGGTTGATACTTCTTCTTACAGAACTTAATGTTGTGACCAGGCTCCTTACAATGTCCACATGTAATTCTATTTTTATTTTTATATTTTTTGACCTAAAAATTTAATTTGTTCCAATGAAAATGGAAATATATATATATATAAAAAAAAATGCAGCCATTTTAAGTTTTATTTGTTTGTAAATATGAAAAAAATAAGAAATAAATGAGTTCTTATAAGAACAAGAAGAAGTGGGTTAATTTCCTTCCAAAAGTGGTTGAAGGATGGTCAATTTCCCTCCAAAATCGGTCAACTTAACGGAAATCCAATTTCCGTTAACTTCATTAACGGAAATCCCCAATGAGTCCTGAAATTGACAAAAATATCCACTTATGGGACGTAATCCGCGAATGGGGGACATTGTGGGACTAAAATTAGAAACATGTCCACTTATGGGACCAAAAATATAATTTACCCTAATTATGAGTGTATCCCCTTTGTTTGAAAAATTGGTAATACCCCCATAATGTTTGATGAAATTATATAATCCTGTGAAGAACTGGAATTGTTAACTTTATTTTTATTGTATATTTTTTTCTTTTTAAAAAAGTTAAAAAAAATTAGATGAGCTGGATGAATTTTTTTTTAAATATTGTAAAATAATTATCCAATTAGTCTGTAAAAATTATTCAAAGATTTTTTAAATAAGTAAATTATAATCATAGTGTACAATGGTATTTTGGTCAATTCACCACAAAAATTAATGAAAATCTAAAAAAGTATAACAGATGGGGCTAATTGTAAGACGGTCGTTAAAATCAGAAGAAGATATTGATAATTTTTCAAATAACAAGATGGTATTTGTAATTATGCTTAACTTCAAAGAAACTCGTTGTGATTTGTTTTAAATTAAATATAAAAGAAAGCATAAAGTATTTGGAATAGAAAATTTAATCCGATAAAAAAAATCCCAAATGTACAAATAGAAATAGTAATAAAATCAATAAATAAGTAGCATAATAATAATAATCACAATTACACAAATGAAAAAAAGCAATCACAGCCATTATTCATTCATGCACATAAATTCATACATACATACATACACAGGATAAAAATGAAGCAATTACGAAACCAGAAATCAAGAACAACAAACCCCAAGAATTCAAGCAGCAGAACCCTTTCTTCCTCTTCCTCTTCCTCTCCTCCTCTCACTCAGTTCTCCACTTCCTCCTCCTCTTCATCAAACTCTTCTTCATTATCAGCATTGGCGTCCTGATACTGCTGATATTCCGAAACCAGATCATTCATGTTGCTCTCCGCCTCTGTGAACTCCATCTCATCCATTCCCTCCCCTGTGTACCAATGCAAGAAAGCTTTCCTCCTGAACATCACCGTGAACTGCTCAGAAACCCGCCGGAACATCTCCTGTATCGACGTCGAGTTCCCAACGAAAGTCGACGACATCGACAGCCCCGTTGGGGGAATATCACAAACACTTGACTTCACGTTGTTCGGGATCCACTCCACGAAGTAGGATGAGTTCTTGTTTTGCACGTTGATCATTTGTTCGTCCACCTCTTTCGTGCTCATCTTGCCGCGGAACATGGCGGAGGCGGTTAGGTAGCGCCCGTGGCGGGGGTCGGCGGCGCACATCATGTTCTTGGCGTCCCACATTTGTTGGGTGAGTTCAGGGATTGTCAGGGCGCGGTATTGTTGGGAGCCTCGCGAGGTTAGTGGCGCGAACCCCACCATGAAGAAGTGGAGGCGTGGGAAAGGGATGAGGTTCACGGCGAGTTTGCGGAGGTCGGAGTTGAGTTGCCCCGGGAAGCGGAGGCAGCATGTAACTCCGCTCATTGTTGTTGATATCAGGTGGTTAAGATCGCAAACTGCAAACAAAAATCAGACAAACCCACGCGAGGTTCGTCACAATTCATTCGTTATTTACATACCTAGTATCTCCCTGTTGCTTAGTATGAAATACATTGTGCAAAATTTAGGCCAACTGTTTGTTGTAATGCTCAAAGAAACTAAAACAACTACAGCAATCTTCATTTTGCAGCTTTCTTAAAGTGTTTGTTAATCCGTCAAAGAAACTGAAAATTGCATTTTGGGTAGATGTATTAGAATTGAGTCTTGATGACTTACAGCTTGGATTGGTGAGCTTGAGTGTGCGGAAGCAAATGTCATAGAGAGCTTCATTGTCGAGGACCATACACTCATCCGCATTTTCAACTAGTTGGTGGACTGAGAGGGTAGCATTGTAGGGTTCAACAACAGTGTCGGAGACCTTAGGTGAAGGGAAGACAGAAAATGTCATCATCATCCTGTCGGGATACTCTTCTCTGATCTTCGAGATCAGCAGGGTTCCCATTCCCGAACCGGTGCCACCTCCGAGTGAATGGCATATTTGAAAACCTGTCACCAGAAAACGGTAGTTTCATATAGTCTTGGATCATAATTAGCTAATTAGCGTCCATTATTTCCAAGCTGTGAATAACAGATGAAGTTTTATGATCAGTTTTTATTGATTTTGTTGACATCTATAGCTGAAAAAGATTGTGGGTTGAAGGAGTGTACCTTGCAGGCAGTCACAGTTCTCTGCTTCTTTGCGAACAACATCAAGCACAGAATCAATCAGTTCAGCTCCTTCAGTGTAGTGCCCTTTTGCCCAATTGTTTCCAGCACCATTCTGTCCGAAAACAAAGTTATCAGGCCTAAAAATCTTGCCATACGGTCCAGTCCGTAGGCTGTCCATCGTCCCCGGCTCAAGGTCCATCAACACCGCTCGAGGGACATACCTCCCTCCACTAGCCTCATTGTAATAAACGTTAACCCTCTCGAGCTGAACCCTCGAGCTGCCAACATAATTTCCGAAAGCATCGATCCCATGCTCATCACAAACCACCTCCCAAAACTTGCCACCAATCTGGTTCCCACATTGCCCTGCTTGAATATGAAGGATTTCTCTCATTTTCTTTCCCTTCTCTGCTTTTCCTCCACCAACCAAGGCTTTTCTTGGCTTAAACTTGGAATAGGGAGATGAAGGAAAATTGGGTTTTGTAGTGAAGATGACGGTGGAAATAGTAAATGTGATTGGGACTTTGATATTTTTCTATATCTCATAGGATAAGAATTATTGCTAGTTACATATAATAATTTCATGTGGGCATGTTTTCAGCCACCATGTCAAAGCTCAACAGGAACTCTGAGCTGGATTGGGAAGGAGACAAGACAACTAATTCCTTGATATCTCTCTCATGTGGGCTGCATATACACTCCAAAACTACTTGCTCATCCTTGGCCGTTTCTAATCTTCCTAATGGTAAAAATCCTATTCATGTCTCCCACCATTTTCATGATATTTGTTGGTGAAATTAAGTCTCACCATCTCACTTTGGTTTACTTTCGGAGTATATGTTTAAGAATTGAATAAAAGCTTACATCTTATCTTAATTGTTTGATTGTGAAATGATCGTTGTGTTAAAACGTTTAAGTACTTCGGAAGCAAGTTCATGAGAAGATTTTAGGACGTTTTGATCGATACAGGATGAAATATATATGTCGACATGAAGTGCTAGATCACCCTATGCGACTAGTGAAACGTGAAAATCAGATATCATGGTTTCATTTATATTTTTCTTTAATTTTAGTGTTACTTGATAATAAAGAATGAGTTTAAACATAATAATCATCGGTTGCCAACTTGGGTAATATGGCATCTTTAATGGTTGGGAAGGTTCAATTATTGAAGCCTCGAGTGTTTGTTTCTCTGTCGATTGAGATGTCTTTTCTCATTATAGATTCTCACACTCTCTCAATTTCTTACCCTCTCATTTCCAGCTCTTATGTTGTAACAAAAGGAAGAGTTGGTTCTATGATATGGAATCCAATGTCCTTGTCATTCTTTTTATACTCCTTTGATCCCAGTATAAAATTTTATAGAGAAAGTGTTTGGTATATTACCGGCTTATTTATGTAATTACCTAACTAACCCTGGTAGATGGGTAGATTTCAACGATTATAGGGAGGGGCATTTTTGAAATATCCAAAAAATAATGAAGGCAAAAACGTATAAATAAGTTCAACTTATTTATAGAAATGTTTTAAGCTGCAATAAGCATTTTCTCACCAATTTCCAGTTGTTAGCTTAACTTAAAAGAAGCACAAGCAGAAGTTATATTTCCAAACACCTTCATTTGACTTAATTAATATTGTAACTTGAAAAACACTTATTTTAAAACACTCCATCACTTAGGGTTGTTCTTGGGCTATTTGAATTGCAGATGAAAAAGGTAGGATGTAAATAACTCAACTCAGAGACCCTTTTGGGAATTATGAATATTTAGGAGTGGTACAGAGGTGAAGATGGATGATGAGCATGAGCAGGAATTAGAGCCATGTTATTGACTAAAGGGGACAACGCCAAATCTGGTATCCTGTTCAAATATCTCCCAATCAGCTTCATGGAACCAAAATATATAATATTATATATGGGAAAGAACAAGACAGGATATATTATGCTGATATTTTCCCGTAATCAAACTATATATGTCCAAGATATGGTTCTACAGCTTGCACCACTCACCAACTCCCCAAATTTCATGCCCCCACCCCACCCCCAATGGACTGTAAATAATTGAATGAACCTATAAAAATTTATTAGGGTAGATTACGACAGATTTCCTTGAGATTTGTCGTAAATACTTCACCATTTTTTGAAAAATTATAAATAACTTTCTAAAATCAGTGACGGTATAACAAATACCCCTCGTGATAACTTATTGTTTAGACGAACGTTAACTTCAGGGGAATATTTGTAATTTTTCAAACAACGAGAAAATATTTATAATTACGGTAAAATCTCAAAAGAACTCATTGTAATTTACCAAAATATTGAAATCATTATGTATGATTTAACGGTCACAAATTACTTAAATAGATACCAATTTCCAGTGAAATCAGTTCCCCTGTAAACAGGCATGCCATAAAAATCAAGAATATTCGACTACGAAAATAAATGTCCAAGTGGTTGGACATGTATTGCATGAAGTACATGGTTGGAGTTGTATCCATCTTCTTCACGAAGCTGTAATGTGGGATTCATCGTACATGAGCATGAGATCAAAGATAATCAAAACCAATCTATGGAGATGTAGCGAGATAAATGGACTTAATTTCTCACCAAATATGCAAAAATGTCCCAAGAACTATCGTATTTTTCTTGAAACCCTTCAAATTACACATTATAACACAGAAGGTAATGATCTATGGGAACGGAGTATCACCGTTGAGTAGAAATGGGGATGAAGTGCCAAAGCCAATAATGGTATGGAAAGTTCTACATATGTTTGAGTATAACATGGTAGGGCACCAGGGGAGGAATGGGAGCACATGGCACATTAAGACATCCACATGGACTCGGGATAGCTGGATCCTGAGGGTGACACAGTCATGGCTTGTCTGGATACTATGTTTTATTGAGCATATATAGTTTACAGAAGCAAGAATCCAACAACTTGCATCTTGTTTATGAGCATTTTCTTGTTCAACAATGCTGTATCGTTTACGTTGTTGACTCGTTTCACTGTCATGGTTAGCATGATAAATGTTATGAAAAAGTTCAAAACTGATTGTTTTACAGAATGCAGTTTGGTACTAGGGAGGCACGTCAAATTTTGGCATGTAAAGATTGCCCAAAATCTAGGAGAGTTACTGCAGATATTAAGGCTTGATAAACAAGAAACAAAAAATTAGGCTCGCAGTTTTGTGCAAGATTTGCCAGATTACCTTAAGGGGTGATTCAGAGGAGCAAAAATGAACATAAAAGTTGCGCCTGGTCATAAAGAAGGATTGTCGAACGACCCCTCAGTAGAGCAGCTCGTCAAAAACAGGGTCTACGTTTTGTCCCCACT
This sequence comes from Sesamum alatum, assembly GCA_034509735.1. Classification (NCBI taxonomy): domain Eukaryota; kingdom Viridiplantae; phylum Streptophyta; class Magnoliopsida; order Lamiales; family Pedaliaceae; genus Sesamum; species Sesamum alatum. The sequence continues at coordinate 40,084,821 of JACGWO010000002.1, forward strand.
TCCCATGGTACAATGCAAGGAGCTTTTCGGCTGGAGTTACACCTGCCGTGACAAATATTCACAAGAAATATCAAATATGATTGGTTCCAAAGAGGCACCAAATAAGATACCACAGAAGGTAAAAACATACAACAAGGCAAATGAACCAAGAAACCAAATATCCATTTCACACATGTTGCACTATTTCAACTCGGTAAACTACCAAGAGATGAGAGTAAGGGTGGTTCAATCAAAAAATCCTGGAAAAATGCAAACCAGAAAAAGAATGACTTCCTTTCTTACCTGTATTAACCACTTCCATCACTTCATTTAGAAATCCGGTTTCCTTAAAGCCTCTTCTTTCCAGGCCATCCTACGAGAAAGAATCGTGCACGTGAATGAGTAGGTAGGAAGAAAGATCAAGAGTCAACACATGGAGCTACTACTTTTAAGTGAACAAAAATAGGAAAATACAAAAAGGAACAATAATTATGTCACCTTTGCAAACGTCACGACCTCTTGGGCAACATGCTTCAGCAGTCCGTCACGAAATGGCGTCTTCAGGCCACTCTTTGGTACCTATTACACAGTTTTGGATTAAAAAGGGAGTTTCATGGCCGTAGAAGATAACCTCCAACTTCAGAACTGATATTGCACAGCCAAAAAGATGCTGTCTCTTATAATGAGTTATACTTGACTTTGTATCCTCATCTTTTCGAAAGAGGACAGAGACCCAAGGTCTTCAACCAACCAAAAGTCGGAACCACCAAACACCAAGGTCATCAAACATATAAAAGGTGATAATATAGCTTACTCTACAAAGCTATAGTAAGATTTAGATTGTCTATAACAGACTGTAGCACAGACGAAAATCCATCCTTTCTGAACTGGGTTTAACAAGTAAAAACGTACAATAATGCAATATACATGTTAGCAGAAGATAGAATGCATTTTCCTCTATCAAACTTATTCTAGTAGGTGCTGTGAACACTTGAATCTTGTCTATAAGATGCATGCACCCGCAAACACATTAACACACAAGAAAATAACCACTTCCTTGTGCCAGTTTTGGTATGAATAAAATCACAAATTCTCTGAACCCCACGAGTGCATTTGTTCATTATATAACTATGAAAGAGTCGACGTGCAATTCTGCCAGTGATGATGTTAAGATCGATAAAAATATATGGCTTAGCAGCTTCAACCATCAGAAAGGAGACAACAATGAGGACCAACGGACCGACATGCAGAGAAACATAAGAGGAAAGGAGCAGTTTCAGATGCAGCAGAAACCGCAACATAGAATGGATAAAGTTCTGTCGCTACAGAAGAACATGAAGATCCCTCTCTTTCACTTGCGGAAAAGATTCATTTTACATTACACAAATTCCAAGCAACCACATATATACGATTTCACTGCTCTTGAATGTTTATCGCAGTAATATTGATTAAAATCAGAGTCACAGCCAGTTCAACATGTTACCTTATTCCTAAGCATCTGTCTTTCTCCTGGTGTCCAATCGTCTGTCATGTCCAGAACATTTTGTAGAGATACCTCATCATACAAGAGACCCACCTGAGAGGGATAATAGTATTAGACCTCCATATTGCAACCCAAAATTATGATCATGTGTAAAAACATAAACAAGCAGGAATGCTGAATCAGAACAGGTTTTATGTCAAAAACATGCATTCTACAAGTGACTCTTTGGGTGTTTCCTCTTGCCCCACTCCTTACCACCAGCAACAACTACTCCCTTCAACTGCTAAGGAGATTAAGAATTCTCACATTATAGGAACTAAAAGTGCAATTATTACTAAATGTTCATCATTAATTCTTCAGCAAGGACATGTAAATCACTAGCCATACCCAATTTATGTTTCTATTGTCTTAAGTGATAAATCCCAGTCATGTAAACCAGGTAAGATACTATGCAAACTAAGAGAAAATACCCAGAAAGCAGGAAGTGCGCACAGCCTCCTCCAAGGTCCTCCATCAGCGCCCCTCATCTCCAAGTATCTTTTCAGCCTAACCTGAAATAGATAATGCCCGAAATCAGGAAAACCATCAAGTTGACTGGCATACATTTCAAGCAATTAGACACAATATAAACCTCTGGAAATATTGTTGTTAAATGATTCTCCCAGTCATTAAGAGTGGGATATTCACCCGGAAGACATGGAAGTTTCCCAGCCATAAAATCCTGCAGTGAATGCAAATAACAATTAGTCACGTGACATAACAGCAGAATTACATAATGGAGAAATTTAAAGGGTAAGTATGGATAAGAACCCGGAAGGACATCCCAGCACAATCGATATACTTTTTATTCCGGTAGACAAAGTACATTGGAACATCAAGAGCATAATCTACATACTGTTCAAACCTGTGCCAACAAGAAAAGGAACATGCTTAAGTAGGCCGTTAATACCCTAGTTCTCATGATTGTTAGATTTTCCATCTGCCTAATCAAAGAGTCAAAGGTACAAGGAAACTTACCCAAAAGAGTCATCAAAGACAAATGGTAGCATCCCAGCACGGTGATTGTCAGTGTCTGTCCAAATTTGGCTGTGGCAGAAAACCGAATGATTATGTAAAATCAATGCCCCAATTAATGATTTACAATTTCACACCAATATTCAGGAAAAGGATTAAACATTCAAGAGGCTCCATCATGGAAGATATTACTACCTTCTCATGCTGAGAAAACCATTTGGTTTCCCTTCAGTGAAAGGTGAATTTGCAAACAGCGCTGTAGCTATCTGTTTCGAGTAACAAGTGAGGTTTCACATAATCAAATAAGTTCCTGAAGAATACGTGATCAACTTACAGGCTGTAAGGCAAGACCAGCCCGGAACTTCCTTATCATATCAGTTTCAGAATGAAAATCCAGATTCACCTGTATGACACAAGGTGGACAACTGCTCATAGAAAAACCATTACAGTGCAATCACCTTACAAGAGGAAATTTGGAGGATACAGATAAAGCATGACAACAACCAAACTAATTTCAATGAAACAGAAAATCCACAAAGAAAGTTAAAAAACTCCTCACCTGGACGGTACATGTTCGAAACATCATATCAAGTCCAAGTGACCCAACTTTGGGCATGTAATTTCTCATAATCTCATATCTTCCCTGAGCCAAATTATTTTGTGAGTACATAGAGTGGCTAATCAGATCGTATATAGATGCTACACTTTAGGAATGGGATTAGGACAAATTAAAATGTGCAACAAAGTAACTCATATTAACTGAAGGAAATGGATTTTACATGATTAAATAAAATATCCTGAACTATTATTGAATTTCTTTTAACATCAATGGTTCGAATACAGCTAATGAGAAATAACTGCTCATCAATTTTGGAAGCACTAAATGATCAAGATGCAAAGAAGCTAAGGAAAACCGTATATGATCAGTGACAACAAGTTGATCTTCATGACCGCCCGACGTTTATTTTGGGCATATTTGTCGTCTCACTCTGCTGAAATCTATTGACTCTATCTGACAAGTCATTTTGGCTTTAAAAGAATCCACTAACAATCTGTTTCCTAAATATTTTCATCACCTCTGAGCCAAAGGAAAGAATTGCATAGAAAGATAAACATCTCAAATGTATCAGACTCGCTTAATAATCACCAACTTATGCACACGCATACCATAGCAATACAACCCACCCCCCACCCCCCCACCCCCACCCCGTCAGTTCCTGAGATGCAGATGAACAGTTGTGTAGCTTGAAGTTTCTAAAAAATAAGCACAACTTTGGAGTTGCCGAATACCTCTAGGTCTGCTGTCTAGAGTTGTACCACAAAACAAAATTGTCAACCCTATCCACTTTAAAATTTTTTGATTCAATCCCCAGTGAGGTCTTGACCAAAAGGTAACACTGAGGCCAAGACCAAGACTCAAAAATTAAGAAGTCTACGATTTGAATCTCACCTATGTGTTTGTTTTCATCTAAATCAATAGTGATTTCTCTCTTTACGTAGTATCCTTGAATGATTTCATATGAAGCCATTCCTGATAATTGGTCTTCGATATCCCATTACAATAAATGATGTATTTGATCGTTTTGCATCCCTGAAAGAAAATGATCTGTTCAATTGAACTTTCTGTTCTTCTTTTCTTAATGATGTCGTGTTCTTCTTTTCTTAATGATGTCGAGAAAGGAAAATCCACAACAAATTAAGAACATCATCTCCTATATAGAGATTTTTAAGCTGTGTGTGGAGTAAATTGACCCAACTCACTCATAAAGATTCCGAAAGCACCCATATTTATTGCACATGAGATTGATTGAATTTTTTCCAGCTTGTTCTTTTTACAGATATAACCCAGCTGGCTAACAGTCTATTAAAATGTACAGACACACAATATTCCATTAGATCACAACAAAATTTGCTGCCTCAACTAAATTAGTTACCCAAAGAAAGAATTTATATAGACATTACCTTAGGCATTACTGGTATGTCTTCAAGTCTCCATTTCGGCTGAAAGCCAATCCCTAAAAATCCAATTCCCATCTCCTCTGCAACCGCCTTGACCTGAGTAATTCATAACAATTATTACACTAAACCAAATTTGGAGTCTGATTTGGCCGGTCAAAGTGAGTTATGTACAACAGAACTGAACTTTACGAAAAAACACACACACATATTCCCAGCATTTAACCTCGCAAATCAAAAAACCACTTTTCATTGGATTACTAAAAGACAAAAGAGATGAGCGAAGAAATGCAGTGGAAGGAACAAAAAGTTACTAAAGCCACAATAACAAGCCATAGCTGTTAAAAGAGGTACATACACATGGTTTTACACTTCTATTGGAATTTTTCACACTTAAAACACGTGCACTAAACTGTGATAGCAAAAGAGAGCATAGCCTCATTTCATGATGTGGAAGCGCTTCCAGCCAATAATCTTCCACTCCAGTTCATTATCACATTCCAGGGAACAAATTTACCATATTATATAACTCTTCAACAAAAAGATGCAATTCAAAAGAACTCATAAATTATGCAAAACTGTAATTCCTCTCATGCAATTCAGGAAAAACACTTGCATATTATTGTATTTTCCACTAGCTTAGAACCTCTTGAGAAGTGAAAAGACAATTTTAAGAAAGACAAACCCAGAACACTAGATTGCATCATGCTACATATTGACCCAGGTCTACTAACCTGGTAAAGATGAGAATTGACTTCAGCACAAGTTTGATGCAGAGTTTCAAGAGGAGCACCACTAAGCTCAAATTGACCACCAGGCTCTAGCGATATACTTTGTTTTCCCTACCAATAATCAATAAAGTTTTGGTAGAAACTACATTGAGAGAAACAGAGCATTGCAATTTAAATGCATGTTTTAACAGCTCGCATATGAGAAATGGGAAAGATGCTGCTCATATTGAGTAAATTCTCAACATGGAAAAGAAGGGATTAGTAACATGTTTTTAGATGGAACAGGGGGAATGATATGTTTACTGCAGCAACTGTGTATTCCCATATATACCAATGTGCTACTGCAGACAACATAATGGGAACTCAACCATACATCATACTAGAAATTGGAGAAAGAAAAGGACATACCTGTTGAAGTCCTATTATGTTTTCACCTTCCATTATTTTATCCCAATCAAATCTCTCAGATAAACCATTGAGAAGCTCTGCTATCTGTTCATATTTCATGGGTCTTAGTGTTCCAATTTCAAACCCAAATTTTTCGTGTTCAGTTCCTATCCTGTATGTTCCAGTGACATAAGGTTGCATCAGATGTCATACCGTGGTTGACATATGCACTATGCCACACATGAACATGCAACAATTAAATTCAAAACTATAACTTTGAGAGAAAGAAATAACACCGAACTGCAGTTTGGGATTGCTGACAATGAAAAAAAATCCTAGGCTTCATATACGTTGGAAAGCCTAGAGTCATGATAGTAATAAAAAAAATAAATCATAAGATGATCCTTAGTTTTCAGGACAAATGGGACAAGGCATTAAGGAACAAAATACGAACACCTTTGAGTAACCAATATCAACAAAAAACAAAAGCAAAGCATTACCTCCGAGACTAAAACATCAAAAATGATCTCGGGGGACTATGATTTTGACCCTTTAATAACACCTAATAAACAATAATCCTAAGATAAGCCATATAGCTTAGCAGTTTCATTATTCATCTGCTGAAAGCAAATGAAACGCATAAACAAATTGGAAACTAATCCCACCAAACTGATTGTTTTACCACCAAAAGTTGTAAGTGGACTTTGGCAAAGAAATGGTAGTAGCAGCTTTAAAGAACACACTGAAACCCGAGGTTTCTTTACAAGAAAAAATGAGATTAAGATCCAAGTACCAACAAGAGCTAGAATTCCAACCTCCATTTTTCCTTGGGCTTGCAACCAGAAGCAAGGTAACCTACAAGGTCTTCTTTTGTAAGCGGCTCTGTTGCAATAACAGCATCTTCAGTAGGAGGACTTGCGGCAACAGTTACCCAATGCCCTCGCTTCTGTCCAACTTCAGTGCCATCTAAAGTCCAGCCTTTAGTCACCTTCAGTGAACTCCATGAAGCAGAACGCAAACCAAAGATGACTCCCTTAGTTTTAGCAGCCTCCATTTTATCAGCAAAGCTGTTAACTCCATTATATCTTGATTTACACTGTATAGTCTCAGAATGAATGCAGTGTGACTGTGATGAACCAGAATAGGACATCAACGCCATGCCTGGAAGCTGAAAAATTCGCAAAGAATATTTATGGAACCACCTCTCTAACTGAAACCTTTGCTGGTTCAGCATCATGAAGTAAAAAGACACGGAATACAACGTGGTATGCAACAAATATCCAAAATTATATATGGTTCAAGACACCTTTGTTGCAACTGAGAAATGCGCAAGTTAAACGTATTTCCAAGGCTATAATCAGAGTTAAAGATGCAGTTTCGTATTGCAATACTAGTTTTGACTGATCACACAGTTAAATGAAGATGCAGGTTGAGAAGCAGCACATAATTTTCAACATCCATGGTTTGATACTCTACAGAGACAACTAAATCAAGGATCACACCACATGATGTCTTATCTTATGCATCATGCAGTCAAAAATGGCCCACAGTTACTTGGAGAAGCATGCGAACCTCAATAAACCGAAAAGGTTCACAAAATTATCCGCAATTGAGCTTCAGAAAAACACACACAGTTACACAAGCTACCAAAAATCATGCAAACAGAACACCTTCACACTCTTGGACATCAACGAACTTAATTTACACTTTCTCCGGCACCCCCCGTGAGCAAAGAACAATTCAAATGACCAATTCAAACACCGAAATACCACAGAGAAACTTGCACTCTTTCATCAATGCTGAACTCATGGTTATGCATTTGAACGCAATTCGAATTCGGTAAACGAAACAAACCACCAAATTCCAGAAACCCCACATCCAATAATCAACAACCGTACATCAAAATCAAAAGAAGCTCTGAACAGAAGAAGAAAAATACCTTGTGAACAAGACAGAGAGCGAGCGGGCTTCAGCGTGTGGGTATCCAATTGAGGAGGATATGAGAATTGATATATAGGAATAGGAGCAGAGCAATAGCATTAGAGCATGTAGTAGTGAGCAGAGAGTGAAAAGAATGGTGGAGAGGGAGGGGGCACGGGGAACTATACTCTGCGCCACCATCCACTCTCTTTGCTGTGGTCCCTTCCACTTGGCGTCACACACGTCCACATCATCGTAAAGATTCCTACAACGACTTCATCCACTACCCCTATCAACACCCAAAGGAAATATATCAGTATTGCTTTTTTATTTCGAAATTTTTTGTTATAATTATAAATGTTTTTTATTAGTTAAAAAATTATAAATAATTTTTTTCTAAATGAATAGTCGTCTAATAAATACATTTTGTGATAGGTAGGGAGTTTTGTTTGATGTCGTTAATTTTAAAAAAATATTTATAATTTTTTAAAAAATGATCAAATTTTTATAATTATGGCAGACCTCAAAGAGGCTTTGTAATTTGCCCTTTGTATTATTATTTCAGTTCTCCATATTTAATTCATAATTTTACAATTTTTAATATTTGAATTCTATTTTTGTTCTTTTTTATAAGAGGAAATTGTTTTCATATTCATATGAAACTATTATATTGTAAAGGGTTAATTATATTTATACCATCTCTAAAAATATAGAATTAAACTTTCTATCGAAAAATATTTGAATTTATACTTGCACCCCCTTCAAGAATTTTTCATTTAAATGTACCCCTTCTATTAAGGTTTAGACGAAAAACGTTGACGTTAAGAAAAAATTGACATATACTTTTAATTTTATTCCTCATTTAGCATTCCATATAATTTAGTGACAAAAATATCCTAGTAAAAAATTTTATATTTGCAAGGTGGTAAATAATATATATATATATATATATAATTAAAAATGTGTAATTGTAATAAAATATTTTTCCCGAGTTATTGCTTATATACAAAATGGTCGCTAATGAATAAAAAAAACTAAAGATTTTATCAATAATTTATACAAAATGCCAATGAGACATGAATTAGAATTTTTGTGTTTTCTTGCTAAGCTCATCATTTTTCGTACAAACTTTATAGAATTAAATACCCAATATGGAATTATGACTTTTTTGTTAGAAGCATTTTACGAGTCGATTCTTGACTGATTTAACGAATTAATTTTTTATTGTGCAAAGAATTATTTTGATTATGTTTGTAATAATTAAATTTCATAAATTTATACGAATTTAACTATCATGCTAAAACATTTTATTTTATTACTTTACACCGTAGTCGACAACATAGCATTTAAATATTTGTTAAGAAATTGACTCGATTGATTGGAATAGAACATAATTTTAATGTTAATATCATGAATCAAACATAATAAAACTCAAACTTCAGAGACTATTAGTAGCATCTTTTCTTAAAATAAGGGTAAAATAAACTTTACTCCTTGTACTTTGCCTTACTTAACACTTACTTCCTATACTCTAAAAAGTATCCCTTAGCCCCCTGAATTAACGATCATGCAGTGAAAGTTAATATGAGTTTTCATTCAACGTTCTGGTTGTTGTCAGCTAATTTTATAAATTATACTAACGGATGAATTTATTTATTGAACGGAAACAACATTAAAAGTATTCAATGTAATTTCTCAAACTATAAGATTTTTACGTATAATTACATCAAACTTTAGGGGAGGACGATCTAATTGTCCCCAGTATTATATCGACGATCCATAACTGTGACTCTTCTCGACTAATCTTCTGATGTTAATGAACATCTAATATTCAAGAGTTTGAAGTTTAGTGCATGCAAGAAATCATTCCCAGGTACTTACTTCTGAGAATCATATCAATGTAAGAATTCAATAAAGAAGGTTGAGATTCTGCACATATATAGCAAGTCTTATTATTATTTGTACATACAACATAGAGTACATGGCAATCCAATGTAGATTACCTTCTGCAGTTCCTTTTTCTTCGACTCTGCGAATTCGATGCTTGTATTTCTGTCTCCTATTTCTTTATACAGTGATCAACAGTAGGCTTTCATGGCCAAGAATTAGATTAAGGATATCGCTCTGTACATTTTGGTAAAATATCACCAGAAGTCGTCATAAACACCGACTGATGAGGATGGGTGCCGGTCGTCTTCTGCCTCAATCTCCATCTCCAGCTCTGGTTCATTGGATGCAAACTCGGCTGATTCAATGTCGGCCAGGTTCTTGAGATCGACCACTGTGAGTTCATCGAGGTGTCTCACCACCAGATCGGCTGCTCCAAGCTCGTAGACGGGGTGTTTGCTAGCAACGGCAACACATTTCATCCGTGCATCATGTGCAGCTTCAACCGTTTGATTTGAGTTGCCAAAAACTATACACCTCTCAGGTATGAATTGCAGGAGCTGTGCTGCATATATAAACATCTCAGGATCGGGCTTCCCTCTATGGACATCCTCTGCAGCCACAATGACGTCAAATACTCCTTCGATTCCAATGGCTCCAATTGCTCTCTCGAGTGATTTTCTTGGTCGGGTGGACACCAAAGCCATTGGGACCTTGTGATGCATCAAGACGTTCACAAACTCTTGGGAACCACAACGAAATCTATAAATCCCACCTTGTAAAGCTTGGTAAATCTCCTCCTTCCTAGATGCCATTCTCTTAAGTTCACCTGGATCTCTTGACCAGCAGAGAACTTCTGCTATTGCTTGCTCATTCTTCATACCTTCTACCCTACGAAGCATGAAGGCCGGTGGCGGTGATTTCCCCTCTTCCTCAGAAAGAACCAACCAAGCTTGCTTCTCAAGATCCGGATTATCTTCGACCAGCACTCCTTCCCACTCAAATATAGCACCTAACCACCCGCAACCCATCCTTTCTTGCCGAAGCAATGGATTCCTAAGTGCAGGATTATCCGCCTTATTCTCTGGCGGCCACAATCCCGGTCGGCGATCCACACCAGTGTCAATCCCATACCGAACGTCTCTAGGTATTCGCTCTTCCTCACGATTAGAATACACCTCTCTAGTTAATTCCATGGCTTGAGCCCTAATCATAGACATCCTTTGTTGCTCAATTCGCAATCTCCCCAAAGAGGTGGAGCTAGAAACTCTCCTACCAATAAAATTGGTCAAAGGTAGGCGGCCGGGATCGACTACCTTCCGGATACCCGAAACATCCTTGAAACAGTAACTTCCACAAATCGGCCGGTGCCCCAGAAGGGACGTCGCAGCAATTGAATCTACCATCTTTCAATCAACAACCACAAGAACAACAACGGCCTAACTCCAAATTTTGGCTTCACAGCTCAATTTGGTTGCCTTTCCACTACAAAGAGGGCAATCCTAGGAAGTAATTTCTCTTACAGCTCCTCTATTATGGAAACCCCTTCAAAGTAATTGGATAATTGAACATAAAATCCACCAGAAATACACCAAATACAAACAATATACTCAACCTGTACTCTACTTCTCTTCTGTTTACCACTTAAATCACTATTTACACTGAAAGAACCTTCTTTTCAGTGTGTGACGCACAAGTTATTCTTACAGAAAAAGTAAGCATTAAAAAACACCGCCCTCAACGTCAAAGATTCCAACTTTACTCAAAACCCATCAAATTAAACAGCCCAATTCCAAGATTTAAGCAACACCCACCCAGCCAACACAGTATATTACCACATTAAACAATGAAAAAACCCCTAAAATTCAACCCCACAACCAGAAAGATCAACAACAAGAGAAATCCTTTATATATACCGAAAACCCAAACGATTACAAATACATATAAACAGAATAATCACGTCTGCTTATGCGTTTGACCTATATATTTACAGAGAGAAACAAAGGAAGGAATGAAGAGTAACCTCAAACCTGGGAAGGGGGAACAAGAGCTTTGATGACGGAATGGAGAGAGAGAGGGGGGGGGGAATGAGATTTTTATTGTAATGGAATTGAAGACATGGCTTTTGTTCTTCGAATTTGTGTGGTTTATAAGCATTCGCGGGGACGAATTGCAATTGGGGGAACCGGCTTTCTGGGAAGTGGGAACCCGTGTGCCGGCCCGGTATGCGCTTTTGGTTTGACCCGAATGCTAAACTGTTTCTATATGGATTATTTGGGAACTCTAATTTTAGGTAAACTCAATAAATAAATAAATATACAATCTTGGAGTTAATTCTTTTTTTTTTATAGTTATGTCATCTCCTCTAAAGTTTGGTATAATTATACGTAATTTTTCTTATAGTTTAAAAAATTATATCTAGTACCCTTGACGTTTGTTTTCGTTTAACGAATAGACCCCATGTTTGTAAAAATTCATCGAATTTTCTCATATTAGCAAAAAAATTATTTTATTTGACCTACAATAAGTCAGTAATAAATCAATTTGGGGTAAATATGAGTATTCATTCAATTTTTTTGATAATATCAGTAAATTCGATTAATTTTAACTAATAAAGGGTCTATTTGTTAAACAAAAATAAATATCAGGAGCATTAAATATAATTTCTTAAATTATAGGGATCAATGTGTAATTACACTAAATTGGAGGAAAAAACAACGTAATTATCCCTTCTTTTCTTTATTATTTTGTATTTTCTAATTCTTAATTCTTAAACAAATATTATGATGAATGCAGTCTCCCAATTCATAAAAGAGGAAATGTTTTTAAGGTGTGATAATGAGAAATTCTTTTCTTTTCTTTTTTATCAAGTGAAAATTGATAAACTATTATTTATTTTTAATAAATTAATTTTAATAATTCATATCAAATATCTTTATATTTAATAACTTATCAATAACTATAACATTCTATACTAACCATCTACTATTAAGTAGAACAACAATTCATGCGTTGACGGAGTTCGAACTCATGACTTATGGAGTCATGAGCCTCAACTTCGCCAATTGAATTAGGCCTCATCGGTCGATAATGGAAAATTCATATTTTTCAAATTCACTTTCTTTTTATTGAACTTTTTTATCATCCACTTTGAGTTCTTAAATTGTGGGTGCATCTTTACCTTCTTCTTTTTCCTGAATTAATTATAATTATATTACAAATTTTAATTATCAACAATTAATATATTAATTATTAATATCAAATATCTACTACTAGTCAATAATTATTATTACAGTGGATCAATAATTATTAAAGTAAGCCAACAACACCCACATATTAATGGACTTTGATCTTATGATCTCATAATATGTCAACTTCGTCAATTAAATTAAGTCTCATTCACGTGTCTACTTTATTGGTAACGTCAAGATTTATTATTCACATATGTTTGATATCCTAAAAATAATTAATAATATAAAAACTAAATGATGTTATTTTGATTCTAGAAAATGATAATTGATATTTATATCTATTTAATAGATACTCATTTGAAATCTTTACTTTAAAAACTCTTCAGTTGAATTTAAATCATTTCCTCCAAATATAGCCTACATTGGACAAAATCAGAAATAATAGGAAATAACAAATTAACATAAATAGTAATAAGTATGTGGGGTGATACTAATGATGTTTTAGTCTAGTGGAGGCTAAGGTCTCACGAACAAGTTCGAGGTCGTGGATTCGAATTACATAGAACACGTGGGTTTTATCTTATTTTATGTGAATTTATTATAATATATTTCATATTTTTTTTGGTATATTAATGCAGTGATCGAATCGATGTCTTACTTAATTATTTAGTTTATTCAAATATTAATATAATTATATAATTATATTTTTAATAAAAAAAAACATGTAGGGGGGGGGTGATAAAAACAAGGCTAATTAGTCCTTTTCAAGTATGAGTTGGAGCAAATTATTTATGTTATCCACTAAACTAGGGATAATAAATAATTGGAGAAAATGTGAAGCCCCTTTAGCCAATTGGGATGAATCATGAATGCGTTGATTAATATTAATAATTAATCAAAAGTGTTCCATCCATTTCCTCTACATCTATGTATTACCTGTCGATATCAAAAAATGTTCACAACACTTCGACAAACAGCTCATCCAATTTCGTTGTAAGCAGTGTCGCTACAACAAATATCACGTTTAATCATGGTTAATTGTTATGATTAATATTAAATATTCATAGTGAATAGTCATTGATCAGGACCACACAATGGTTATTGGCCGTGACTTTTGTGATGGTGGCTAAGACATTTGTCATAGCTAAAATACATGGTGAATGTTTTTACCACGGCTTTTAACCGTGGCAAATAAGTTCTTTATGGTAAAAAAGCTAATTTTTGCATTAATAATTATTTACCATAACTTTTAGCCATAATCATTAAAATTGTAACTAATAGTGATTTTTTTCTAGTATGTGGAGTTTATATCTAAATCTTTATAACTTTATTTTGGAATAATTACATTTACACTCGTGATCTATGATTTATTATACAAATTATGCATATTTTTTTAAAAAATACTACACATACACCCACCAAAAATGTTAAATTATTTACACAAACCACCCTACTGTTTGAAAATTATACATACACCTCCACAAATATTGACATCATTACACAAATTTACCCTATTTTTTTGCTGCTAAGGGGGTTCATGTAATTACACAAAAGATAGAAAGTGTATGTGTAATTACACGAAACCTTGTGTAAAGACGGTGTAATTATCCCTTTATACAAATAAACAATAAATTAGGAGGTGTAAATGTAATTATCTATTTTTCTTTTGATATGTTTTAAAAAATTAAATAACAACTTTTGATATATATTAGGGTAAATTACATCCACCTCTCCTGAGGTTTGGCATAATTATAAATACTACCTTGTTGTTTGAAAAATTATAAATACCCCCCATGAGGTTTGTAATTTTTAACCAAATGCCTAAAATTGATCATTTTGCCCTTAAATATTATATTAAAATTATAGAAAAAACAGCCAAGGCAAATTACATTATTGCTCCTGTGTAAAAAACTTAAGAAACCTCTCCTTGCGCATTGCAGTCTAAATATTTTTAAGAATTAAATAAAAAATAATTTAGTGCATAACGGCATTTTGGTCAGTTCACCTATAAAAATGGATAAAAATGAGTTATTTATTAAACGATTACAAACATCAGGGAGTATTTATAGTTTCTCAAACAACGAGAAAATATTTATAATTATATCAAACCTGAATAGAGGTACTTGGCACCGACATCATCACATATTCAATTTTTAATCATAGGACCACAACAATTGATAGTTTTAACATTTCATATCTAATTATATATATATATATATATATGTCAAAATTGGTAGAAATTTGACTTAAACATTCCGTGTGCAACTATACAAACATTTTAGTCGTGGAAAACAAGTTACCTAACCTCAATCCACTCCCTTCAATTCCCTTTGTTAGGTGGTGCATTTTGGGCCATCTATTTCTCGTGTTACTATGGGTTTGAGGATTAAATTATGAAATCAAGCTCGAAAATCGATGATTCCTTATCCGAGTGGTAAAGTTGAAATCCCACAATTAAGAGGTCGTGAGTTCGAGTACTATGAATATAGGGTTTGTTTAGTTTATAGGATACTTGTATTATTCATTTGGTTGCTTTACCACTTTAATATTGATGTTGATAAATCTAGAAATATTGTTATACTTTCAAATTAATAGTTCATCGCTCACAAAAAAAAAAAAAAAAAAACAAAGCTCGAAATCACAATGAAAAGTTGACATGATGCTCCGTATAAATATTATGTGTCCGAGTTTCATCAGACGCCACGATCTTTCTCTCACTTTACGTGAGTTATTATAATTTATTTTATTGTATTTTATTATATTGATGTATTGATCGTGTACGACTCAATTTATTAAATTATTGATGTAATAATGTAATTACTACTTTTATAAAAAGAAATTCAAGGATTATTGTTACCAAATCAACAGGAAAGAAAAAAAAAACTAATTATTTAATAAATCTAAAAAAAAATCTCTCATTATTGTCGCACTCATGATTGTGAATTGTGACAAAATATAACAAGATTGTAACTATTGGGTATTAAATTGGTCCATAAATATGATGAGAACATGGAACAAATTTAATTTGACTATCACATAAAACTCCAAACTCACTCTTCCCCACCGTAGAACTCTTTTTGAAATCATAATTCATCTCCAGGCAATTTCAGTTCACACTGGATCTGGTAAGTAAACGACACATGTATATATTTATTATGTGATTGGTGTACAATATATAAAAAATTAATTAATTATAATATATTTTTTATATGATTAGTTTGATTGGATAAATCAGAGATAATGGGGACTTCAATTTCGCCAATTATACTAAATTTTCTTGGCGCATTAATGTTCTTAGTTGGGTAGATGCTTCTTCGGCAATAATTGGAGATGAAGCCAAGCCAAGTAGACAAAAAATTTCTTGGAACGAATCAAAATAGTCGACGTGTCTTTTTATGAATAGTTGAGAGGTGCACGAAACATCAAAGTGCAACTAAAATAATTGAAAATAGGTTAGGACACCTACACGTTTCTTATGGTTTTTGGCTCTAATAGGGCCCCTTGCATGAGATACCACATCCACAAGCTACGGATATAGTTTGGGGTATTTTAGCCCCTATGTTTAGCCACTTATTCGAGTTTAGTACCCTAATTCTTATAAATAGTTATGATCGGTCCGATCATTAAAATTTGATTTAATACTAATGGAATTGAAAATACGACCGTGTTGCTTAACACGGCTAGGTCGTGTAACACACTGTTTGTTGGTAGTTTTTACACGATTATACCGTATTCGACTATGTGTCTCGAACATTCATTTATTAATGTGAATATCCTCAACAATCCACCTCTGTTTTTGTGTCATCTTTATATACACACATCGAGAGAGTGTTTAGAGAGTCTGGGGTGGCAATTGGGCCAGGGAACCGTGGGCCCCGCCCCATTTGGGGTGCGTCTGGTATAGGCTTTGGGGGGTTCGGGGTGGTTTTTGCACTAAACCCCGTCTTGCCCCATATTAATACATTATTATTTGTTGTAATTGACATTTTAATGTTAATTTGTAACAATAAAATGTTCTAAAATATGGGTAATTACATATTAAATCCATAGATTAGATGGTGAGAGAAATAGAGTAATTACACTTGTCCCACATAGAAATATGATGGAAAGTGTGGAGCTTTGATAAGGATATAAGGTGTATGTGGGGGTGAGTGTTTTACACTCAAAGTTGTCCCACATTGGAAGTTTAATGATAACTTAAACTCCTTATATTAAGTACAATGCTTAAGTTATGCTTGAAGTGTTATGGAGACTAGAGTGAACATGGGGTTGCCCCACCTGCTCGTCCCGACCCGACCCGACTTCGGCTTTGGCTCCGGCCATAGGTGTTAGGACGAATGTCTCAATCTCAGGATCTATCTTTTTGCAGCAAAAATATTTAGGGTTTTATCTGGATTACAACAGAAATTGGTTTTCAAAATTACTCAGTCAAAATCATTTTTAATTGCTTTTAAAACAGAATCTAAACTCTGATTTTAAAATCTGAATTTGGCCGTTTTTGGTCGGTTTTCTGTGACTGTATTCATGGCCATTATTCTGTTTTTAATGTTGTTTATGACTGATTATTGAAGGTTTAATGGCTGAATTCAAACAAGGTTTTAATCATGTTTAATGGCTTTTAAACTTGTTTTTAAAACTGGTTTAATGCCGTTAATAGCTAATTATTTAAGCTTTAACGGTAGTTGAATGTTGCATTAAAGATGGTGGTGGTGGTGTGCCTAATAAAGGCTGGCATGAGCACTTTTCCAAGAGATACATCTCACACTTGTTGATTGCACACCTCTCTCGAGTTCTCCTCTCTCTCACTCTTGGTTTTCTCTCCATAAGAATTCGAGTGGTTCTCCTAAAAATTCGAGATTTTGAGCTCTTGTTTCGTAAGGCTACTGAGTGTTGTTTCGAGGTGTTTTACGGTAAAAGTACATACCATTAGAACAAAAACCGTCTTATCCTGGAAGAAGTTGCGTAATACCCGTGTGCACATTCTTAACGAGACGTATAATTTCTTCAAGGCAAGCAGATCATATCTGTTATTCGGTTTGGTGAAACTCTTGGACTGAGAATTGTTACGATACAATTCTCATCGTAAGTTTCATTTTATTTCACCGTTAGACAGCATATCTAATTGTTTGTTTATCATTTGTAACCAACGTGCTTGTTGTGTTTTTTATTTCAAAAATTGTCTTGAAAATTTGATTGATATTTTCATTACTACGATTGTTTGTGTGACACTTTTTCCAACATTATTTACTAATAAAAAAAATATGGTATTATATGTAAATTCTTAGAAAATTTTGCACATATCTAACTCCATATGAAAAATATAAAAAATAAAAAATTAATTGAATGTATTAATGTTACTTAATTAAAAAATAAAAAAATTAGTTGGGTATATACTTTGTCTTATACAATTCATTATAGATTGAAAACTAGGTTAAAGTATTTAAATCTAAACTGATATTATTTATTAACAAAAAATAAAATATTAGTTAAATGTATTCTTTGTATTATATAATTTATTATATATCGTAAAATTGATATTACTTTATGAGAAAATTAATAATTTAGATGAACTTATGCTTTGTCTTATACAAATCATTATAAATTGAAAACTATGTTAAAGTATGTAAACCTAAACTGATATTACTTATTAAAAAAATAAAATATTAATTGAATGTATTATTTATATTATAATTCATTGTAGATTGCAAAATGACATTACTTAATGAGAAAATTAATAGTTTTGATGAACATATTAGTCTTATACAAATTATTTTAACTTGAAAATTGAGTTAAGGTACTACTTATTGAAAATCATTTTTACTAAAATTATCTACATCTAAAATGTTTTACTAAAATTATCTACATCTAAAATGATATTATTTTTAATACATCTAAAATAACACTGTTTGGCGGGGCGCGGTCGAGGTTGTAGATAGGCGGGGCAAGGTATGAGGCGGGACGGGATTATTTGAGATGGGTCTCGGGTCCAAGCAGACCTATCCCGTTGCCATCTCTAGAGAGAGAGTGTGTGTTTTTGCAGCCATGGATTTCATCAAGAAATCAAGATCGAGTTGGAGTTATTCTAAGAGACGACCCTTTACTCTTAATTTTTCTAGACATGCAAAAGATTCAATTTTTATCTTGCTTAACATAGACTATAATTTTAATTTTAATTTTAACAATTGAAAAAAAAAACTTAACAATTTGTAAAAATTAGGAAATAAAATAATGTAAAATAGCTGATATAAACTGTTGAAAGCTCCAAACAAAGAAAAATTAGTTCTCACTTTTGTCTACAAATACCTCTCAATTTTTTTATTTCGATAAGAATTTCCAACATTCTCTATAAGTTATGACTTCATTGAAGTTAGAAACTCTTACAAACATTCCTAAAGTTAGAAGCTCAAAATGATTTTTCTAAAGTATTTGCAAGTATCTATCTCTATGCATCAACTCAACAAATGAGATCTTCTATCACATTTTGGTGTCACGTTAATATGTGATTTACGTATTTCTTTGAAAAGTTAAAAATATGTAAAATTTAATTATAAATTAAAAGTGGAATGCATATAAATCACTTGTTGGTGTCTCACTAAAGTGTTAGATGAATCGCAAATCATGTGTCGATATTGTATCAAAGTGTGATAGAAGATCTTTTATTTAGGGTTTAAATTCAATTCAAGCCCACATAAGATTCAGGCCCAAGTCCAATTCATAAGCCCACATAATTCCGAAACCTGGCGGCCCATTAAATAATTTTTTTTCCCTAAAGGAACCTAGCTTAGATGGAGGCCTGTTTAAACGTGCACACGACGTCGTGTCATCCGCGGTGAACATCAAATGCTCGTCAGAGAGTCGCAAGTTGGAAGTCCCTCAATCCCGAAAAGTGTTTGTTGAAATTCCTGGGAGAATTCTTGCACGAGCACCAAGAGTTTAAAGACATGGGCGGAAAAGGAGGGAAGAAGAAGGGACCTAATGTAGCAGCTGGAGCTCAGCCGCGCGTTTCCATGACGCTGAGAGAGGAATCAACTGGGAAGAAACAGGGCAATGTTAATGCCAAGACTATGTGCAAGCTAGACCATATGAAAAACCTTGCTGTGTGGGTCGCTGCCGAAGCCTCTATCTCGTCGCTCGGCGCTTTCTTCGGTGAACGCCTGGCTGCGGCGTCCGAGGCCTTGGGCATTCGCGCTGACCCGTCTTTGTTTGTCTGTGAAAGGTTCTGTCCTGCTCTGTTTATATCTTTATAATTTGGATTTAGTTGATATATTTCTCCTTTAGAGGTATTTAGATGTTTTTGTCTTTTTTCTCGTTTGGGAATCTGGGGAAGGGAAGAATTTTTTGTGTTGCAGTCTGGGAACTTGACTCTGCGTAATATGGTTAAGCAACATGGTGAGTCAGCTTAAAATATGCTGAGAAGTCTTTTACACTAGTGTAGGGGAACTAAGGGTTATTCTGGTGATTGAAGAAGGAAATCAAATGTTTAGCAGAAAGGTCTCTACTTTTTGAAAAAGAAGTAAGCATGTCGCTATAACTTGTTTAAGTCATTATTTGCAATGCTCTTGGATATGGGTCAATGAATTGGATGTACATGTACAGATATAGTTCTTGATAAGAAGAGGAAATGGCTTAATTCATAAAGAAAATATATGAACGACTTCAACCTTGTCTGATACTTAAGTTGAAGAATGCTCAGAGTCCAAGTTTTTTTTGTTAATACTTCCTTACAGTGCTAAACCGTATTATTTTACGTGTTTCACCGTTCGTATGGATCTTTGAGTTCATTTTTAAGTCTGTTAAAAATTTTCTATTGTGATCATTTCAATAGATGTCCGCAAATGCCTTAATTGAAGACTTAATTTGTGGATTTGCTATTATTGCCAGCATCTTGTTTAGAGAGCAGCATCTTTTCACTTTGCGGGACAGTTGCAATAAGAGTTGAGCAATTATTGCCAGCATCTTGTTTAGAGAGCAGCATCTGTTCACTTTTACCAATGAAAAAAAGGGGGAGAACTGAGAAGAAGATAAAACCAATTAAACAATCATTTTAATATAACATTACCTTTAGGAAGAATCTCTTTTACTCAAATACAGTATGGAAACTTACATTTTAGATTTTGTTATTTGAAAAATACAAAACTTGAAAAGAGAAGGCATGTAAGTCTTGCAATAGGTGGGGGCCCTCTAAAGCAATGTTCAATCTCATATTAGAAGCTCAAAGCAGGCTAATTTTGTTCAGTGTTTTTGGAGTGGCAAATCTTTGATGGTTGTGATTTGTACATTCCACTCTTGGGACCTATTCAGATTACAGTTTTTTGCGATTTTGTCTGACCTGCAAATCTAAGTTGAGTTTCAAGTCTGACATCTTGCAGTGTTCTCCCATGCTATATTTCATCTTAAAGCCTTCAATTATCTGAAATCTTTTGCCGAACTCTTCTCTCTTGGGCTTCTACTTGACATTCATGCTACTATTCCAAGAGCTTAAAATGTGAAAATAAGTTTCATTACTATACCGGTTCCTCTACTACTTCTGTCTCCTTGATATTGTTCCTGCAGGAAGAAGAAAGTAAAATATATTCAGAATATACAAGTGCCTTAACAAATATATGAATAGATGATACGCATCTCCATCAATTGACAAAGTTTAAATAAAGATGGAACACTCTTAGGTTCTGATGATGCTTTCTTGTTCAACAGATGTGAATCTATTCTGCAGCCTGGTGATAACTGCACTGTCCGGATTGAGAAGAATATGTCAAAGACGCGGCGCAGACGCAAGAAATCTAGTCTTACCACACAGAATAATGTTGTTTACAGATGCCACTTCTGTTCTCATCGAAATGTGATGAGAGGAACGCCAAAAGGCTATGTAAAAGAGATATGTCCACCACAGGCTAAGCCACCAGTGAAAATAATGCCTGCCATATCTGCTGTAGAAATCCGTGCTAGCTTGGCCACAGCTACAAAAAGTGTTGCCAAGGTTAACAAGGTGGATACTGTTGCTTTGCCAACAATAGACGAACAGAATCTTGAAACAAGTAATCCGGCAACTCCATTGCCAACAACTGTTCTTTCTTTATTGGATTCAAAGAGGAGGAAAAGGACTAGGTCGTGTGCGAAGAAAGCAGCACAACCTGAAACAATCCCAACTGCAGCTGACGAAGAAAAGAGTATCCATGCTTCCAGTAAGAGGAGGAAAAAATCCTGGACAAGTCTGAAGGAGATTGCTCAAAGTAGCGAGCACGATGTTAGCAAGAAGTTGACAAATTTAACCATTCCATTCTTAATGTAATTGGAGACTTATGCAGCATATCAGGTGCACCGTGTAGAGTTGGAGCAATTACAAAATTTCAAAATTATGTAGTATTCAATTCTTTATTTAATTCTGAGATTTGATTGTTCCAATAGTTAGTAATGATCAATGAAAGCTTAGTTATAATCCAAAAGAATATCTCTTTGTCTCATTTTGATCACTGTGATGCCCATATTTTCTCTTTTCTGGTCATGTTAATCAGTATGATGTGTACATACATTTCTTGACGTGCATTTTGCAGTCGAATGTACTTTTAAATTGGGAATACAGTATAGAATGCCGACACAATCTGTGTAATTGGTATTGGATTGGAGTCGTGGTTCATCTGCCACAATTGTTTGAAGAAATTGATGAGCTTGAAGCCCGAGGAGTCTCTTGCAAGGGGAGGATCTTGGTATCTGCCTGTGCTCACCTATTATTTGATTATAATCAAGTTGTGGATGGGCTTAGGGAAGCTGAGCTTGCTAAATTAGACCTTGGCACTACCAGGACAGGTGTTGGACCTTGCTTATCAAGCACGGTTGCCCAGAATGGATGGCATAAGAGTGAGTGACTTAAGCCATATGGATACTTTTCCTCAGAAGCTTCATCTTTTATTATCTGATTTGCATCAAGATTAGAAGATTTTAAATATGGCCCTGACAGACTCAGGGAAGAAGTTGAACGACACAAGAACTTTGCTGAGAGGTTGGAACCCTTTATTACCGATACTGTGCTGAGTGATTTGGGGGTCCAGTCTTATTTGGACCATCTCTCCTTCTGCATGCTTCAGTCGTTCCGTTTTAATTTGCTGTCTTTGATCTTGTGTAGGTCAAATATGATGTTATGCCTGCTTGGGGTACTAACATTTCTTCCCATAGAGAGTACTCTAAGCTGCCACAAGCTGAATGTACTTTCGTATAAAGGGTACAAGAACTTGCCGGTGTAACCATCTGCTACATTGGCGTTGGACCGGGACGTGATCATGCCATTACATACAAATAAAGACTTCCAGTTTTCCTAGTCTTGCTGCGCATATTATTCCGTTTTCGGGCCAAGAATGATGCTTCTGACACTCCCATGTTTAAGGGTTTGATTTATCTTATAAACACTGGAAATTTCAATTAGTGTAAAAATGTATGCATTGTGTGCCCCCTGGAGCTGATGTTGAATAGGTTTTCTGGGCTTCTACAGATGAGTCTGCTGAGCCTGGCAGAGGAAACCTTCTTGGCTCTTGACATTCTGGCATTATGTTGTTGGCCCTTGTGGCTTTTTAGCTTATCTAATGTCACCAAATTCTTTTAAGTAGTACATCTTAATTTACTCGAATCAAATTTTGTTATCGCAAATCAATCATGTTGTAAAGTGTAAACGTTGTTATGCTTATTTATGTTATTGTTCATCAGTTATATAACAAATATAGGGTTAAATGCATTTTTAGTCATGTAATTTAGGTCATTTGGCTTTTGAGTCCTTTAATTTTTTAGGATAACATTTTCGTCCTACATTTTTTTAATTTTCGCGATTTCAATCCTTTTGTAATTAATTTCTATTTTATCGAACTTGATTCAAACCATGATATTTGCTTACTTGGATTACGAGTTCAATCTCGTAATTCCATTTCCGTTTTGTGAGAATATTCCTCAATAATATTCTCAGATGAATCTCTCAAGTAATGTATGAAAATAATGATGTGTTTCTAATGGTGCATCAATCTATGATTAGTTGAGTTTACTGTTTAAATTCAGGAGAAGATATAATACCAATTCAATCAAATTGCTGATGATATATCATATTGTGTATTTTATTTTATTTTTTATAAAGAAAAGTGCATTTGATTCTTTTATTTTGTAAAGTAAAATAGAAGTACTTTTAAGCGAATTGATTTAACTTTTCTCAAAATGTAAATTTTAAGACATATCATCTATATTTTGAAATTTGGGATAAAAATATTAAAGCACAATGATACCTTTTTGTTTAATATAAAAAAAGCTGCTTTCCACTTACAAATAAAGGTTTGTGATGTAATTATACCATTTTTTTTTGTTGTGTTGATAATATATTTAAGTTATTTATTTTTTATAAATACGATGTATTAATTTATATATTTTATTTTTATTTATAATATATTTAAAATATAAAAGAAAATTTATTAAATTATAAATTACTATATTCCTTAAAATTTAGTATAATTACAAATACTTCCTTATTCTTATTCTAGGGATAACATGCCATACGGTTAGTTTCTGAAATAAAAACACATTTTCCCCACTAGAATATCAAAATTTAATTATAAAAAGGTAATTAGCATTAAACTCTCTCACTCGAGAATTAAAGGAAAGCGTAAAAAGACGCATATATATACACGCTCAAAAACCCTTGTAGTTCCAGGGTTTTCCAGAGAAGTATACTTTTTCCCTCTCTGCTCTTTGAATCGATCTCCACTCCTCCCTCTCTCATTTTCTCAATCTTGTTATTTCAAATCGAAAGCCGAGATGCATGCCCCAGTCCTCGTCCTCAGTAAGTATTCCTTTTCCTTCGTATTTCCAATCTTGCTCCTTATTTTCATTTCGGCTGATTTCTGTTAATGTGTTTGTACCAATCGTTTATGAATCTGCGACCGAATTTCTTATGCGTTTAGCACATGGCAGTGGATTCGTACTGCATTTTAGTTGTTTTCGATTTAGGAAGAGGACGAGTTTAGCCTGCAGCGTCACTCTAAGTTCAAGCTCTGGTCTGAAGTAGCTAGATTTGGATGCGTAAGAGATTGTATGCTCAAGTTTGACAGGAGTTGGGTTGTGTATGTGGGGTGGGGGGGGGGGGGAGGAGGGTTGTAGTTTGTTGCAAAAACGAGTTGCTGCTTGAGTGGTGGCTGCCCTTGCATCTGGGTTTTTGTTATTTGAAAAGTTGCAAGGACTGTACTAGGCAATGCTAAATTGCATCATATAGGAGATCTCTTGAGGGCATTGAATTTCTTATTGAGGATCGAAGACTTGTTTTTTTTCTGTAACTTTGGAGCATAAGGTCCTTTGATACTCATATATATTCTTGAACTGATCTTTCCAAGTGTTGGGAGTATATGGTAGCTTATACTGTTCCCTTTTCTTTTGAGATGGGGGTTCTTTGGAACAAACAGGGCTTTGTTCTCTAACTTTGGAGCATAAGGTCCCTTCATACTTGTATAAACTCTTGAATTGATGTTTCTAATGTGTTGAGACTTACTAGATGCCCCCTATCCTTTTTATCTTTTTTCCTATTTTTGCTTTTGAAATGGGGGGGTTCTTTGGCTGCTGCTGCTCGGTGGGACATGTCTATATCTATCTATAAACAAAGTAACAAACACAAGCATAAATGAAATACCTCTCGCTCTTTTCATACTTGCTTGTTCTTTTACTAATATTTTTTAAATTCTAATAAGCAGAAGATTCATTGAAGCGGGAGTCTGGAAGCAAGGTGCACCATGCCAATATCCAAGCATCCAAGGTAGTACTCATTCTCATCTTCTATCCTATTTGTTTGTTTTCTTACTTCTATCAGTTTTCAGTCGGACTGTGAGGATAATGAGCTTTATCTGTTCAGAACCCTCCCATCACTTTGCATTACCAAAGCAAAGTCTCATCCTCCTTTATGATAGTCTAAGCTCGTTTATTCCTCTGATGATTAGTATTTATATAAGATTTGTTATATACACTACTGTCAAAATAAGGACGGTCCAAGAGAAGTTAGACGAGGCTTCACTAGGGTTTGGAGAGCACATAAGACAGTATTCAGATATTGTTCTATCTAGGAATATAGATGAGAAACTTTAACCAATTAGTTTGAAGTCCAATCCTTGACAGCCAAGGACAATTGTTGAAATCGGGATTATATTAATGAGCTAAACTATGCTCATAGACTATAGATATATCTCGATGAGTGCCAGTTATTGGAGGACCGCGTACAATAACTTTAAAAGGTAGAAGATCTTACAAGATAAAATCTTTCCTAGTTTAGTAGGCAGTGCAAGTCAATTGTCAAACTCTCTCCAACTTCTTTTGTATTCCCAAGTTTTTTGGTTTTCTTTAAAATGGTTTAACTGTCAGGGAGAGCAGGACGCTGTTTGTTTAACTTGCATATTTCTTGAAGATGTTTTAGGAAGTGTCATTGGGTTTATGATTTTTGCTTGATGAATCTTGATACCCGCACACATTTGCTTTTCCTGTCGGGCCAAGAGCTGCATGATCCTTTTTCTTTAATAAATGAATAGTTGTCCTATCAATTAACTTGAACCACATTTTGGTTGCCATTGACAGGCTGTTGCAGATATTATACGTACGACTTTGGGCCCACGATCAATGTTGAAGATGCTGCTTGATGCTGCTGGAGGTAATCTTCCTGTTGAACCGTGTATACCTGTAGTATAGGATAGAGAGAAGAGAAAACACAACTTTCAAGAAAAAATTATCTTCTAGATCTATCATATTGTCAATCTCTGGTAGCTCAGTCAATATAGGATCAGGAAATAGGTGTCTTCCTAGATTGGATGCCATACTTGATATTCCGCTTTCACTTTGTCCTGTTGTTAAATCTTTTCTTTTGACAATACAGGGATTGTAGTGACGAACGATGGAAATGCTATTCTCCGTGAATTAGACGTTGCACACCCTGCAGCAAAGGCATAGATCTCTGTTTTTCTTTTATTTTAGCAAACTTTTCTTTTTAAGTGGTTTGACTCTTGTATTAACTAACCAAAGAGAAAAAAGAGGGACTGCCCTTTTTCTGTGTCTGCAGTTGTATTAAACCTGTAGTAGTATATTAACGTACACCTAACTGGACTCTATGACTTCATTGCCTTTTGACATGTGCTTGTCTTTATTATGGTGGCAGTCAATGATTGAACTAAGCCGAACACAGGATGAGGAGGTGGGAGATGGGACAACATCTGTTATTGTACTTGGTATGTATTGCAATTGTAATCTGATCATTTGTTTATGATACTTCATGCATTTTAACGCTACATTTGCAATGCATACAAAAGATACCTATGTAAGTGCATGCTTCTATGTGCACTTGTACTGCATATGAATGATGAGCCCTGTTTTGAGGCAAATTTGTGGGCATTTTTCTACTGATTAGACATGCTAATACTATACATGTGTGTGCACTCTTGTGGTGGGGTATTTGTGTTATTCTACTATTGCATGATGTGCTCTTAGCCTCTTACAACTAAGGGTTTTTCTTTCATGAAAAAATGTGAAATCCTGACTGATTGACTATTAAAAAAATTTATAAGGCATGTATATATTATTTTTAGATATAAGAGCTAACTGATTCCTTTGTATCTGAATCTATGTATTGAAGCTGGTGAAATGCTCCATGTTGCGGAAGCCTTCATTGACAAGAATTATCATCCAACAGTCATCTGTAGAGGTAATAGGTGATTTCTATTTCATCTTCAACAAATTTGTTATATGAATTATCTATCTTGACAGTGAAAAGTTTCTTTCTATTCTTGCAGCTTATAATAAAGCTCTAGAAGATGCTGTTGCTGTGCTTGACAAAATTGCAATGACTGTAGACGTAAAGGATCGTAAGTTTTTTGCTTTTATCTTTCTTAAAATCAAGTGTAAAATCAAGCGACAATGCGGTCCAGTTTTATATCTAAAACTCCTAAACTGGAATAGTTCCCATTTTCGGCATATTAACTGAAATAATGATTTTGTAATAAGGTTTAATGCTGATCAAGATTGTGAGATCCACCTACGTACCTGGAGTAAAAAAATTACCTGTTGGAATCGATCCTTTATGTTCAGTAGGATAGTACCCCTTTCTTTATCCATGAGAGTTTCTGCACCCCCTACCCCACTTGGTTGGCCAGCATATGCTTGCATCAGGCTTTATCCCTTCTTTTGCAGCATTGCATCAATACACATTTTTGGTAACATTTAAAGTCAATGCTCAACTCTTGAATAAGTTTGGTATGATTTTCCAGGTTAGAAGAGTTGAACATCTTGCAAGCTCCTGATTCAGATCATACTGCTTCTTTGATGTGTTTCTTTCCCTAATTATCGAAAAGTTTATTTATGATCAGATTGTTTATTTCCCTTTTTATGTTTTATTGTTTTTCTCCTTTCTTGAGAATCCAATCAGCTGACCGTCTTGCAAATGCCGTACTAGAGCTAATCAAACTGGAGAAATAGTTTAAGTTAGGCTTAAGATGGCTATTTAGTGCTAGATGTATTGCTTGAAACGGGACAATTTGCTTCATTTCTTTTTTCCTTCAAGCTCTTATTCAAGTGTGTTTCTCAATTGGCAGGTGCTTCAATGTTAGGACTTGTCAAGAGTTGTATTGGTACAAAGTTTACCAGTCAATTTGGGGATCTAATCGCTGTAAGTATTTCTTCGCTGGTTACTGTTTGTGGGTAGCACTCCTATTTGCTCCTCATTCATCCTGCTCTGTTGGCCAACCTTCTTCTCCCCTTGCTTAGAAGATGTTGATAATGACATTTAACTTCATTTTTCTCCGGAAAAGAAAAAAGAGACCAAAATTTGGGATTGCCTGTCAATCAAGAGGATCCCAATTGTACATGCTCTGACTGAGCAAGGAAATCGCTGAGTTTCATTTCTGCATGGGATGTTTCCAGACATCTTGATTCAGAGTGATACACAGATGGTTGTAAGGTTGTTAAACTTAAGGATTTATATTAGAAGAAATGTGGCTCGTGTGGGTTTTGGTTCAGGTGAACTAAGATTTTGACCACAGTATGCCTTATGCTGGTCTAAGTTGGGACTAGGGAATTTTGATAAACTGAGTATGAAATTTGATTAACCAGTTAATGCAAAATTCAGTTGTTATTTTTGCAACCGGCTATCGACTGATTTAAATGGTTTACTTCGGCCATTTACCGAAATAATTTGGTAATATTTTGGATCCATATACGGTATACAGAAAATCTCAAGAAAAATGGAGAAATAAAGAAATGAAGTTGTGAAAAATAGATTGAGTGATCATCTCTGAAGTGCTAGATCTTATGATATTTAGATGCCTTAAGTTGTTCTAATATTTAGGCCAAAAAAGGAAAAAAATAAATACAAGGATAAAACAGAAAATAACACAGACCGATTAACTACATAATTATTTCAAACGAGCTTGAACCTCCAACTTCTGTTTTGGTGCGGCCGCAGCTGCTTTTCCTCATCTGAATGGAAAAGCCCAGGAATATAAGAAACTGGGTGAAAGATGAAATCAGAAAAATGAGGTGGGGCAAATATGAGTAAACAGAATCAGTTGGGTCGTAGAGAGGCATTTTTTGGTTGGTTATGGATGAAAGGGCGATGATCGAGTGTGAGATCTGGCACTAACATTGTTTTGCTTGGGTCACCCAGACCTGGAATTAGAGAAGTTTATTCTTTAGTTAGATGTATTTTTACAAGCTAAACGAATATAGAAGTTAACTTGAGTTTTATATACTTTAATATTTCAATAAAATTATTGCAATTATTTAATAACAACAAACTTGGTATTCCGCTTGGTATAGTGAACTGTGAGGCCTAATGCCTTCAGTGAACTTAAAAATAAAATAAATGACCGTCCAACATTTTCAGTTCGGTGCTGGTTTCCGGAATTGTGACCACTGCTAGTTTGGACTGTGTATGGTTGAATTTGAAAACAGACAATTAACATCCCAGGTTGATCAAGTAGACCTATATTTCCTAGTACTCAGACCATGGGCATCTGCCTGCCAATTCCATTGGGACAAAGTAAACTTATATATTTATGTTGCATTTATGCATGAAACATGGTTGTAAAATTATAGCTTTGTCATGTTGACAAGACATTGGCATTTGAACTTGCATTTTGTTGTTACAATACATTCATGGGATTTTTCTTGGTGAAACTTTCAGGACTTAGCAATAGATGCCACAACCACAGTTGGTGTGGAGGTCGGCCAAGGATTGCGCGAGGTGGATATCAAGAAGTACATTAAGGTAGAAAAGGTTCCTGGTGGTCAGTTGGAGGACTCAAAAGTTTTAAAAGGAGTCATGTTTAACAAGGACGTTGTTGCTCCTGGTAAAATGAGAAGAAAGATACTAAATCCCAGAATTATTCTTCTTGATTGTCCTCTTGAGTACAAGAAAGGTGAGAACCAAACGAATGCGGAGTTGCTAAGAGAAGAAGATTGGAGTGTCTTACTGAAAATGGAAGAGGAATACATCGAGAACCTATGTATGCAGATACTAAAGTTCAAACCAGATTTAGTAATAACAGAAAAGGGGCTCAGTGATCTTGCTTGCCATTATCTTAGCAAGGCTGGTGTCAGTGCAATCAGAAGGCTAAGGAAGACTGACAACAACAGAATTGCCAAGGCTTGTGGCGCAGTAATTGTTAACAGACCTGACGAATTGCAGGAATCTGATGTCGGTACTGGTGCTGGACTATTTGAGGTGAGAAAAATTGGAGATGAATTCTTTGCTTTCATTGTTGACTGCAAGGATCCAAAAGCATGCACAGTACTTCTTAGAGGTGCCAGCAAGGACCTGCTGAATGAAGTTGAAAGAAATTTACAGGTATTTGTGAGTTTTGATATCCCAGTGTTTTTCTATTTGTACGAGCAATGACTCTGAGTTTCAATATATATATATATATATATATATATATATATAAATGTACACAGGATGCGATGTCCGTAGCAAGAAACATAATAAAAAATCCAAAACTCGTTCCCGGTGGAGGTGCTACTGAGCTGACTGTATCAGCTATGTTAAAGCAGAAGAGCTCGTCCATTGAAGGCATAGAAAAGGTAAACAATTGCCATGTGTTTTTTATGCATCCTTCTTTATTCATTCTCAGCAATAATCTTCATGGTTATGACCAACTTGAGTATCTGTAAACTCCACCATCGAAGTGTTATGTTGATGTTTATTTATTCAGGAACTGCATCAATACTAGATTTTCATTGTCTTGTCTTCCATTTTGTTCGGACTACCTTGTAGTGATTGTTGTATAGAGCATGAATCAGGCTATATCAAATAAGACTCTTATCGAGAATATACTAACAGTCTGCTTGCATTTCAAGAGAAGTGATTCTTCTGAACTTCTTCCCTTGATAAAACCTTCCATGCCACTACAACTGGCTCATGCATCCAATATCTGAGGACATAGAGACACATGACGTCCTTTTACGCATTATCCTGTATATGGTATTGAAAAAGCATCCTTTTATGCATTCTGAACAGTGGCCTTATGAAGCTGCTGCGATTGCGTTTGAAGCTATACCAAGAACTTTGGCCCAGAACTGTGGTGTCAATGTGATACGGATTATGACTGCTTTACAAGGAAAGGTATGATATCCTTTTATTTTGTGTGCTTCATTTTCATAGAAGCTCCTATGCCGCATTGTCATTTATATGCTTTGATCCTTTTAGCATGCAAATGGCGAGAATGCATGGATCGGCATAGACGGGAATACTGGTGAAATTACTGACATGAAAGAGCGTAAGGTATGAACTTTTAGTTTACCTGCCCTCTTCTCCATCTCTTTGTTTTGGGTAGAAATCATGGGTGGTCAGTTGTTATGAGTTTCCAAATGGCTGCTAAGAGTAATATCTGGAACATGCACAGGTTGGCGAGTGAGGTTCTCCCCTTGCTATGTATTTCTTTCCCCAATAGAATACCTCTTTATTTGTTCTGTAATCATGAGTGAGCTGATGAGATGAGTCTCTTATGAATCTGCTAGTGGCTATAACAGTTTATACCAACACAGAAATCACACGTCATTTCCTCTCAAAAAAAAAAAAAAAAAAAAAGAAGAAAAGAAATCACATGTCATTTTGCTGCTAAACTTTCTTATTCCCCATCATCTGGTCACTTGCAATTGCGGATTTCATCTTTATCCAA
Source organism: Sesamum alatum (assembly GCA_034509735.1). NCBI lineage: Eukaryota > Viridiplantae > Streptophyta > Magnoliopsida > Lamiales > Pedaliaceae > Sesamum > Sesamum alatum. The sequence goes on from JACGWO010000002.1 coordinate 40,116,535, forward strand.
GTTTTTTAAGTTCTAACTTATTAGTGTGTTTTTTGTTAACTTTCTCACACACAAATTCTTTATGGTTGTGCCGAATGTGTGTTCTTAAACTTTTTTTGGATTCATTTATTCACTGGTATCCCTGGATGTTCAGATATGGGATTCATACACTGTAAAGGCACAGGCATTTAAGACGGCCATTGAAGCTGCCTGCATGCTTTTGAGAATTGATGATATAGTTAGTGGAATCAAGAAGAAACAGGCTCCTGGAGCAGGCCAGGGTCCGTCAAAGCCTAAAATTGAGGACGAAGGTGATGCTGACAATGACAATTTGATTCCTGAATGAGCAGAAGTACAGTTAGCTTGATGGCATTTCTGATGTGTAAATGAAGTTATCATTTGCTTCTCAATCGAGATTCGCTCTTAAAAGATTTGGGCATTGCCGTCTTTTCCTGCTGTTTTGGCTGGAAGCAGAATGCATTGCCATTTCCTTCCCGATTGAGTTGCACGTTAGGATTAATGTTTTCTTGTTTGTTTTCAACACTCGGTTCCTACTGAACTTAGATTGTGGATTTTGCTGACTTTCCTGATGCACTTTTCCATTCTGAAATGCCATTCCTGAATTTTGTCCTCAAGAACCTTAGGCCCAGCTACATCTGCAGATATGGCCGCCCTGTTTGGCCTCATTGTGCAATGTTTGTAGGATCTCCAGAACTTATTTGTCTCGGGCGGTCGGCTCTAAAATCGATCAGTGCTTATAACATGCAATGCTTTTCTGTCACTGTATTACTTGAATTTCCTGTGTGCGATCTGATCTAAATGTGGTTGATGAATACACAGATTCAAGAACTCTAAGCATGTTAGATTGCCCAGGAAATACATTAATCAGATCTCTAGTTATTTGTTTTAACTACCTGTATTTTCAGTTTTGACAATGCAATCAGTTGATGTGCAGGGAGTTTTTCTATGTATTAGTATGGACACAACTGTATTTAATTTACTTATTTATATGTATATCTAATAATCTATCTATACTGTAAATAAGGCATTCGATGTGTTTTTATATTGTTATACAAAAATGTCCTACTCAACTTTTATACTTGATGAACGAAAAGTTACCAATTAATATTTGATGGTAATCAATTTAATATTCTATCATAATTATGACATTTTTACATTTACCCATTGTTTAGTTCATAATTTTTAGTTTTAAAATTACGGAGATTATGGTTGATATTTTTTCTCTTTCACAAATATATTCTTTTATATTTGACATATCCGCCGAACGTGCTCAATTATTAGTATACATTAATTTGGCAATGAATAAATATTGATACATGGACAAGGAGGAAGAACCAGAAAATATTGTACACACCTTTGTGAATTGCCCGCACTTCTCCTATGTTTTCACTCACCTTTTACATGAAATCAAAGACTTATTATACACAAATGTTCTTATTATACTGCAATCCATGAAGAATAACCCTTGTAAACAAGCTTTAGTTATAAACATACTCTGGCTTATCTGGAAGTCAGGCAATGCTGCTGTGTTTTTGAAGGATCCCAAATAAGTATTAATAATATATGAAAAGAAGCTTGTACTTTGTCTGGGGAATGCATTTCTATGAAGAAGAAAGTTCCAAAGGAGAAATATGCAGTTTCTTGTAAATGGAATCCTCCTCCTAGTAACTGCGTGGTGGAATGTTGGGCACTTAGAATCGATCTTGAGCTTACTATTAAATATAATTATCATAAATTGATTGTAGGATAAGACTCAAAAACTTTGCTTTGCCTACTCGAAAGGGAGGAGTCTATGCAAATAACCTTAATGCCTTTAATCAAGGATATCAAGGCTCTTACTTCTGAGTTTGAAAGTTTGAAGGCTGCCTTTTGCTACCGAGAGGGAAACAATGTAGCGGATAGTCTCGCTCGTTTTGCTTCGTCAGAAAAGTCTAGAATGCAGATGTTTTTGATACCACCAGCTTGGATCTCTAAGGTTGTGGAGCATGATATGTTCACTTATTATACTAGACATACGTCAAATCCTTATATCATGTTTTTCAATATGCAAGAATAATATCTCATCTCGATTTTACTGTTAAAAAAAAAATCTAATAACATTTTTATTTTAATTTATAATATTCATATTATATCTATATATTAAAAATATATTATACAGATAATATATATAAAAACACAACATCAGTTTATGAGGAAAATATTTCAACTGCTATCGAAGTCATATTATGAGAGTGAGAATACAAACAGATAGAGCTTATATTTTTTTATTTTTTTACGTAAATATTGAAGCTAGTGACTCCGTTCACATTGCCCTAATCTCTTGTCTCATACTCTCGATTCTCTTCTCTCTCTTGCCATTGCCGCCTTTTTCATAGAGGTTTTAATCCATAAGTTCACACTTTACATCGATTATTTTTATGAGGTAACTAGATATCAATTATAAAAAAAGAAAATAAGAGTCAATCGGGTTAAACCTGTCCAATGGGCTTTGCAGTGGGGCGGGTCGGTCCGGGTCCGGATCCGTTTTGGAGTTGGCCATGCGGGTTTCGGATCCGTACCAAACCCGCCAATACCCGTTGCCACTCCCTTTCATAACAATCACAACCCACCGCTTCAATAACCCCTTTCGCGCGGCAACTTCCCCGCAAACTGAAAATTCTCGCTTACAGGCACACTTTGTCTTGTTTTTTCAGATGGGCAAGCGTCGCTTCGCGCGGGTGGCTCTCAGTGACGAGGAGGATAATGCGCCATCGCCTCCTCGGAACTCAAAAGAGGATGAAAACCAGAATCAGAGGAAGCGTAAAAAGGTTCACCTCCCGGACGAGGAGGAGGAAGAGGAGAAGGAAGTGGAGGAAGCGAAATTGAGTGAGCAGAATAAGAATAAGGATAAGAAGAAGAAGAAGAAGAAGAAGAGCGAAGAGTCTGAGCCTGAGGCCTCGAGTGAGAACGAGGAGCAGGAGGATGTGGAAGCGCAACCGCTTGGCGAGGTGGTTAGGGTTTCGGGTAAAGGGAGAGGGAGGAGGAATCATTACGCTTCCTTCGAGTACGACGGTCTTCAGTATCAGCTTGTGAGTGTTATTGTTATTGGTTACTGTGATGTTTTTGAGTGCAACAAGCTATTTAGCTCTTTTTCCACCATATTTGGATAAATTTGATGGGAAATATGGTACATTTAGGGTTTCCTTGTGCTCCTGTTGATTTATAGCATATTATTCTTTTGAGCAGGATTAAAACTTGTTTTCACCTTGGTATGATGCTGCCGACTTTTGTTATTTAACACTGTTTCTCACTCCTCTTCAACCATAATACACAGTTGGAAGATTGGATTAAATTGAGTTTGTAGTTTCGGATAAAGAAAGGCAGGTCAAATTTGATCTTGATTGTCTCTTTAACCCTGTTGCCTTCAATAGTTGAGGTTCTAGAGACTCTAAGCACTTTACGGACTTTGATGTGCTGTGCTGTTCATTGTTTAAGTTGGTGATGTAAGTTTTAGAACAGGAGATGCCAAGGCAACGAACATGAAGAGGTTATGCAAAATCGACCTATAAAGAATGCTTGCATCTTAGTTCGAATTAGAAGTAACAGTTGTATCTCAGTTTCGACAAGAAATTGGATACGTGGTTCTAACAAATACTGGTGTAGTCGGTACAATTAATCCCCCGTAAGTAGTTTTGTAATAATCATGGCATATCATTTAATAATTGAGAATTGTCTGTTGTGTTTTTCTGTTTAGGTTGTCTGTTTATATTTGATTTCTGTTTTTGCAGTATAAACTGTTTATTAGAAAAATATCTATGGATCTCTCTCCTCTCCTCTCCACTGTCACTTCCCCTAGTGGTATATGTGCATGTGGAATCTTGGATGTCTAGGAAACATGTGTATAAAATAGATTATATTCAAACACTTGTACCTGTAAATCCACAGATCATTCAGGATGAGAATATTTGGTGGATCATTTTCTGCTGTTTCTTAAATTCGTAATAGAATGTCCCTTTGGACATTGTGCTGGTGTTAATCCTCACGTTCTGTTGTTTTTTGCTGAGTTGGTCCAAATCTCATTATTTTGATTTATTTTTAGGAGGATCCAGTGCTTTTAGTTCCTGAGGAAGGAAATCAGAAGCCCTATGTGGCAATAATTAAGGTAATTTCTCTCTCTCTCTCTCTCTCTCTCTCTCTCTCTAAATGCCTGAGTACCTCTAAAGAACAAGGTCATTCGATGACATACAAGTTTAATTTCCTGGAAAATAAAGTTTTGAGAAGCCAAGTTGACAGCCTTCTGGTGTGGATGGGAACTTGGTTACTGCAAATATTGTATTGATGTCGTTGATTTTTAAGGAAAAAATGTTCTCTTGCTATTATCTTGAACCTACAGGTAAGGTGGAATTTGATTTGGAGGATGCTAGATTTTCATCTTGAGTGCACTTCAGTAAGGCAAATGGTTCGTTGTTTATGTCATCAAAGCTTGAAGTGTAGGTTTGGATCATCTTAAGTATCTTTTATAATTTTCTTTCTTTTGGGTGCTTTTTAGAGAATTTCTTACCCAGCTAAAGCTATGCTATGCTGTTCCCAACATTAAAGGGTGGTGATTGGGTGTATCTTATGGTGTCCTTTATTGGCTCCTTTAAGTTGATGGCAGTTTGTGCCTGAAAATGTAATACTTTGTTTCAGAAATGCATTGCCATGCGATGATGTTTCCTCTTTCGCTATAACATTTTATCTTTGCTGTAAGTGGTATTAAGTTCTTATTTTGCTTACAGGACATTGCTCAAACTCGGGCAGGGGCTATGATGGTTACAGGGCAGTGGTTCTATCGTCCGGAGGAGGCAGAAAAAAAGGGAGGTGGAAATTGGCAATCAAGTGATACTAGGGAACTGTTCTATAGTTTCCACAGGGATGAAGTACCCGCAGAATCTGTCATGCACAAGTGTGTGGTGCACTTTATACCTCTAAATAAGCAGATTCCACATCGCAAACAACACCCTGGTTTCATCGTGCAAAAAGTATATGACACTGAGCAGAGGAGGCTCTTTAAGTTAACGGACAAAGACTATGAAGACAACAAACAGCATGAGATCGATCTTCTTGTTCAGAAGACCCTTGCAAGGCTTGGTGACCTTCCTGACCTTGAGCCTGGGGACGCTAATGTTGATCATGACGATCAAATAAAGAATAAGCGACTTTTGAGAAGGAGGAATGTGTCACCTTTGGATGTTTCTAGGGAGGACGAAGGAGTTGGTAGATCTCAATCACTTAGAGCAGAAACTCCTGGAAGTGCTGGTGGTATTGCATCAGAATACTACACTATTCTTTCAAATTTTAAGCTGCTGACTGGGGAAACACAGCGTGACAAGTGGTTGGAAAAGCTTCTTCAATCAATTCAGTTTGTATGTGCACCTGTGGGCAATAAGCAGAATGATGAGGCAGAACATGGTGACAACAAGAATGGTAGCTTAAATCACGGAAATGAATCTCATGACAAGATTCAAAATGTAAGTATGTGAACTTTTGTCAGAAATTTGGAACATTTATAGAATACTCTTCTGTTATAAATCTGATTGATGGAAACTTCCTTAATGTTTCCCTTCTATGTTCGTTTTATAGGGTGATGCATCATTTGACTGGCCAGATGCAGCTGTTCCAGCAGTGGCTGCTCTTGAGAAGGCCGCACATGATACACTTTGTGCAGATTTTCAGAAGTATAACCAAAAGATGCGGCAATTAGCATTCAATCTAAAGGTAGCATTACTGGTTTCATTATAAGTTTGTGCATGCTGGTGCCTAACTTATTGTTGGTTATCTTATACATTGAAGTTCTAGTAATTTTGTCTCAGTGACTATGGATTTGTATTCGTAACGCTTGCTTTTAAAGGATCTAGATCTGTCATTGGTTATGTTTGCCGCTTCTGTTCTATTTTCTATTTGCATATCTAAACCTCTACTTTTTCTTTGAATTTGCTAATTAATGACAGAGCAATGCCGTATTAGCACGTCGTTTCTTGACTAGGGAGTTGGAACCTGCTCAAATACTCAATATGTCACCTAATGAATTAAAGGTGCAGGTTTTTGCTTATCTTTTTCGAGTTAATTTATGGGTAATTCTTGTTGTAATTTAATTTTGTTTGCATCTGTTGGATGCTTTTATTTTTGGATTTACAGTATATGTTTGTGGTTTCAATATCAATGTGGAAGTTAGGAGTTAAATTCAACAAGTAATGGCTGATATTATTATTCTTCTACACAAGTCTGTTTATAAGGTAACTTGTTGACTGGAAATTACTTGTGCTATCTTTCTCAAACCTTCTGGTTTTGTCTGAACCTAGCAGAAAAGCTTTCTCAAATCATTTACCCTTCTCATGGACTCTGACTTATTCTGAGCCTCATGCTATTGTATTTGGCTTAGCTGGCATTTACTATCTGATGTAGGAATTTGCATGGTGTCTAAATCTAATTTCGGTGAAACTTTCTACTCATACTTCTCTCTTCTCTCAGGAGGGCTTAACAGCAGAGGAACTAGCAAGCAGGCAGCCAGAGGAGTCGGGGCGCATGCAGGTTATACAGTGTGTTCATGTCATAATTTAGTGGGAGACTTGATTTTTGCTTGTAAAATGGAGATCAAATTTTCAAGTTGCTCTGGTGTCTAAATTTTCATTATTTGGTTTCGTAGTTTGGTATTCTTTCTGTTTTATCTTATGGATTCTATTTCTTGGGGCCAGATGACTGATGCTCGTTGTAAAAGATGCTCGGAGAAACAAGTGGGTTTGACAGATATTATTCAAACCGGACATGGCGACCGCTACCAGGTTCTTAAATTGGCTTCTTCAATTTATTCTACTTTATGTGAAAGTAATTAAAGCACATTGTTATTGGCTAAAGCTCAAAGCAGTTGAAACTTGGTAGATTGATTTGGGCCCAAACTCTCACTTAAAATATTTAGATATATAGCATGTTTTTGACATTTCTCAAATGGCTTAAACATTGTGGTGTTTTAGTCCTTTATGTTTCTGGGGTAGCAAATAAGTCCTGTAACTTTTTAATTTTTTGCGATTTTGGTCCTTCAATCGCCAAAAAAAAAAAAAAAAAAAAATGTACCGGGTGCCCGGCACGTGCTTTTTTAAATTTGGGGCTTTTGTTCCCATTGGTTAATTTCTACTAACATGGAAGCAAATTTTCGTCCTGTATCTTCTGCATTTTGGTGTTTTAGTCCTTTATCTTTTTGGGGTAGCAAATAGGTCCTGTCACTTTTAATTTTTCACGATTGTGGTTCATTAAATTGATTAATGGAAACAAAAGCCCCAAATTAAAAGCACGTGCAAGGCACATGCTTTCCTGCAACATTTGCAAACTACAACGGTTGAAGGACCAAAATCACAAAATTAAAAGGTTACAGGATCTATTTGCTATGCTAGAAAGATAAAAGACTAAAATGCCAAAATGCAAAAAATACAAGACAAATTGTGTTTATTCCTTTCTCAAATTGTTAAACATTAGAGTTGGAGATTGGTTATAAGTATGTAGCTAGTTAATGGATCATACGTCGCCAAGCTTCTTATTTCTGCTGGCAGGCTGACCAATGGATGTTGCTATTTTCTTTTGCTGAATAATCAGATCGTATTGCATGTCTTGCTCTCTTGTAATGTTCGGTGGTCTGTAAGACCTTTTTTGCTCATCATAGATCTGTTCTGAGAATTAATGGGAGGCAAGCCTTGTAATGTTGGCTATAAAACTATTCAATCTACTATAACTAGGTTACTTTTGTGTTGCGTTCTCAGCTGGAATGTGTTGCCTGTGGCAATACCTGGTATGCTTCTAGAGATGATGCTGCCGCATTGACGATAGAAGGGCCAAGTTCTGGCAAGACTGTGGGCACCGCACCATTGGCCACAGCCAAGTTTGAAGATGTTGAGAAGAATTTGGTGAGTCCTCGTGGAGCTGAGAAGGGAGCAAATGACGTCCTGAAGAAAACGACGGAAGCATATGTGCCGGTGCTGGAGAACCAGAGAGCATTTAACAAAACCAGGGCCGAGGAAACCCCTGCCACCACCAAGGCTAAATAACATGTGCAGTGCTTGTGTTTTGGTTAACGGCGTTGTGTAAATGGGTGAATATATGATGTAGGATGGTGCGCCGTTGCTAGTAGTTATGTTGGTAGTGAGTGACAAGGTAGGGAAGGAAGAGGGAAATAGCTAATCATATTAGAGTTGAGTTGGTTTAGTTTTGGCCAAGTTGTACAACTTGTTGACACACGCATCATACTATAAATATAATACTAGTTTTGGGCATTTATAGGTAAAATCGTAAGAGCCTTAGGTTACATTGAGATATGAAAAGTATTCTTCCTAAATTCATATACGCCAGTCCCTCTGTCTGCCTGACATAGATAGATAATTCCGCCATTCTTTCTCTCTCTCTCTCAAAAAACCAAAAAAAAAAAAAAAAAAAAAAAAAAAATTAAGAAAAAGGAAAATAAAACATTAGGGATGAGAGATAAAATTGGGAAATAAGTAGGGACGGAAACAGAAAGAGACAGGAGTTGGATATTGGTGATTGACCGACCAATCACATGCTTATTGCCTGATGCCTGCCCTTTAATTTCCATTATTTTGTCACCACGCATCCTAACAAACAATCCCTTTCATTTCTCATGTCTCCTCTTTTTCTTCACAAAAAAAAGGAAGGAAAATTCCAGTATTTGGCAAAATGAAAACAATTGGATGCTCATCTTGCATTTCATATACTTATGAATTTTTTTTGAGTATTTTGTGCGGAACATAATTTTATGACATAAAACCATAACACAAAATTCAAATTAAAAAAAAAAAAAAAGACTCCTAACTGCTAAATTTGTATAAACTATAATGCACATCCTTAAGTTTGAAGGTACACTAACATTGGAGTGAGTAGCTTCATTGAGCCATCATTATTCCACCAACCAACTTCACATAAATACGCACATACAGCTCCCTAAAAAAGAGGCCATCAATCACCCTCACACTCACACTCTTCTACCTTAATAAATTCAAACAATTGTCACTCTCATGATCAATGTTTTGAACTAACTATGAGTTAAAGGGTGGGTTTAAATACCTCTTCCTCATTTCTCTCTACATTTCCCAACCACTTCTTTAAAACTTCCAACCCTTAAATATAAATTGATTTTATTGCAATAAATTATTCACTGAATTACAATAATCACTCGCAACAATTATAAATACCCAAATTAGTGCTACATAAGCGTCAAACTAATATCACCAATAATAGCATCTAATGGGGTGGACTTCTTTTTATACGTTTTAAACATTAAGGGGGTGATTGCAATATATACATACTACTAAAAGAGTGATAAGTGTAATTAATCCTTGCAAAAATGGATGGATATACAATTACAGCCTCCCACAATGAAGCCTAAATTTAATATTGGAATAAATTGTGGGAGATGGAGAAGACATAAATGAAGGATTCCCTTTGCTAATATTAAAATAATGACAATAGTAATTACTGATTAGTAGTGGGAAATGGCAAACAGATGCAATTAATCAATCTAAATCTCCATTTCCCAATATCATATAAATTAATAATCTCTGCTGCAGTCCTTCTCATTTAATAATTCCCCACCCCACCTGAAAACCCCAAAGTACCCCTGACTGAAGACCAGAAGGTACTGTTATAGGGGGGGCCATTTTCGTCTTTGGATCAAGCTGCCAATCCTGAATGCACCTAAAACAATGTCCTAAAAAGTAACGTCAGAATCAAAAAAAAAAACACACACACACATTGAACATGGAAAACAGCAACATATGATGAGTCAAAGAAGCTCTCTGGCTTTTCTAGTGGACACTAAAACAGTCTTAGCAGCTCTTTGTCTCTCCAGTTTTCATGTGAGTGAGAGTAAGATTCTTTCATCTTCACCCCCCCACCCCCACCCAAGAAAATTGAAAAAAAAAATAGGCATGCATGTTCACTTTTGTGCATATTATTTAACTTTACTGTTGGTGGGCTGGTCTTCATTGTTTTCTTTTTTTCTCATTGTACTAATCTACACTACTTTTCTTGATTCTTTGTGAGGAACAGATAGATTCTCAGTGCTAAATCTCCAACTCCTACTACTATCACCACTGTTCTTTGACAAGAGCTGCTTTTGACGTTTTCTTTTCTGGATTATTATCTGAATGTGACGGCGTTTTCTCAGACAAGCCCTTGAGCTCGAGAGAAGGAGTAAATGATTGCTTTTACTAGCAGTTTGTGGGGGTTTTCTTTGGCTTTGTTTTCTGAGATCTGAAGTGGGGTATGTTCGTTTTCCATGGAAATTGTACTTTGATTGGCTAGGAATACAAAATATGTCTAAAAATGTTGTCTTTTAATCATGTTCTTTTCTTAATTAAGAAACTTGCTATGAGTATTAGGTGGATCTTTAATGGGTTCTCTCTTTTGTGTTTTAAAGTAATTAGTAGGGTCCCAGAGCTTGTTGGCATTGTAGTATAAGATCTTGAAATCCATCTTTCAAGTGTGGGGAAAGTTAGATTCTTTGCTTCAGGTGTCATAGCTTGATAGCTATCATCTTCTTGGTTAAATCTGAAGATATGGGTACTGCATTTGATTTAATTGTACTACTTGCCTGTTATGTGTTTGAGGTTTTGTCACACAGATTCTTCTGTTCTTAGTGTTGTTTCCTGAGATCTGATTTATGCTCTTCTAAGGACTTTATGTACTCACTCTGAATTAAAGCTCTTTACTTCTTGGTAATAATTAGTGCTCTTTAGTTGTCTAATTGGCAAGTGAATTTGATTTCTTTCTGATGTTGGCTCTGCTAATTCTTCATCTTGACAAATTCACAAACATTTTATTGTCATTCAGGCGGGATTGTAGATTTAGGCCGGTGGTATATTTGCTTCATAATTGATCTTTGAATTCCCTGTATTTGTCAATGCAGTACGTAATCAGGGTTCACTAATTTATTTCGTCATTTTATTCTGTGTCAGGAAGATTGATCGATGACGCGAAAGTGAGCAAACATGGAATTAGACTTTGACAAGTATTGTGTTGTAGATGGAAGTCCTACGACTGTCCTCCCAGCTCCTCGGCCTCGTTCAAAAGTTGCAAGTAGAAAATCAAATGGAAAGCCCAAATGCGGGAATGATATACAGAGTCTCAATGGGAACTTCAGAGAGATTAGCTTTAATCGTTACCGTAGTGCGTCTTGTAGAGATGCTCGATCCAGAAGAGCTAATGAGGAACATAATGATGTGCTGAAGCGGGGTTCAGTCTATCAAAGTTCTGAAGAAGTGAATCGGATGAAGGGAACTGATGGTGTTGCTGGAAGGAAAAAAATTGAGTTTTCAAGAGGAAGTGCATCTACGTTATCATTTGGAATTATTGATTCATTATGTAGTTCGGATGAAGACAGCTCGCTAGTGGAACGGAATAGGTCCTCGACGATGTCTCTCTCAGAACAAAGTACGAGTTCGCTTTGTAAAAACCAGATCGACTTGCGTTCCCGGGATTCAATAAATTATTCTCTCCCCTCTATTCCTAGAAGAACCGGCCCACGAAATATTGCTTGCTCGGATAAAAGCAGAAAACAATCTACAGATAAGCAGTCTGTTCAGGATCTCATGATAACATCGAAATCTGCATTTGCTCCAATAAATGGTAGTAACAGCTCTGAACAAAGAGATCTGGCCATCAATTTGCACAAGTCATTGTCCGCGAAATTAGCTTTGCCTCATTCACCTGCACGATCAGAGAGTGAGAGCTCCAAACCCAGCAGTCCAAAAGCCCGGGTTAGTCCTGTCAAAAAGATGTTTGACCCGTTTGTTAAATCCAAATCTCACAGAGGTCCTATGAGTTGTGCCAAGGGAACTGGCTCGGAAAGAGTAAGCACGCATGTTGGCATGAGTCATAACGAAACAATTTGCAAAACCCTGCAGAATAATTTATCTGACAAGCTGCAACATGTGGGGTGCAACTCTCGGTGTGAGAAGAAAGAGAACCATAATTCAGTTCCTCTGTCTTCTCCCGCACATCTTCATGGCCTCCTAAAGATGGAAAATAAGCATGGGCTGCCGTGTTTTGAGTTTTCTGTGAAGTCGCCGGAAGATGTTTATGTTGCAAAGACATGGAAGGTCGATAATGCTCTAACATGGGTCTACACCTTCCACTCATTTCACCATAAAAGAAAGAGCAATGCTAGTGGTTGGGGATTTAAAGACAACAAAGAATCCACTATGGTTGGGCAGATGCTCGTTTCTTGTTATCTATGTACAGAATTGAAAGGTGCTGGAGCTTTTGATGATTCTATGGTGACTGAGTTTGTGTTATACGATGTTGCCCATCCAAGAAAAAGTATTTCTTCTCAAGATGATTCTAGCTGTTCCCCTGATGTCAGTAAAGTACCCCTAGTTTCTGAAGAGATTTTGTCCAACTGTGAACAGAACGACGCATCAGCCAGGACAAAGAATAAGAGTCAATTAAAGCATTCGCGTGACAGCGGTCACTTTGAATCACAGCCTCTGGCAGCATCAGAATTGCATCCAGAGCTTGAAATTGCAGCAATCATTATGCAAGTCCCGTTTCAGAAAAGAGAGAGTCTGAAACTCAAGAGTGGAGACAGGAAGATGGATAAGCAGCTTCCTAATTTGCTCGAACTTTGTCAGCTTGAGCAGGAAAACGAGGTGATTTCTGAGAATAAAAGTCCTGGCAGGATGCACGTTGTGATCCCTGCCGGAAACCACAGTTTGCCAAGTCCCGAAAGTCGTGGGCCTTCACCATTACTTGATAGGTGGAGGTTAGGCGGAGGATGTGACTGTGGCGGCTGGGACATGTCATGCTCCCTTGATGTTTTTGAAAACCCAAATTTTAATATTGCCGAGGGCCTTCCATCTATGGACAATCAGCATCCTGCAGAACTCTTTGTTCAGGTAATTTTCCCCATCTGATGTCGGATCAATTTGCCTTCGCAATAGGTTTTAGTAGAAGTACGTTCTATATCATCCATGCATACCGAGTAGTACACAGTAACCCTCTACGCATCTGACAATTCTGCATCGCCTAATCTTGTACAGGGAAGAAAAGACAATATACCTGCATTCACAATGCGGAAAGTCGAGGATGGAAAATATGAAGTTGACTTCCATGCACAATTATCTTCATTGCAAGCATTCTCCATATGTGTTGCTATTTTACATGCTGCAGAAGCCTCCACTGCTGTTGAGCAGGAGAGAAGCAAAAAACTGCTGCAAAGTGACTCATTGAGGGTATTCGCCGAAGAGGAAATTAAAAACCTGATAGATGCCATAGCAGAGGAAGAGAAATCTACAGCTAACAAGAAGATGGAGGAAGTCTTGCCATCTTTTGTACTCAATCCACCGTTCTCTCCAATTGCTCGAGTATAGCCTTCTGAAACGACCAATAACTGATTGCTTAGTGCGATGGAGATTCGGTCCATGTTGATCACAGGAAGCTAAAACCCATCGTTCAAAGGCAAGCTCCAGGTTGCTTCATCTTCCAGTGAACATGATTGATGCACCATTGATACCACAAAAGTGATCATGATACAGATGCAGAGATCAGCCGACTGTTTGTGCTACGTCTCTGAATCCAACGTGACCGTATTGGGAGGCAGAAAAAAACAGTTTTTTTTTGGGCAAAATTCAGTTCTTTTACAGCCAAAAAATTGAAACTAGACACCATACTGTTTATATTGTTAGAAGGATAGGGATTAGGGAGGGAATAGCGGCCAGTGGTCAGAGAGAAGTAGTGTGTTCTTTCAGGCATTTCATTCTTTCTGTAAGTTATAAGGTTGCTATAAGTGATGAAGGGAAGTTTTTGCTGAGAAGTGGGAGGTTCAGTGTAATGCACATTTTCACTTTTTCTCATTGTACCTATGCAATAAAATGAAAACAACCCCATCTGTTTTTTTGCCTTTCCATCTCATATCTCTTCAACATTTTGATGAACAATTTCTCATGCAGAATCAAAGCGGATCAGATTTTTTATTGCAATTTATGTTGGATCTTTTATTTCATTTTATATATACATGGTATCAGATTTTTTATTGCAGTTCATGTTGAATCTTCTATTTCATTTTATATATACACGTGTATAAAATCTTTCCTTAGATGAAATTAATGATGTCTAAGATTTGACGAATACAAACAGTTGATGGTTTCTAAGAAAGGCATACAACTATAAGTTAGACTGATAAATTTTACAAAGAACTCTCAGTGAACTGAGCAAAAAAGCAGACAAGAAGTCAGAGAGAAAGCCACTTCAGTAATTAAAAGAACTGAAAAATGTTAAAAAAAAAAAAAGACAAAAAGCAAACCGCCGTTGCCGGGGATCGAACCCGGGTCACCCGCGTGACAGGCGGGAATACTCACCACTATACTACAACGACTTGATGCTCTGTAAATAATTTGATAACTTAATGTCGGGTTAGGGATAGAAGAAAAGATTGAAATTGACCAAAAGCCGGAAAGAGTAGTGCTTTTGCTGGACCCTGACTGATGACCCTTCAATTTCATGCCAAATCCAAGTTATTTTTATCCCCCGAATGTTTTTGCATAAACCCCACCTCTAAACCCCTACTTCCAAGAAAAGAAAACTCAAAAAATTCAGTCTTGTCAAGATTTCAGTTGTAAACATTCGTCTCGTAATTCTTGATGTCAAGATTTCAGTTGTAAACTTGTAAAGATTCGTTTCTTTATTCATATATGCATCTACTTTTCGTGGGTTGTTAATTCTTGTACTGTTCAATGCCAAAGAAAGGAGAAAAGCGACAGTCTTTAATGAATGTTTTCTTTCTCTTGGTTCAAAACTCTAATGGGTTCTCTTTGAAACACTTTCTTTGTTGTTCGGCGTTGGGCTCAAAGGGAGTCTTTGGCTGTTTGTGTACTTCCCCTGTTGCATTATGGTATCACGTTTTTCTTGAATTTCTTAGTTTAATCGTTTAAGGGAAAATCTTAGAGTAAATGGGTGCTAATGCTTTGTATCAGGGATGTTGATTTGTTCATCAATTGGTTGTTTCCATTGGAGAAAGCATAATTGGATCTTGGTTGGATAATAGAGAGAAGCGTTGACTGGTACGAGTATGCTTATTTGCAGATTTCTTCCTTCTAATTAGCATATAGTTTTGTTATAGACTCACCAAACAAGGAACTAGACTGTTAAGTTTAACCTGGTGACAAATGATCCGTTTTGTCTTTAGATATGAATTGGATTATTCCATTTAAAAAGGATGTATGTTAGGAGTTAAAATGAAACAAGATTGTCAAATTTAAGCATTTCAGAAAATCTCAACTTGGCTGGTTTAACTCAAATCCATCATGAAATGTGTAAATCGACTGAGTTTCTTCAGCTTGGTCCGTGTTTAATCTGGCATTAGCTTGTTTGACTTGGGATGGATGCTTATATAACTCAAGCTAGGGAGTTTTTCTTTAGGCTTGGGTGAGTTTGAGTAATCGTAAAGGCTCAGCTCGTTTGATCAGTAGATTTCTGTATTTTGGATGGCCCAATTCTGCCACACTAAGATTTTCTTCAAAGGCGATGCATTCTGTGCCTCGCAATCCTTCTGCTGCTTCTTCTATCTGGATATCTTCCCTTAAGCTGAATTTAGTAACTGAGTTAACAACATGAAAGTTTGATAAGATTCGCTCTTGCCTTTCCAAAAATGATTTTATATCTAACCTTATTTATAATTTATACATTTACTAATTCAACCTAATTGTTGATAGTGCAGTTGCAACTCTATCCATCTGCCTTCTTCAAGACTACAAAGATGGCTGGGGATAGTGTATGCCCAAGAAATGAGAAAATTTCTGTCAAACATAAGAATGATCCATTTAAGGGGCCACTCTTTGAGCTTGCTGATTTTGATCATAGGGATATCGCTCCCTCGGAAAATGATAAGTGTTCCCGTAGAAATTCTGACCCCCAATCTTCCGAGATGGTAAGCACAGCCGACCTAATATCTGCAGTAGGCTATGCATGGAGTCGTGCCAAAAAGCCTCTTTCTGTTCTTCTGCATAAAACAAATTCCACTAGGGAAACCAAGGTCATCCCGGGAGGTGGCGTACTTCACTATTCTACTGATGAGGGAGCTTTCCCTGCATCGAATTTAGCTTATGATCAACCTTGCCCAGGCTATTTGAATAGTAAACGAGACTCCGGGAAAGTGCAAGAAAATGTAGAGAATTTGAAAGTGAACCAGAAAGTATCTTGGCCTCAACCTTGTTATGAAAATTTTCCTTTCCGGAGGATAGTCCTCACAAAGTCCACAATGACTGGCGGGTCCTCGATAGAGAATTGTCTTTTGAGTACAGGAATACCACCTAATTTGAGAAGCGCATATGGATGGATGAGTGAAATTGCTCTTGCTAAGCAAAAGAATCAGGTAAACTCTGTTAAGATTGAGAGCAAAAGGACAAGTAACTATTTTACCTGTGATTGTTCACCGAATTCAGGTACTGGTGTAACTTCAGGAATTTCTACTTCTAAGCCTGAAATTGCACAACCTTTAGATTCATTTCGTGAAGCTGCCAACTTAGACTTGAAGACGCCTACTACGACATGCTCAGAAAATGATGTTGTGCATGGCCAACATATTGAAGAGACTGACTGTAAGATTTTCACTTCAAGATGTGATGCGGATTCCCAAGACACCAATATTGCATCAAGTCGTAATGATCTTGAAAATAGCATAGAGGACAGTAGGAATGGCTTGCATGAGCATCACGATCAGAAGATAACATTTGTCCAAGCAGACTCCTCTGGAGTTGAAATCAGCTTGTCAGGAAAGGGAAAACCTGTATATGCACTTGCAAAGCAAGAGCATGCTGTTGCAGGAGCAATGGCCGGGATATTTGTCAGCCTTTGTCTTCATCCGATGGACACAGTTAAGACAGTTATTCAATCATGCCGTGCTGATCAGAAACCCCTCCACAGCATAGGCAAATCTATTATTGCTGAGAGAGGTATATTGTCAGCAAGAATTTTGGCAGCTTTAAGGAAATTAATATTTCACTAAGTTAGGGAACTAGATATCTAATTGGCAATTTATTTGTAAAGTGGCGCCGTGAATTAATTTGGAGCTTATTTTCAGGCATGTTGGGGCTTTATCGTGGCATTTCCAGCAATATTTTGAGTTCAGCACCAATATCTGCTGTCTACACTTTCACATATGAATCAGTCAAAAAAAGTTTGATTCCACTTCTTCCTAGGGTACGGAATCCTTTGTGCTGAAGAGGAACAAAAAACTGATGCAGGATTTGAGCATCCGTACTGTTTTCTGTCTAATTAATATGTTTTATGACAAGCAGTGTACTAATTTTATTGAAATTATGCCTTTCCCTCTGCAGGATCATCACTCTTTGGCCCACTGCACTGCTGGAGGTTGTGCAAGCATTGCTACATCATTTATTTTTACTCCAAGCGAGCGTATAAAACAGCAGATGCAAGTTGGCTCGCACTACCGGAACTGCTGGTATACCGTTAAGACTTCTGCCCATACTGTCAATATTCCAATTTGTTACCAAGGAATTGAAGTTATTTATTAGAATTGTCTATGAAGATTTTCAAAACAAAGACATCGACAGCTCATAATCAAATTAAATGAGTGGTCTGCGTTGGGATAGAGACAGGCGCACATTTACTTAATGGTTAACAATATGAATCTATCCTTCATCTAATTTTAAAATTTGTTTAAACATTACCATCAAACTTTTCAGATGAGTTTGCAGCTCTTGGAATTGATGTTATGCATTTTCAAATGGATATGCAGGAATGCCTTGATACAGGTTGTTCAAAAAGGTGGCTTCCCTTCACTGTATGCTGGATGGGGAGCTGTCCTCTGCAGAAATGTTCCTCATTCTGTCATCAAGGTAACGTTGGAGACAACTGCATTGTTCAATGGGATTGCATCTTCTCTCTCTGGTGGTTATTCGTTATTTTAGATTTTAATTATTTAGTTCGAGGGATAACATACCCTTCTTTTCACTTGATAAAATTACGGTTCCTAGTTTGATTTGTGTGCCATTTTCTTGGAGTATTTCTGATTATTTATTTTGACATGTTAAGCATATCTTATATATTGTTGTCTACCACTGTCAGTTGTCTTTTTATGTTTTGATAATTAATTATTCTTGTGCAGTTTTACACTTACGAAAGCCTGAAGCCAATTATGTCGCCATCCATCCAATCAAATGCTCAAACTACTACATTAGTGACGGTTTGTTTTCTGCATTTCTGAATAGATTCTGACTTCCCTTTCTTCCTGCAGTTCATCATGTTTCCTATGTTTTTGCAGTTAGTTTGTGGAGGATTGGCTGGATCTATGGCCTCCTTGTTTACCACCCCATTTGATGTTGTCAAGACAAGATTGCAAACTCAGGTTAGTTCTCGTTTTCTCTTTTTACAAAAGTTCTCTTTGCAATTTTCTTGTAGAGGAACGCGCTTGAGGCAGATGTTGCATTTGGGATGCTCTCTCATTACTTCGTTTCTTTGTCTTTTAGTTTTGTTTATAGAGCATTTATTAGAGTTCACTTTCTAAAGATCTAACAAAATTGTCATTACAGATTCCCGGATCTACGACCAAGTATAATGGTGTATTCTATACCCTTAAAGAAATAGGGAAGCATGAAGGTTTGAAAGGTCTTTACAGGTGAGCAAATAGCAATTTATCTGAACACATATAAACTTAGCATCAATAGGATGGCACTATTTGGGGAATTATCTATTGAAGTTCCCCTCTCACAATATGCAAGTGTTATAGTGAATGTAGTTGCTGCACACAACTTTTGGGCACAAAACTTAACAGGACTGTAATTAGACAATTTAGAAAGCTCAACCCATACCCCCCAGAAACGTCAACATCATTTATACAAACAACCCTTGCTTTTTGGAAAATTATACATAAAGCAACAGAAACGTCAACATCATTACACAAACTACCACTGCAATTACGCAAAAGACAGGGGTTGTTTGTGTAAATAGACCATAGATCAGGGAGAAAAAAATGTGATTATCCCTATTGTTTTCTGTGCTTTTGCTTGATTTTTTCATTTGAGATCCAGAGATAGCCCGTCAGTTGCTAAATATAGAACCATTTTATTGAGAAGCTCTTTTTTTTCTTCTACTTAACCATTTCGTGTCTGCTATGGACACTGATGAGATAACAGCTGAATTATGATAGACATTCTATTTAGAGACCCAAGAAGGAAGGCAAACAAGGACAAAGAAAGCACTGACCCTGTTTGAATTTGATGCTGCTATAGGAAGATTTTGACCAGCATCCCTCGATTTAACACAATCTTGCTTCGCTACATCTAACATTCTCACATTATGATCTGTACTTTCAGGGGCTTGACTCCAAGACTAGTCATGTATATGGTTCAGGGAGCACTTTTCTTTGCATCATATGAATCTTTCAAGAGATTGTTTTCGTTGGAGGTTCCGCAACTTAGCGCTTAGACATTCAGGCATGAACAGAAGATGATGGCTCAACGATGACGTTACCTTCAACCGCATCAACAACTGCATGATTTTGAAGTGCAGAATTGTCGAAAGCTGGTGCCTCCTAACAAGTTTTGACATGCAGAGAGTCGAGGAAATGCAGATCGTTTTGAGTTTGGGTCATGTATAGCACATGGATTCTTGGTGCCACTCTTTATATCTCATTACTTGAAAGTGTGAAGATGGTGGTGTTGTATTTTTATCATTGTGAGTGTAACATGTCAGTTAGACCAAAACCAGATAGAATGTAGTAATTCTCCTAAACAAATTGCATTGATTCTTTGCTTGTAACTAACTATGAGCAGAAAATTGGAATTTTTTTCTGTTGTGTTTAGTGTTAGTTTCAGCATTCTGCAGTTACAAGCTTCAAAAAAGAATACAGAGAAAAAAATGTCTAAGCCCGGGTTCGAACCGGGGACCTCTAGTGTGTGAGACTAGCGTGATAACGAACTACACCACCCAGACCTGGTTACTTTGTTTATGGTTGTTGAAAATTAATTATTAGGAGAATACAACTACTAAGCCTGTCATAAAGTACCCGTTTGATTAGTTGGTGCCCTAGCTTAAATAATTAGGGGGTAATTATATCGTGTTCTCCTAAAATTTAGTATAATTATACATAGATCTCCTATAGTTGAAATTACATTTAGTATGAATGCCGTTTATTTTTGTCTAACAAATAGATCATTCAATTAGTCAAAATTTATCGAATTTGCTGATATTAGGGGAAAAAAATTGAATGAAAATCTGTACGTACCCCCAATTGACTTATTACTGATTTATTGCAGGTTAAATAACTCATTTTCTGACCATACTAGCCTTATACATCTTGACACGGCAATGCATGTGATGAGGTATATGCCACCCTTATAAAGATAGTTTGATCAGAAAAAAATTTGTTTGGGCTGTACAAGTCAACAATAAGTCAAAACGGGGGTAAATGTGAATTTTCATTTAACTTTTTTACTGATATCAAGAAATTAGGTGATAGTTGATTAATGAGGGATTTATTTGTTAGACAGAAATAAATGTTAGGAGTACTAAATATAATTTTTCAAGCCACAAGAGATCTACATGTAATTTACCTAACATCAAAGAGGGCGGTGTAATTATCTCAATAATTAAGCATAATTTTAAAAAATAATTAATTTTACAAAATTATAATCTAGTAAAAATTCAAATTTATTTATAAATTATATTTAATATTGTAGCAGATTCTTTTAATTTTATCATATCAATTACAAAATAAATGTAACTTATATAACTTTCATAATTTTATTTCATCCAAATACTTTAATAGCTTATTTTCTAAATAAGATTCATTAATCCCATAACTCTCCACTCTTCTTGTTTTGTCAAATATAAAATTTTACAAAAACTTCTAAATGGACACCCTCTTCTCTTGTCCCCAAGATCCTACATACTCTAAACTAAGTCTTGTGTTGAGAGATGATCTCAAACAAACTATCAAACTTTATAGTTTTCTGACTTCTTTTTTGTTCTTTTTTTCCTTGAAATGCCAAATTATGTGTTAATTCTTTAAATAAAGTTATAAGATTTAACAAACAACATATATTGGTTATCAAATACTCAAAAAGAAATCATCAAAACAGAAAAAAGAAAAGAAACAAAAGAGAGGAAAACATTCCTCATACCAAACATGAGAGGTATAGGTATTTATTTCAACAAACTTCCTTCTCTGTACAAGAAATGGGACAGAGTGAAGCAGAGTTTTAAGATCTACCCGCATTCACCACTTTGTTGCTATAAACCCCTGTGAATTTTTTCAACTTTTTTCTGGTTAAAGAACTGAATATTGCCGGCTGAATTCATTTTTCTGGCTTCATATAAGAGCAGCATCATTCAGAGCAACATCTGCAGTCTTCAAATTACATCCACAAGACGCCGATGCCAGTTCAAGGTATCGACAAGACTACGGCCTAAGCTAAATATTATACAAAATGAGGTTTCTATATATAAAACAATTCTATACCACCTTAAGAATCAAATGAGGTAGCAGCCCTGCTGTTCCAATATAGAAACCGGAAGTGTATCGATAGTTGTTTTTTGTTTCTTTTCGACGATCTTGTGAATTACTGCCACCTTTTGGGAGGTTTAAGTGCAGAAGGACTGCTGGCTGTGGCTTTTTTATAACCTGAGGGGCACATAGAAAACAAGCAAAGATTTTGCAAAATGTTGGTGAAAATTTGTCATTGATGGAGAACACCGGATTATACACACAGAAAAATAATAGAAATCCTGGCACATTTGAAAGTATGGGGAGAGGACATGAAAAGAGGTCCATACTTGGAATTTTGGAGGAGCTTTTGCTCAGAGACAACCGGGAAGATCCTGATTGACCCTGCGTTGTTGGTGGTCTTGGAAGTTGAACTGGCACGTTGGGTCTGCAGTCAACGAAGAAGATGGAGAAGTTCAGGTGAGTATATAAATGATGCATAAAATTATCGACTCGTGCATGCATGCATGGCATGTTCTCCAATGATAAGTTAGTAGATAAAGGCCGAATGTGCGAGCATTTAGTCAAGTATATGACACAAGTGAAAGTCTTCAACGAAATAAAATGTAAGAATAGCAGATGAAGGAAATCTCTAGGTTTCTTAGCTAATTGTTGAGTATGGGAAATAATTTAGATATATGAAAATTAGGATTTGGGCTTGAAAATGATTGTTAGCAATGTGGAGTTTCTCTTGGGAGCAATAAATAGGCTTAAAGAGGCCGAAATCTGAATATAGTTCAGGAACCTGTATTGGTGATACGAATTTCTGAAGCAGCATTAGACAAAGAAAGGATGCGAGAAATGCTTACTTTTCAGTGATCTCTACAGTTGGCTTCGGTGTCTCGGGGAAGAGGGTGTACTCTACAATACTGTTGATTGAACCGTCAGTTTCTGTTCCCATAGAAAGAACTCCATCAGATATATCACTAAGTCTCTCTTCGGAATCATCATCTCCAAAACCAAAAAGCTCTACATCATCATTAAGATTTTTAGCTCCATCTGCTAAATCAAATTTTAATCCAGTGTCTTCCGAAACATTTTCAGCACCACCTACGACAGCAAGTTTCGACTGTAGAAAGAATTCTTTGTGATGCTTAAATTCATCCATTGATTGCTGTGAACCAGCCTCAGAACGCTTGTCACTGTACTCAGAGCTATTTTCCAAATCAGAAGCAGCTTTCTCAGAAGTGCTTTTCCTTCCGGAAAGTCTTTGGCTTGGCCGCACCCCTCCTAGAGAAAGTCGTCTTGAAGAGGAAGATCCATACCTTGGCGAAATCACACCCTGTCTTTCGTCGTTTCCATTAGGTTTGTGTGACCTTAACTGCGCTATTTCTTCATCCTTCTTCGCAACAACATCCTTTAAAGAAGCTACCTGTGAGATTAATAAAAGTTTAACTAGACATGAATTTTAATTTATTCCGATACTAGTTGAAAAACAAATGGGTTAATGAATATGTTCTAGCCTTCTAAAGTTTTAAAGACCTGCAGGCAATTGATTATATTACAGCACTCAACAACTGCATTCGCTGAGTGGACTTTTAATGCATAAGAAAGGTACAAAAGTATAAAAGGGTATCTATGGAGAGATGAAAGAGGAGAATGTTCAAAACCTCTTCAGAATATCCTCATTTATTTTCCTCCTTTATCCTTTTACATCTCTCCAGGGACACCAATTATATTCAAAGCTACATATACATAGAATATCTGGTTGTGGCTTCCGTGAAATATGTTTTTATGTTCTTCCTCTTGCATGGGCAATCACATAAGAAGTTGAGCACATCCAAAAACTAAAAGCATTAAAGTCTTCAAAATTAGTTCCACATAAACAGCAAAAATCTGAATTAAGCAATTGGAGAGAGGAGATCACAGTGTCCGAATTCAACAGATGATGAAAAGATATGGCAACATTCATGATGCACAGAATAGAGAATTTCATAGGATTTAAATGTTTAGGATTACAAAAAAACAAACAAGAAAAACAACCATAACCTGTTCCATGAGTTCTCTGACACCCCTACCCTCCTTATTACTTCGTGCAGCACCCAACTCAACTCCAGAAACCCTCTCAGCAAATTTTAGGGTACTTATAGTCTCCGAATAGGACTCTACATCAGGATTGAGTTGTACAAACATAAGAGTCTTTGCTTGGCCACCTGCAAAAAAGGAAGGACAAAAGGCATACGGAGTCACATGTCAGAATGGCAGTGCAACAGGAGGATAGCATGTAACAATTCCATGGAAGAGAATATTCAAAGAAAAAGCAAGAATCATGAAAACATCACTGCTGTATAATTATTGCCTTCTCAAGTGTGGTTTATTACCTAAAGAGCTTTGAAGAACTTGAGTTAATTTGCTATTTCTGTATGGCACATGAGAGCTCTTTTGTGCCAGCGCAAAGATCACATCTCCTAAAGCTGATAGGGACTTATTTATGTGTTGTGCTTCACGCAATCTGTCACCTGTTGCTTCAGAGCGGTCGACCCTTTCACTGCCAGCCAGATCAACCAAATGCAGACAACCACGCAAAATGGCATTGGTTTCCAATTCCGTCCCACGGACATGAATAGTGAGGATACTTCTCGTAACAGAAATCAAAATTAGACTCTTTCAAAACATTGTTAACAGCAGGAAACTGAGAATATTAGCGAACCTGTGAGACCGGCTGCTTCTTTCATTCAAAGCAGTAGCCCCCACCGCTCGATTTGTTAAGCCAACTTTCATAAGCTCTAATACATCAGCGGTTGATTTAACAGTATGCAAGCTAGCATCAGGCACAGCTAACCCATTTGGTTGGGAAGTATTCCATATCCCAAGTGTGTGCAAGTTAAAGGAAACAATGGGATGCATCCAGAAAG
This sequence comes from Sesamum alatum, assembly GCA_034509735.1. Classification (NCBI taxonomy): domain Eukaryota; kingdom Viridiplantae; phylum Streptophyta; class Magnoliopsida; order Lamiales; family Pedaliaceae; genus Sesamum; species Sesamum alatum. Next base: position 40,140,910 of record JACGWO010000002.1, read on the forward strand.
AAAATGCAAGTAAACCCAGTATATTGGGCAGAATCTTGGCAGTTTCAAGGAGTAAACCGACTCTATAGAAAAAAACTTTGTTGCTGAATTTTTTAAAAAAGAAAAATGCATGTTCTGTTAAACATGAGGTCAGCAAAGCAACTCTGAAAGGATATCTCTTCTGAGAACTGTCAGAGCAGAGTAAGTCTCGCACTTGTTCATTATATATTTCAACCATTTGAACCCCAATCTCATATGCAATGGAGCTATGTCGTTCTGAGAGATATTGAAGAGATCATTCAGAGCTCTATAGTTGACTCCCCAATCTGCGACTGATGATGCATTAGGTCCACTCTGCAAACATTTTCATGAGCATAAAGAACCTAAATGGCCGATAAAACTTTTTTTTACCAATTTTAAACTATGATCTCACCATTGTGTAAGTTTTCCCTGAGCCAGTTTGACCATAAGCAAATATGCAAACGTTATACCCATCAAGGACAGACCTGATTAATGGTTGAGTGTCTCGAAATACGTCCTCTGGGAACAAGAAGGATTTAAGGATAAACAAACAAAAGTACAAGGACAGATATATATATATATATATAGATAGATAGATAGATAGATAGATAGATAGATAGATAGAGAGAGAGAGAGAGAGAGAGAGAGAGAGAGAGAGAGAGTTTCAGCACAGACCAATGACAAGACATCAAACTAGAAATTTGTTATTAAAATTCAGTCAATTAGAACCTTGCGTGGCTGCAGGACCAAAGACCTTGTTGAATTTGAAAAGACGATGACTGTCTTTTCCTGGTTTTGAGGGGTTTATAACAACCAATTCTCCATTATCACTGATATACTGTATGGTCGTTTGTCTTCCATTTTGTCCCGAGAGGAATGGCCTTATACGACAATAAACTCTTATGTTTCCTAGCAAAATGCGCCAAGATAAATGAGCAAATATTTCTTGCAGCTAAATATTTTGTAACCTCAAATTTACTAACCTTTCAAATCTTGAACCTCATTATACAATTTTCGATTTTCTTCAAGCACACTGTGATAATTTTGAGCAGCATCTATCAAGCCTTGGAGATTTAAACCTAACCATTACCAATAAAATAAAGCTAAGAAATAATGACATGCAAGTTGTTAGTGATTTCAAATGTTTACACACAAAGAAATTTCCAATAGATTCCAACCAAAATGATAAAATTCTTCAGCATATGTATTGTTGATCTTTGAGACCTCTTGCTTGATGGACTCAGATGTCAACCTCAGTTCCTGATCAATTTCATAACATAAGGTATCAATAGAAGGGGCATAAAGTTAGATGTAAATCATACAATTGTTGCACACCTGTAGGGACCCAAATTGAGAATCTATGAAGTGCCTGTATTCCTGTTCTTTTCTTTTCCATCGTACAAACTTTGATTCGGAAAAGTCTTCAAGCTCTTTTATTTTCTTTCTTGAATCAGTCAGAAGGGACTCAAGTTCCAGTATTTTCTTCTGTAGCTTCTCTTTACTTTCCTCAGCCTTGGCTTCCAAATGAAAGAGGTTCTCTTTATAGGACTTTTTGGCTAAATTGAGTTCCTCATTTAGCGATAAAACCTTATTCTCACAGATGGCCTTTTCTTTCCTCAGTTTAATTGAATCCTGCTCCTCAAGCTTCTTTTTCTCCTCGATTTTAGTCTTCTCGATCTGTTACAGGCACATAAACATTGAAAGACTAGATAAAATAACAGAAAAGAGTTTCAAGACAGTAAATGTACCAGCAAATGTCATTGTTTGAATTACGAACAGCAGTTATATTAATGAAGGCAGATATAATAGTACATAATTCAATCCATCCAATCTTGATATCATGGCCTCCGCCTGAGAGGATCACTGTTTCCTGATTGGAGATATTATATAAGTATAATGGTAACCCTGCTGCTATTGACATATTAAGTCAAACAAGTTACTGTACTATGATAAATAAGCTAAGATACAAGGCAACCAAAATGAAGTACAAAAAAATTGATTCTAGAAAATAAGCATGAGCTTCTGAACTACGTCATTTGCAATAATGCAACTTGGATAAAAGACTAGCATTTCAATAAATGTTAAATGGTTAACAGATTCTTGTTTCTTGAAAAATAGCCACTACTTGCGGAGAAGGCAAGAATGAAGATAGAGCATGAAAAACAAGGGTGATGAATCTTGACTATAGTGAGGCCACCATTTTGAAAAATACTGAGAGGTCAAAGGGAAGACATGACGTGCTAGCAAGTAACTATAAGTATCTGTAGGTTCAATTTCCCAGCTTGCTACTTTATAGCCATCAAAACACCAAATTTCATAACTGATTTCAAATTACTTATTTCCTTCATTAAGACATTCACCTTCATCTGTTGAAGCTGGTTCATGACAACCTGCACATAATTTAATGTGATTAAGAAAAAACCAGATTAAAGAAGAACCCACATCCCTAGTCCACAGACTCCACACTTACAACCACCATTATGATACCTTGTTTTCTTCAGTAGTCCCAGTTGCAAGGGTTTCTAATGCTCTAATCTTTGTGTGATACCTGTCTTCACGAGACTTGTACATATTGCTTTGCTGCAGTAATACCATAATGCGGAGTCAAAAAGCCACATCTGTAGGAAGGATAATGGTATTGAACTGCTGATAATGAATTACCTTCTTCATATTGTCAGCTTGCTTTGAAACCCGCTGCTCAATTTCTTGCACAACTAATTTCAGCACAGATGCAACACGCTAAGCGAAGAGCAAAATACCAAAGGTAAACAATCAATAGGCAGTACAAATCAAGCAGCAGATGAGAAAAAAGACTGTGTTCTACCAGCAACTGCACAGTGATATGTCTATAATGTCTGTTGCATACCTGAGGAATGTCTTGATTCGATTTCTCAATGCATTCATCCAAAATCCTATTCACAGCGCTGAAAAGAGAGTGCGAAGAGGCGTTCTACATAAATTGAGCAGCTTAAAGCATAAGAACACGTAGGTATAAGAAAATGATCAATGCAAGTGATTGCTTGTTCTTTTTCTTTTTCTGCTGTAATGTGTATAGTTACCTCCAAGTTACCCAATTTCGTCAATTCTGAAATCTTAAAAGAAGGGAGATCTGCATAATGTACACGCTTTGATTTAAGGTCACCAGAGAAATTATGCCCTACATGAGGAAATCATGCAAACAGTCAGACATTAGCTAAAGGTGTCTTCACGTATAGACTCAGAGAATGTAGCATACTGAGATGAGCCAAGCACGAAGAACTTTGCGATTGATATACAATACATCTAGTAAGTACGTCCTTACATTTCAACTTCCTTAAATGAATATCTATTTAATAAGCCTACCCCAAAGGCAAGCGGGAGCAAACAAACAATAAGAGAATTTTAGATAAAATTTCTCACCCAACAGCAACTTGCTGAATAATCAATTAACATCTGCTCAGCAAGTAATGAGATGGCATTACCAGGTGATTTAATTAATTTCAGAGAGTGAAACTCTAGGATTCCTGAAAATTGGCTAGCAGGAACCAGTTAATGCTGCTATAACTAAATTTGTCTGCACAAGACAAAATATAGACTCTTATGCCAACTTCAGCACATTTTAAGTTTAACACTTCCATTATGAAATCAGCTACCCTGGATTTCCAGAGGTAAAAAGAGCAGGTAGACTAGTGGAACTTGTGAAATAGAGAAGAACACTCTAAAACATTTACTTAAAAGGAAATTATAATAAACAGCTATCTACCTTCAGCAAGACCATTAAAAGCTTCTATTCTTCCAGAAACATTGCCATTACGAACTTCACTTGAGCCATCCAGCTCCCTATTCTCACTCACATGTACTTCTGACTGTGGATCCATGATAAATTTGATAAGTGCTTGCAAAGTCCAACAATGGACACGACACTGAGAAAATTTAAGTGTAAAACAATTATCAGACTGCACATAATCAAATTGGAAATCATGAAACATCAATCTGATCGTAAAATGGATAATAATCTAGATCTCCGCCAATATTTGAGTATCCTTGTCTGATTTAGGATAGGATTTCATGTTAGAGTTAAGTTGGGTAACAATATAACTGATTTGTTTTATTATTGTAAGAACTAGAACAAAATATCTTTAGGATATATCAACATTTAATGAAAGCTATTTCTGAAGAGCGAGCAATTATTTTCCAAACGAGGGCCTATTTTATGAAATGTTTAGGGAAATAAAGGATACTCATTTATCGACAAGGGGGAATTAGATATAGACTGGGAAAGTCAACTCCACCCTACTACAGGAATTGAACCTGGTTAGTCCAGATATTGGTCTTAAATGGTTAATCAATAACAATGGATAAAATCAAATGAGAAATAGTTAGACCTAAAATAAATGAAAAATAATTCCAAATGCACGTGCTAACAACATTGTAAGTTCACGATGGAAATAACTCTGGAGAATTTCCATGGAAGAAAAATTATTTTTTTATACACCTCTATCCTTTTTCTTAAGTAAAGAAACTAGCACATCTAACGAATCTACACAACGATCTATACCCAAGACAACTTCATGACAGTATAAAGAACAGTCCTCAACCTACAATCAGAAGAAATATGTGCTGGCAGTTGTGGACCTTGGATTGCAATATAGGAGATATAGTATTCGTACAATACTGCTTAGGAATATAAAATCAGTGGGTTTTGTGAGCCTGAATACCAATGGATACTTAGGACATAAACAGCTAAAGAAAATGAAGCTTCAAACTTCATTAATCACATCCAATATTTCTGAAGCTTTCATTTATTTCAGCAGTAAATGATAAATCCAACCAAGATTGTTTTCTGAGTGCTTTGTCCAATATTTGGTATACCAAGCATCAGAAGGTCAGTATATCTCCATCATATTAAGTCTGCTCTCATAAATCTTATTTCCTCATTCAGTATTAGACAAAATGACAATGATAAGCATATGTGCTAAGTCAAAAAACTTTATAATATTACCAATTAAAGGACAAAGTGCATGCTTGAAATCTCAATATTTTCTGGGCTGTAAACCAAATCTTCTGCAAAACCCTAAATTGAGTCACTCAGCAAAAGAAAGAACAACATCAATTGAAATATGAACCATCTTATGAATCACTACCACAAGAACAATAATCAAATACAATTCCAGCATTGCTTGTTCAAGGCAATACTAGAATAAAATCAGAAAGATGGAATTCTGGAGTAAAGTTCTACCACAAGTCTGCCTATAATCTCTAGAAGAGTCACAAAAAACAAGAGGTAGGAAAAAAAATAAGATTCATCCATTAGATTGCAGTTCGCAGAAAAAAGTATTCATTTATCATGTAACCTAACGAATCAAATGCCATATTAGTTTCATTTGCAAATAGACTACTCAAATGGCAGATTCAAACTGCAACAAATACCCCAACTTCGTTTAGCTAAATAAACTGCATTGCAGTCTTTTCCATAATTCATCAACTAAACCAGTCATGTTTCCTTCCTTATAGTTTTGACGGCTTTGCCATCCTAATTCCCATTTCATTTTCCACCATATACAAGCAGGTACCTATGAAGCCATGCGCATTGTAATAAACTGTAATAATTTTGAAACGCAAGCAGATCTCAACAGCCAGTTAGCATCAACATTCCAGGATTGACAAATTACCAATTAAACTTAGACATTGGCAACTGTAAGTCGAACGGGTATTCCATACAGGATTTAAGGAAACAAAAAAAAATTATATAATTCTTTGCATTTTATCTAACTCAACCAAAACCCACATTGTAACAAAATGACATAATGTCATCTCTACATCCACCAGAACAATGAAGATGAAATTCACCACGAAATCCACAATAACAATTAAACCCTAGAAAAATCCGCAAAATTTTGGCAAAATCACAAACCTCAGGGTTTTCCCAGAATGCTGAGGAAAACAGTTATGGATCAAAACGAATCCTAAGCTCCACTTTTGGTACAGATCAGAATCCAAACCTCATCATTGTTTTTTATGCTTCCATTTTCCAATTTTCCCTTTATATTGGAAAATTGAAAATAAACAATAAAACAAGCTCCGAGCCAAAGCCAATGGTGGGTTTGCCTTTATTTAGAAGTATGTAATTGTCGAGGTGATGATTGAAATTCAAGGTTTATAAGCCAACCTGATTTTTTCTTTCTCTTGGATAATTCTTTTGGGCTGTGATTTTTCATAATTTCTTCATTTATATTTTCGGGTTTTATTAAAAGAAAAAAAAAAAAGGATCGTGTGCCCCACTACGCAGTTAGGAACCGTGTTCCCGCCTTGTACTGTTGGTTTTAAGTTTATATATTTTATTACGGAGCTCCACGTTGCACGGTCATGGGTACAACTCTTCTATGCTTGTTTTCATTTATTTTATTTTATTTTTATTTATTGGGTATGTAATGCTTCAAGCCAAAAAACCTTACTATTGAAGGGTTTTATGTATATATATACATAAAAATAGTCTTTACCGTAGGTAAATATGATTTTTTTTTTTATTTGTCGCAGCATTCTCACTTGTTCGACTATTGTTGGTATGAAATCGAGTCATATAAATAAGGAATATTTGGTCATTTGACAAACACCCCACTTATGTGCATGATGCTTCTACACCTATATAGACACGCGTTTTATATCATGACGATGAGAATTCGAGTAAAATTATCGATGTTATGTATACCTCCTTTATATTTGAAGTAGGAATTGGAGAGTATGTATGAAATAAATCGAATTCTCCTATAATCTATCTGAAAATATTTCAATTGATTGATGGATATAATATGATTTATATCTGAGTAATATATTAGTTAAAATAATGTAATGAAAATATGATAATATGGTGTTTGGTTGCATATTTTTATTTGGAATAGTTATTGATTGAGGGAGAGACCATTAAAATATCTGACTCTCAAATTTTCAACTACCATGGTGTCATTTTAAAATTTTCTATTTAAATTTAGGAATTATAGTGCAGATTTGCCTGTAATAATGTAGTCATAAGTGTTATATTGAATTTGGAAAATCCCTTGGTCATAATGTAATAAAATAGGTAGCATCATCAAGACAGCCTTGCTTAAGTAGGGTCGGATTCATAGGATTTGCTTTTCCTTGTACCCTCATTTTTATTTTATGAAATTCACATTCCTAAAATATATATATATATATATATATATATATTTAAATTAATCCTTTCGTTATTTAGTTCTATTTCTAATGTGTCTTTCTTTATTTTAAATAATACCAATTGGAAAATAGAGAAAAACCTGTGGTCTTGAGAGTTTTTAAAATGTTTGACTTTGTATTTTGTATGAATGTAAGGTAAATAAAAATAAGTTAAGACTCATTGTACTATGTTAATAAGGGAGTGTTTGCGAAAACTTGTGCTTTTAAAAAAATATTTTTCGTATAAAAAGTTGAAAGTTGTAGTAGAACCAAAAGTGAGTAGTATTTGCAAAAAGGGTGGAAAGCAGATAAAAGCTAATTTGGGTAGTGTTTGGGGGAAAAAACACTTCTAAAATAAGTTTAATTGATTAAAGATCGTTTTGTTCCCATATATTAAAAAAGATATTATATTTGCTAATATTTGCACTTATCTCTTGATTATAATAATTATTTTTCTCAAAAATAATAAATTTTATTGCAATTAGTATATTTCATTTTTAATTTTTTACAAAATTATTATCATTTACATTATTAAAATATTCAATACTAATAAAAAAATTAGATATTTAATTCAATAATATTCTCATTATATACTTATAATTATTAATTCATGCACAATAAATAAACTTGAACGATTGACAAAAAAAATTATTTATTTTAATTAATCATAGCAATTTAACTTTTATTTTTCTATAGTTTAGGAATAATATCATATAATATAGAAAATAAGATATAAAATTTTGCTAGTGATAAATTATTCAAATTATTTGAAAATTCTAACATAAACTTTAGAAGAGAAAATTTTAAAATAAATTAAAAAGAGTAAAATCGAATTTAAATTATTATAATGAGGGTAAAGTAGTCTACAAGAAAGTTGAATTTATTTACAGAAAAACCAAAACAACTAGAAGCATTCCCCAAAGTGCTTCTAACCTTTGGCTTAAAAATTAAAAGTATTTTTCGTAACAGTTTCAAAAGTAGAAGTTGATATCCCAAACACCTCAAAGTACTTTTCAGCATCCAAAAGCTGAAAAGCATTTTTTTTAAATTCGCACAGACACTCCCTAAAACATTTAAATATCTGCCTTTCAAGTAACAAAAAGTTGAAAACAAGCACAATCTTAAGTTTTTTTTCTTGAGAAAAAACGCGGGGGAAAGTAGAAAGAAAAATAAAATGTCGTATCAAGTGCAAGAGATCGTCTTAAGTTTCTCCATTTTATTGGGAAATTCTAATTCAGATTGGATGGCCAAACCTGAATTGCATAGCACGTGATATAATATTTGTCATAGTCACCTTCATTAATCACATGACAGATGTATTACATTTGCTGTTTGATTTATTGCGTTCAGCCACACTGAATTTGGATAAAAAAATTCTCATCTAATAAACAAACCGAATCGATCACAGTTGATGAATGGTTCACATTTTGCCAACCATAATAGTTATTATAAGAGTCTCCAATTAATAAATAGTATTAGCAATTGAAGCACGATGTATGTGCATATGTTAATATTTTTTATTATACTTATTTAATTAAATAAAAAATAAAGATGAAATGAATAACTTATCAAAACTAATAAAAAAATCATTTTAAATGTGTATAAATAAAAATTTATTTTATAAAACTAATTAATCAAAAAGATTGGTTATTTTGTGAAAGTAATATAATTGAGTATACTTTACTCAATTCACGTCTTGCTACTATGGTACTTCGTCCGGATTCTTGATTCAGTTGTTGGTCTGGAAGTTCTATTAATTCCAGTAGTTTCTTATAATTCTTTAAAATTCTTTAAACCTCCTGAAAGGACTATTATAGAGCAGAAAAAAAAAATAAAAAGGTAATTCAATAGCTCTATAGCTCTAGTCATAGTTAGTTAGGATAGGAGTCGAAACTATACCACCTCATCAACTCGGTCTATTTATTGCCTTACCTCAGAATGCATTTTGCACGATGGTTGGTAAAGGAAGCAAATGCCATGGCCTTGGAAAGGCCACCTCCTACAATAGGTAATTGAAGGCGAAAATCCCCAGTGTGCTAAAAATATGGCCGTTGATCAAGGGAATTGACATTGCTACTCCTAAGGTTCCAATAAAAGGAACCCAAGGGCTGTATTCTTCTCCAATTTGAGTTTTACTCACATCTCGAATGAATTCAAGAACGTATTTGAAGAAATTATGACCCTCAGTCGGAATGGTTTGTGGGTTTGGAACAGCTATAGTAGCTGAATCTAATAAGATATCAATTACAACCCAAGAAATCTTATGCAGTTTAATATGGGAAAATCTCGTTCGGACCTGACTCGATCGAATTTGAATCAATTATATGACAAAAGCAATACACTTGTCATATGATTAGTGTATAATTAAAAAAAAAAATCAATCATATAACAAGTGTATCACACTTATTTTGTAATTAATTTGATTCGACCATATCTGGTTTGAACAAGAATTTTTCCTAATATGATAGTATAATAGTTATAGAAGTTTTCACGCCATTGATGCAAACAAACTTAACTACCATCCTTCTCTCCACACACACTCTCTGCACCATGCATTCCTCATTTCCTCTTCCACACCCCGCCATTTTCCCAATCCTCGCGAATTAGGGTTTTAATTTCTGCTTCTGCGTGATATACTTATCACTTGCGAGAGCTAGAATCGATCAATCATCATCTCATTCACGAAGGAAGAAAGAAAGGAAGTACAAAACTCTTCAACCTTTGGTTGAGTACGTTAATTCCTAGCTTTGCCAATTCTTGAGTAATGCCCTCTCCAAAGAGGAGCCCGGATTCTGAAACGTACTTGGATTGGGCAGAGCTTCCGGTGGAACTCTTGGCCGCCGTAGCAAAACGCTTGGCTTCAATTCATGACTACATTTCCTTCCGCGGAGTTTGTGAATCTTGGAGATCGGCCGCCACATTCGAGAACTTCGACAGGGAATTCCCCAGATTTCCTTGGCTGATGTACGTTGGTGGAGAAGAAGAGGGAAAAGAAATTGGTGGAGTCACCAAATTCTTGAACATGCCGGAGAACAAGACTTACCAGATTGCCGATTTCCCTCCGGCCCCCGGAACGTACTTGTCATGTAGCGGATGGATCCTTTGTGTTTCGGAGAACATGGTTGATGTCAATTTGACTCATCCAGTATGGCGCATTAAAATCGAGCTGCCGCGTTTGGACACTTTTCCAGCATTCAAACTTGAAGATGGCGTCTATCCTTTTATTAGCAAGATGGTTTTGTCAGGCAGCCCCACAACCAAGACTGATCTTGTGGTTATGGTGATTTGGGGCGAAGGGAATCAGTTGGGTTTTTCCAGGCCCGGAGACTCCTCTTGGACTGTAATGGCTTCATGGGATGACTCATTTTGTGATATTCTTTACCATAATCGGAGGTTATACGCCGTGGATGTTAGGCGGAGGGTGGTAGAATGTGATATCCATGGCCCAAATCCAGGCCAAATACTGCAGGTTTTCAGCCTGCCAAAGGATCATGGTTTCTCCTTTTCCAATAAAGATCTGTGCTATTTCGTTAAATCATCTGGGAAGTTTCTGATTGTTTCTCGACACTTCAACAACTGTCAAACCGAGAGGTTTCAAATTCTTGAAATTGACTTGATGGATGGTAGTCATAAGGAGATTTCTAAGCTGGGGAAGAAGGCCCTGTTCTTGGGTTTTAATACTTCCTTCTGCCTTGAGCGCTCTGCTTCGGCTAACGTAAAGCCTAATTCTATATACTTCACTGATCATCTTTGGCCATGCATGCTTTTGGATACTGGTGTCTATTGCTTGTTGGATGGGAGGATCAAAGAATTTGGTGGAATTCCAGGGCCTGTTCATGCTCCACCTGTATGGGTTTTGCCTAGTTTTTGATTCTAGAATTTAGCTCTGTTCGTTGGTTCTTAACTGCTCAGAATTCTCTGTGCAGTCGCATGAATGAATGAACTCCCTTTTTTTCCAGTTCTTTCTATACTATACATTTGTAGGAATTTCTGTAGCAAGAGTTCTTGAAACTTAAACCCTCTCAAGAAGTTCTTGTTTTATATCTACTGTAGGTATTTGGAACACAATATCCATTGGTTTGATGTTGAAATTGATCATAGTCGAGTAAAAGAATCTGGTTGTACTGTATCTTGATGTGAGATATGAAACATGAGTTTGCCAGTTTTTGTCTATGATTTATTGGTAATATTTGGTTTTTCTCAGTATATTGGTAGAAGTTGATTATAGGACAGCTTGCTAACTTTCCAACTTTGCATACTCTGTTTCCTGTCTCTTGTTGTGTTTATGCTGCTTATACTCGAGGCCTTGCCGTTGTGGCCAATGCATTGCAGCCATTAAGCTGATAGTGACGATCTATAATGCATGAACACGGACATGGCGACACGAACACGGATATGAAAACACGAAAAATTTTAAAAAATTAAGACACGACACAATACTGACACGGCTATATATAATATTATATATATATATTCTAAAATTCTTATAAAATTAAAATATGAAATATAAAATATATCAAGATAAAACATAAAATAAGTATGTTTTATGTTTAAATTTTTAACCAAAATACAGAATTTAAAAATATACATAATCAGTTTATTTTAAAAAATACGTAATGAAAAAAATAATCATCCAAATTAATTTAATTATAATTACCGTCTCTTGATTTTTTAGTAATTTCATCCCAAAAACTTTAGTTTGAGAGAAGCGAATTATTTTTTCTTTTATTTTGTCTAAAACTCTTTTTTTTTTAAAAAAAAAATTAGTACAAAACTTTTTAAATTATAAAAAAAATCATAAACGTGTCCAAAACGTGTCAGACACTCCTTCAAAACGTGTCGGACATGCCAACAGACGTGTTCGACACCGTGTCCTTTTTTTTTTCCTTTTTTTTTTTAAATTTTCGAAAAAGCCTATGCCGTGTCCGACACGTGTCCGAGGCGAGTCCGTATCCGACACGTTTTCGATACTGCATCGGGTAATTTTTCAGAGTGTCCATGCATTATAGGTGATGACTTGCTGCTTTTCTCAATAAACACATCTGACTCTTAGAAATAATCATGCGATTTTTTATTCTTTAGCATGAAAAAATCTTACCCAAATTTGTTTGATTCGAACTAAATTGATATAATTGCCATATGATTGATCACTCTCTTTAAAGTGTAATCCAATCATATAACAAGTATATTAAACTTGTCACATAAATAGTTCTAATTAGAATTTCTTATGATTTACCAGAGTTACCTGTGTTTTAGGTAGGGGTGTTCAACAAAACAGCCGAGCTGCCCCAATCGATCGGCCGAACGCAAACCGCACCGCATTTAGCGGATTAAGGGTGGGTTGGGTTGGTTTTGGGCTAGTAAAAAAAGACCGCATTTTAGCAATTAAGTTTAGTTTTATGTTTACTAGATTGCATAAACCGCGATAATAATTATCAATGATAATAATAATAATAATAATAAGAAGAAGAAGAAGAAGAAGAAGAAGACGAACAATAATAATATACTGGAATTCCTTATATGTTTATTTAAAATTCTTTTATTGGTATTATATAATATAAATATATATATATATGTAAATAATATCAATTTATTAACTAATTCTTGGTTATTGATAATTTTTTTATATTTTTTATGAAATTGATAAATGCAAAAAATTGAAGTAGATAATACCATCATTTTTTTACAATATGTTTTCATAATCATCTTATTTTATTTTAAATAATATTTGTTTAACATTTATGTATTATTATTATCAACTTCTTATATTATTGAATTCAAAATAAGGATTTTTCACAATTTTATTCATAAAAAAATTGGTAAGTATTTTATATTTATTTGTATTCTTCTATAATACATATATAATCATGTTAAGTGTTTATTTTTTAACACATTGTAATTGATATCTCATATCACTACAGAAAATAGATTTTTCACTACCCTATAAATGACCACGGCTTAAAAACCATGTTAGAACATTAACCACAGTCAAACAAAACCAATGCGAGAATTTAAATTTTCATCATGTTAATCAATATCTGTCATGATTTTTAGCCATGGTCAAAACATATGCCATGATTTTAGGCTTTTAGACATGGATAATATCGAGGCGTTGTAGAAATAATGACTAATGACCGTTCCAGAGCCATGGTTAATTTGTATTTACCATGATTTTTTTTCTTTTGACCATAGTAATTAACAGTAAGGATAATCATATTTCTTCGAGTGTATCTTTACGTTTTTGTTAATTATCACTAAAAGAAAATACATTTAATATGACAAAATAATTATAACAAAAGTATAAGTGTCACAAAATAATAATATGATTGTACGAGTGATTGGTTCTATATTAAAGACCTCAAAAACCGTCCCAACCCAATTAGACCTCAAAGTACGATTTTAATGATTGTCGGTTTGGCTTGGGCTAAACTCTCTAAAAAAATTACTTAAATTAGTCCGACTCGCACCTCGTAGACTCCTAATTTTAGGTCTTCCTTCAATTGTCTTGTGTGTCGAAAATATTTGGCCCGTTTTAGGAGGGAGAAAGAAAAAAACAATCTACTATCTTAATCGCCAAAAGTGTATAAAAATAGAATTATTTATCTCAAATGAAATTCTCTTAACTTTTTTAAATACCTGCAGACAACATCTCAATTTTTTAAATGAAAATATTATTTTCTTGATGTCAAAGTATACAAAGTCCAATTTCCCTTTCCTACCTAAAAATTTAGGATAACTTACAACATATTCCTTGAGTTTTATTATAATTATAAATATTTTTTCACTGTTTGAAAAATTATAATTTTTTTTACGAAATTAATTGTCGTCTAACAAATACTTCCTACAATGGATTGTCACGAAGAAGTATTTGTTAGATGATAGTTAATTTTGAGGGATATTTATAAATTTACAAATAACGATGAATATTTATAATTATGACAAACTTCAAAAAACTTATTGACATTTACCAAAATAATTTATTCAAAGTAAACATTTAATATTGGGGAAAAATGCAAGCAACCCCCATGTGATATTGCAAATGTGCAAATTACTCCTCTATAAAAAATAAAATAGCAATTTACCTCCCTGTATTTTTTCAAATGAATCAATTTACCTCTCCATGTATTTTAAAATGGAGGGGATAAATTGCTTCATTTTAAAGAACATATAAAGGTAAAATGCTATTTTTTTATAAGAGAATAATTTGATCATTTTTAATATCATAAAGAGGTAAATTGCATAATCCCTTTAACACTGATATTGCTATTTCCATATTCCTTTATTTACAAAAGCGTCAAAGACGCACTTAAAGTTGTTTATAACGGCGGCCCGTATTATATACATTACCGACCCGGTTAGGGTCCGGGTTAAGTCATCACCAACCAGATTTCTTCTGCTTAATCACTCAGTCTCGTCAATGGAGAACGACGACACGATTAACGGCAGCTCCGAAGCGGCCGCAGGCTCAGAGGCGGCGGGAATTCAGAAACTGACACGTCATGTGGATGGCGGTGGAGGACAGGAAGACGCAAACGCTGGAAACGGCGATGAGCCGGAGCCGTCTGATCGTCGGAAGGAGATTCTGAAAGCTCTGGCGGCGGTGGAGAGAGATTCCGCTGCGATCGCCGAGAGCTTCTCCTCTCTCTTCGCTTCTCTCCGTTTGTCACTCTCCCAGGTGGCTGATTTCTATGTTCTGACATTTGGTTTTAATCAGGAAAGTGTTTTCGCTGCTTGAAATGATGTTTTCTACTTCAAATTGAAACTTTTTTTAAAGCCGAAGTTTCGTAATTGCATAAATGGTTTACAGTTATCCTTAAATTCTGAAGTTCAATATAGAAAAACTTTAACTAGTTCGTATTTAATTGTTTCAGCTGAATCTGGAATCACTAATTCCGGTTATTACTTATTCATTCTTGAAATCGATGAGTTCGTGATAATAGATCGAGCTCCCAATAGTATCATTTATGATCAATGTTGACTGTCGATTGTTTCAATCCATGAATAGTAAGAATTTATTTTATATACTTGTGAACATGAATGGTTTATCTGTAGAGTTCATTTGTACTCATTGTCTTGGTAAGAACATATGTAGTAAGTTCAGTTCAAATAGACAATCTAAGTTGCGTCAGACTTAGTTCTTAGGATAATTTTGTTTTCTATGGCTTCTCAACGTGGAAAGGTTTTTTTATGATGTGGTGTGAAGTACTAATATTTTTCATGTAATAAAGTTAATCTTTCTATTCAATGGACTTGATTAAATTTTGTTTTTCTCCTCTCTTTGCAATATCTGATTCAGTGATCTAACTAGGATCATGTAATTTAGGCTACTAGCTCTACAGTTGAACATATGAACTGCTTCAGTGATGCGGCGGGTCGCCTTCAAGAATGTGGTAAGTATAAGCTTATTTTTCAGGTGTAATTCTTAAGAAAGCAATAAAAGGTTTCTTGTATTTTTTCTTTATTCATTTCATTTCTAATCCTTGGGGGGAAGTAGGGGGAGGGGGATTGGCAAGGGATGACGCAGACAGAGCTTCTCTGGTGACAGAAACTTGTATGAGGGTGTTGATTAAGGCACCAATTTTACATTTGTTTTTCTCAATCCTTCTTTTCCATAGATTTTTTATGCTTTCAAAGTCTTATTTGCACATAATAGGGTTCTAGATTTTGCCCTTTGGAAATTTTCTTGAATCAATAGCTGATGGGCTGTATATGGATGTTAAAATTTCTCATTTGTGTTATGTTGCAGCGCTAGATGCATCGACAAAAGGAAATCGATACATAAATTCATGTTTGAGGTTTGAATCTTGTCCCACTCTTTGTGATATTTGGAGAAGGTGGCTCTTCTCATGAATCTTATGCGATCTTGAAGAATTATGCTTGACGATTAACGTTGGGCATGAGATTCCAGAATCTTAAACTGACTCTTTCTTCAAAATCTTTTGTATGAGAAAAAAACTGGAAAACCTGTAAAAAGTTATGCCTGTGATTTAATACTCCCTTTTTGTTCTTTTGTTCACTTAACTGGATCCTACGCCCCAAAAAAATCGGCAGGCTGGGATTCCCAACCTTACTTTTGTTAGCTTCGTGTAATAAATTGTACTTAAAAGTCTTAAAATTTGAACAATCAGAAATCTAGGTCGGCTCTGATGATGGTGTAGAAAGATTGTCCTATGTGTTTTCGCCTTAGTATTTTAAGTTTTGTTTCCTATTATTCTAGAATATTCATGATGCTTCTCTTTTTCTACTCGAAAGAGTTCTACTGCCTTGGCCGGAGGAGATGAGAGTTGCAAGATTCTCAAAATCAGAACAGGAATTCCATAGCTAAAGAGATGCAGTCTTAATTGAAAGATTGACTGAAATTTGTGGAGCATCGGCATGCATATTAGATGAGTTGTGAAAATTTTGAGAACTATTTAGTTCAAAAAACTTGATGTTCGAAAAGTATTCATATTATGTGAGTTGACGACAAAAGGATTCCCTGATTGTTGATAACTGGAATTTGCGGAAAATACCACTTTGAATGAGCATGAATATGGTATAAATGTGCGAATAGCAGTATTTTATCAAATAATTTATTGATTTATGACCATTACTTGCAACACCATTACACCATTTTGTTGTACAACTAGAAATAAGGTAACTTGTTTGTCCATTTCTAGAGAATACAATGATGAAACTTGATTGACCTTTCTAGAGAACTCAATGCTCTAATTTTTTAATCCTAAAAATCTCTTACCACACTTTTCGGAGAGCAACATGCTAAGTGTATTTAGTGCTTTGATGAAATTAAAATAGATTCAGTTGTAGTAGTTTCTGAGATGCATGTATCCCTTATAGAACAATGACCTCAAAATTTTGAAGCGGACTATCTGTAATATTTATTGAGACTGTGTTCGGAGCTTAGAATTAGTATTGCAGGACCACTTCTATCTTGGTCCAAATATTTGTCCTCCATTCTTAGTATGTCTTCAATTTTAATCATTTGTGGACATTTTCCTACTGCAGATTAAATGAAGAAATGAAAGGAATGGATGCTCTCGCCACACAGCTGTATCCTTTTATAGTCTTGATTTCCTGTGCCTATGCTTCTATGTGTAAGAATGTTGCATTTACCTCTTTTTAGACTATACCACCCTGGTTATTGTAAAAAGCAGTTCTAATGCTCCCTTTGTTCCGAAAGAGGATCTGATCCAAGTTTCCCCTCAGATGTTCCTCAGTGTTTTGCAGACATTTCTCACATAATTTTATCCCGGCATTCTCTCAGTT
This sequence comes from Sesamum alatum, assembly GCA_034509735.1. NCBI lineage: Eukaryota > Viridiplantae > Streptophyta > Magnoliopsida > Lamiales > Pedaliaceae > Sesamum > Sesamum alatum. Next base: position 40,158,346 of record JACGWO010000002.1, read on the forward strand.
TAAATTCTTGGACTAGGCTACCTATTCTTCGGCTGATGGAAACCATTTCTTGGACTAGGCTACCTATTCTTCGGCTGATGGAAACCATTTCAGTAGTATATATTCTGTACGTGGCCTAATTGTTTCTATACTTCCTTTCCGGCACACAAAGACGCTACCGACTTTACCGTCTTTTTCGTTGTGAGACGGACACTCTACATTCTTGTTTACATCCTTAATAAAGTATCAGAAAAGTTCTCAGGAGGCATGTTGATGCACTGGACTCTGCTGTAAATAGAATTGTTCGATTCCCTTGAAGCTATGAAATTAATCCAATGGAAACTTAAATGCTTCTTATTACTATTCTTTATGTTCCTGAAGGGTTGGAGTGATATCTGCTGTAATTTACTTAGAAATTCCGTTACACAAATGTACCTTATTTTTTGTGTTGCTACATCCTCGATTCATTTGTACCTTATTTGTCATGTTTCATTCGGCCAAAACTTCTGTTTTATCTTATAACAGTAACGTACTTGGGAACTGAAAGGTTCTAAATTGCAGATAACCCAGTCAAATGAATTGCACTTCAGCCGTTTGCTATTCTTCTAAGGGAGGAAATGAATGAATGTTGACTAAGGCATCCCTTCGTTTCCACAGAGGTCTCTTTAGATACATTATGAGTACTCTTCTTAAGTATGGGTTCTCAAGTTTCTTCACCATTTGCATATGCACACAACATAAAAATGGGTGGCCAAGGTCGTAGCAGCCGTTCCCAGAACAAAACGGGTTTGCTGAAGTCTGAGAACGAAGAAAATCCCCTGTTGTCAGACGATTCCCGTCAGAAGCCAAATCGCCTGAAATCCTCGCAAGACCAAGGTGTAGAAGAAGAAGAAACACCAAAGGAAATAGTCCAAGCTCCCATAATATCTTCCTACAATGATCGAATTCGTCCATTGCTTGACGTAGTTGACAGGCTGCGCCACCTGAACATCACACAAGAAGGCATCCAATTGCCGACCATTGTGGTGGTTGGCGACCAGTTGTCCGGCAAGTCCAGTGTTCTTGAGTCCCTTGCAGGGATTAGCCTGCCGAGAGGCCAAGGCATTTGTACAAGAGCTCCTCTCATAATGAGACTGCAAAATCATCATAATTCTCAGCCAGAAATTTTCTTGGAGTATGGTGGAAGCATAGTGAGTACTGATGAGGAACATATTGCTGATGCTATTACTGCTGCCACTGATGCTATTGCTGGCAAAGGGAAAGGGATTTCAAACAACCCCTTGACGCTGATTGTGAAAAAGAAGGGCGTCCCAGATCTTACTATGGTTGATTTGCCTGGAATCACTCGGGTTCCGGTTCTTGGGCAGCCTGAGGATATCTATGAGCAGATTTCCAAGATTATCATGGATTTCATCACACCAGAAGAGAGTATAATCCTGAATGTTTTATCAGCAAGTGTTGATTTCACCACTTGTGAATCTATTAGGATGTCTCAGCGTGTCGACAAGACAGGCCAGAGGACTCTCGCTGTTGTCACCAAAGTTGATAAATCCCCCGAAGGCCTGCTGGAGAAGGTTAATGGGGATGATGTTAATATAGGACTCGGTTATATCTGTGTGAGGAACCGTATTGGGGATGAATCATACGAGCAAGCACGAGTTGAAGAAGCCCGGCTCTTTGAGAATCACCCTCTTCTATCAAGGATAAACAAGTCCATGGTGGGGATTCCTGTTTTAGCACAAAAGCTGGTGCAGATTCAGGCAATGATTATTCTAAAGTGCTTACCTGACATTGTTAGGAGGATCAATCATAAGCTCTCTGCCAACGTTGATGATCTAAATAGGTTGCCACAAAATCTCACCTCAGTTCCTGAAGCGATAGCATCATTCATGCATGTTTTTGGTTCTTGTAAAGAATCCTTGAGGAAGATCCTTGTCAGAGGGGAGTTTGATGAATATCCCGATGAAACTGAGATGCACTCTACGGCTAGACTGGCTGAAATGCTTGACAAATTCTCCGATGAACTGAGATCTAAAAGTGTTGAAGGAGATCGGAAATCCAACTTTTTACTTGAAGAAATTAATGTTTTGGAGGAAAACAGATCCATCGGGCTGCCAAACTTCTCCCCTAGAGCTGCATTCCTTACTTTGCTGCAGAAAAAGGCCAAGGACATATATACAACGCCATTTGATTTCGTTGACAAGATGTGGAACTACATACAAGAAGTAATGGATTCTGTCTTGAGGCGACATTCTGATAACTATCCTCAACTGCTGTCATCCTCAAAAAGGGCAGCCCATAACGTTGTTGCCAAGAAGAGGAAGCTATCAGTTGATTGGGTTACTGATATTATGGAGATGGAGAAACTCACCAATTACACTTGTAACCCTGATTACTTGGCTGCATGGAGTAAGCTCATGGCTTATCAGGGCGAGTTCATGAGAATTGTTAAAAGCCCTTCTATTCCACCAAAGATTAAGATTGAAGTATTTGGAGAAATCAATGTTGCCCATCTATATGATCGTGGTAAGATTGTTCAAGAAGCGTTTGACATGAAAATGAGGATAACAGCCTATTGGGATGTCGTTCTGAGGAGATTGGTAGACTGCATGGCCTTACACTTGAGTTTTAGTGTTCAAAATCTGGTGAACAAAGACATGGAAGTGGAATTCATCAACGAGGTAATGGGGCCGGAAGGCAATGGCGTGAAGAGAATGTTGGAGGAGTCGCCTTCCGTTGCTAAAAAACGTAGGAGGCTGATGAGCAGTATCAAGTTGTTCAAGGAGTCCAAGCATGTTGTTGACAGTATCATGGACAGAATTGTGACTGATGTCGATTAGTCTGCCCTCAACTTCCTGTTATTTTCTGATATTTTGCTTTCCAATTTCAAGATTCGGCTATCTGAATTTGCTGATTCCCTTCTGTTGTGTACTTGTCAATTTGCTTTGGTTGAATGCAGAATATATTGTTGCATGAACTTCTACCTGATATGCCTTTCTGTATCTCAACTGAGGTCTGATCACAATTTCTATGTCAAAAATACAGAGATGCTGTGTTTTAAGTATTCCTGCGTCACTACTGAAGTGTTTTCATGTCTAGATTTGACATCAAAACTCCATCCAAAATTCTCTCGTGCTTCCTTCCTTGATATCATATGTTAAACATTCTGCTGTAAATTATTAAGATAATGGTTTACTTTACAATATGAGTTATCTGAATGATAGGATAAATTGTTATTAAACGTGTGACTAAAGTTAGGATTAATTGTAGGTAATTTACTTAATTGGATTGTATGTTTTGATTACAAACAAATTATATGTAGGAGGGCGTAAAATTGTTTAACGTATTTTATTCAAGTCAAATAGTGAGTTGAATTATTCAAGCCAAATAGTGATGTTTAACGTATTGCACGAATAATCCTGGACCCTGATTCCACGTAATAGACATGAGATTAGATTGTGTTTGGTTATCTATAATCTATACTATTATATAAAAGAAGTTTATTCTATACTCACAAATGGTAGTTTTGTGACACCGTCACACCATTATTTTGAAATCTATACTAATATATAAAGGAAAGACCTTTATCACTCACAAATGGCGGTTTATGACACCGCTAGACCGATTTTCTGATTTTGCCGATAATATCCCTAAAGTTAGTTTTCTTTTCTTTTTTTCTTTCTTTCTTTTTTAAATGTAATTTGTTGATTTATATATATATATATATTTCATATGCACGCAAGGATGGCGTGCCACGACGTCTAGTAATATATTAAAGAAAGGCCCTATACATTCACAAACGTGATTAATGATACTGTCACACCAATTTTTAAATATGGCAATGATGGACGTCGAAACCACAAAAATAATATTCTACTAAATACTTGTAAAACTGATAAGTATAGTCGATTCCACAAAGATTAATTTTAAGTTGATCTCTTTGATTACAAAAGAAAATACAAGAAGGGGGGGGGGGGGGGGGTTAGCTCAGTTTTTAAAAATAAAAGACGAAATTTAGAGAATGAGATAAAATGAATGAGAAAGTTTTTCAGTTGAAGTTTAGTATATGCTTGACTCCGTTATTGATCATCGATGCATGAATGACAATCATTTAAGCAAATAAACTGATTATGGTCATTGGTACGACCTAATGACCTTACTTTTTCTTACCTTGTCGTCGGTCAAGGAATGTCCGTGGGCTAATTTCCTAATTAATGAACAACCTAGGAACGTCCGCAAGATTTAATCCACTAACAAAATTAAGAAATAAAAAGGCCCAATTCTAACCAATAAATTCCTATGAGGATTTATTTAAGTTAGATCACGCATTCTCATAACATAATTTACTACTATGACATAATAAACTACTAGTGTGTGTGGTAGGGGTGGGCGTCGGGTCGGGTTTTTCGGGTTCGAGTTAATCGGGTCGAGTACCCAATTAATCGGGTAGTGTAAAATACTACCTGATCCGAACCCGAGTAATGCGGGTACCGATTAGTCGGGTACCCGTCGGGTTCGGGTACACCATCCATTAAAAAAAAAAAAAACTGAAAAATTGGACCAAACCATTTGAATACAAAATCATCAAACTATATTTACACGACCATCAAACTTAATCCAAAATAAATTAACCTGCCAAATCCAAAATCATAAAAAATAAAGAATTTTACCCACCACAATTCACAATTTCACATGCATCATCAATAGCCATCAAGTGTCCGACTTGTAAACAAAAGCATGTCTAAATTGAAAACATTCTACATAAAGTAGCCACAAGCCCACAAGTCACAACTATAAAAAAACATGTGAAATAGTAGATCCAAAATAAAAGATCCATGAAGCCATTACATTCCATCATCAATTCACAATTACATGTGAAATAGTAGATCCAAAATAATCCAATAGTCTCGACTGTCCAGTCAAATATCAATGATTGTTGAATCAACTCCGAGTTTTGTCAACTCTACAAGAAAACAAAAAAATATTGATATTATTATAATGCATTAATGTAATAAAAAACAAAGCAAAAGGAAAAATAAAAAGTACCTTGCTCAAGCATTTCAACTTCACTTAAATCTTCTTCTATGCTTATTGGCTTGAAATCTTTGCGAATCCAATCTTGAGCACAAATAATGGCTTGAACAATTTTAGGAGACAATGAGCTCCTAAATGCATTAAGAACACAACCACCAGTGCTAAATGCAGCCTCTGAAGCAACAGTCGAGACAGGAACCGCCAATATATCTCGAGCCATCTTTGAGAGAATTGGAAACCTCTAATACGAGAGATGACATCATGCTCATCCTTGCCTTTTAAGCCATCCTGAACCACAAGGTTAATTATATGTGCCATACACCTCATGTGCACATATTTACCACCTAAAATGTTGTGACCCCAACTTTCAAGCTTCTTTTTTAAGTGAACTATGGCCCCGTCATTAGAAGATGCATTATCAACCGTCACAGTAAAAATCTTATCAATACCCCATTCAAGCAAATATTTCTCAACACCTTTACTCACTTCTTCACTTTTGTGTTCGATAATTGGACAAAAATTCAAAATTCTCTTATGTAAATTCCAATCATCATCAATGAAATGAGCAGTGAGACACATATAATTGACTTTCCGGATAGATGTCCAAGTGTCTGTGGTGATGCAAACCCTTTGAGCATGATTTTTAATAAATGACTTCAATTTTGCTCTTTCATTCACGTACATTTGAAAAAATGTCTTTTGTTATTGTCCTTCTTGATGGAATAGCAAACATTGGACAAGCAACAAACATGAAATGTCTAAATTCGGGATTCTCAACCGTTTTAAATGGGAGCTCATCAACAACCAACATGTAAGACAAAGGCTCTCTAATTTTGTCTTGTTCAAATCTCCAATTAACAAGAGGGGCATCTTTCCCGCCTAAACAAGTTGATTGAAAAGACAATCTAGCCTGATTGGTGGAAACTATATGAGGTTTCTTCTTGCAGGATTCAAAGTGATTCTTCAAAGGCCTAGTTCCATGTACTTTTGGATCAACTTTGATTTCCCTACTGCAGTATTTGCATCTAGCCTTTTGAACTCTATCTTTTTCACAATAGAATTTATGATAATGATCCCACCAAGGTGATCTTGAAGTCACTACCTTCTTTTTTCTTTTCCTAGAATCAAGTAGATTGCCATCCTCATCCTCTGATATACCCGTACCCTTTTCAACATTACAATCATGCTCAAAGTCAAGATTATCACCACTGACCTGATTTACGCCTTGAGCATCTGATAAGTCTATAGTAGGTGAAGACTGAGACTAAGAATTTGACATCTACAAAATTGAAATAAAACCCAAAAAAAAAAAAAAATCTCCGTCAAAAGTTACTTAGCTTTAAAGTAATTATGTGAATAATTATGATTATGAATAAGTATAATGTGTCTATCCTAATCAAGTCAAAAGATACTTTATGCCAAAAGGCCATACCAATTTACAAAGAATAGGCAATTTATAAATGAAATTAAGCACATTATTAAGCAAGTGAATAAATCAAGTTACTGCAGTATTAAGCACATTACACATATAGCCCACTTAATCAAATGAATAAATCAAAGAATAAGCAATTTACAAATGAAATTAAGCATCTATTGACCAAGAATAATCAGTAGCAAATACCATTACAATTTACAATTTACAAGTTACAACATACAAGCACCATTACAATTTACAAAATACAGGTCTGAAGAAACCCACAAGTTACAGAGCCACCACCAATCACCATTACAAAGCCACCACCATTAAAATCAGAAACCCACAGCCACAAGTTATAGAGCCACCACCATTACAATTTACAATTTACAAAATACAAACCAAATTGCTCACCTCAAATCAGTTGGATTTGCTCACGGACTCTGCGTATTCACAATCGCGTCGCAGCTTCAGAATATTCGACCTTCGTCGCGGCTCACAATCTTCGACTCTTCGTCGCGACTTCAGAAAATCGGACTCTGCCCGTCTGCCGCAGTGCCACGTTCTTCAGAAATCAGAAATTGCGGCTTCCGAAATCAGACTCACGCTCGCACTCGCAGTCGCGGCTCACGGCTTCGTCGCATTCTTCGTCGGCAATCTGTCGCAGTCGCAGTGTCGCCGACTCGCCGCTGTCGCGTTCTTCGTCCGTTCGTCGGCAGGAATTTAGGAATTAGGATTTTAGGATTTTACTTTTTACAGTGCTGAAAGAATTGGGGATTTGGGGGAATACGGGTTCTCTTCTGAATTCGGGAATTGGGGAAATAATATCCATTTTTTCCCCTCTTCATTAGTCAGGTACCCGATCGGGTTTATCAGGTAGGGTTTTAAAACCCGAACCCGACCCGATAAAAATTTAGTCGGGTTTCGAGGTACCCGAACCCGACATAATACCCGAATAACCCGACCTGTTCGCCCACCCCTAGTGTGTGGTACGCCCCAATGAGTGTGCATATTAAATAAAAATATTAAAATAATTTATATTTTTTAAAATATACTATAATTAAAAAATTAAAAATATATTTAAAAAAAGAAGATACAAAGAATTAGTAGGAAGTTGGAAAGTGTGGATAATTTAAAGATTTAGCAGAGTGGTTTAGGGTGTAAAGAAGAGTGGGAAGGTAGGCAGTTAATAAATAAATTAATTAACTAAATTAAATATTAGAAATTGCAGACCAAAAAATAATGAGACACCAATGTGGTGCTCTCACTTAATATAAATAAATGTATAGATATTGACTAGGGGTATGTGGGACACTCGATGTGTGTGCAAAAAATATTTAATTGGTTTTTTTCATAAATAAAGCAAAATAAATATAATATTGAAATGAGAGATTAAATAAATATTAAGACAAAACAATAATATAAAAATAACTAAGATAAAAATATATAATTTTGAAAGAGAAAATTTTAAAGTGGGAGAAAGAAAAATAAAAATAGCTAACACTAAAATATTTACAAAGGTAATTTTATAGTTGGAGATAGTGGGGTGGGGGTTTTGAAGAGTGGGTGGATGGGAAGTTAATAAATAAATTAATAAATTAAGTTAAATATTAAAATTGATGCCAAAATAATTGAGACACCAATTCACCCCTCTTCAATTATATATATATATATATATATTATAGTATAGATGCTACGTTGCCACTAGTTATTGAACTAAACAAACAATTACACGAATTTGCATGTTCAATTGGCTAAGCAAACATTCTTGATAATAAACAATCAGCCGTATAATTCATAAATAGATCATTTGTAATAAAAGCGTAGAGAATATCATGAATATCAATGAAACGAAAGTAAAGAACATAAGTTAGATCTCATGATGTTTGGGAATCAAGCATTTATCGTAACTTTAACCGGAAAATATTAAAATTAGCTTAATATATTAATGAAAGAGCACATAAGAGAAATATAGAACTTCATTAAAATATCAACACTTAAGAAAATAAGTAGAAGATAAAAGATTGAATTCTAAGATGTCTCTACAAATGAAAGGACCTACCTATTTATACTAGTAACACCCTGATGAACATGGACACAAAATGGGGTGGATTCATGATTACTTAATCCTGGTTAATCAAATCACTTGATTCTTAGCTAGCTTCCCTAATGGGAGAGTTTATACAATCTATCCAACAATCACCCTTAATTTCAACACCAAAATTCGTTCTTTCCTTTTTCTTGCAGATTCGTTTGCCAAGTAAGGCGTGGGCACGTCTAGCCGGATCTGTAAATCATCCATGATTTCTTCTTTTTCCTAATTTGCCTTCAATTTTCCTTCTTCAACTCAAATTTGACTTTTTGCTTTCCATCAATTCATTTATGTTGAAAATGAAACAATATCTTATGATTAGGAACATTTAATACTTGCAAAAAGGCTATTTATATTAATAAAAATATGATAGATTTGTACACTATCAAATACCCCCACACTTAACCTTTTGCTTGTCATTGAGAAAAGAATCAGAATATGAACACACTCAAGTCAAGATGCAACTGCACGCTTCAAGAATCACACACTTTAATAGAGATGACCCAATATTTTTTGAAACAAGTGTCCACGTAATGATCATTACCAAAATCAAATGCATGCAACTAGTGGACCATTTTCTCATTTAGGCCTGTCGATGGGCGGGCATTACTCTATCCGGACCCGGACCCAATAAATGCCCATAGTTATTATTTAAAGACCCTACCCATACCCTACCCATATAATACCCGTCGGGTCTTACCCATACTATACCCACAATTATTGGGTCCAATATGGGTCTTACCCATTGGGTCTCACCTATATTAATTTATTAAACCGAATGAAGCATTTTACATATTTTTTTTATAATAATATCACCAGACCATATTATAAAATTTATTTAATAAAAATATTTCATACACTTGTAATCGATAAAATAAATTAAAAGTTATTCAGTTTTTTAACATTTTCAAATTGAACAACGTTGTAATATAAATAATGATCTTGACTTCACTCAAATATTAGACCGTTATTAATCAATTACACAATCTATGTAAATTTGAGATATGAATAGCAATTGAAGAACGGTAGGAAAAAAAAAGGTATGAAAATAGACTTTAACTTTGAAATAATATTTTTTATCAATTTAAAATTGCATTCAACTTTAATTCAATGAGGCTTTACAATTCAAAATCACACAAACCTTATCAGCTTCATATGTTAGTCGACCTTTACTAATTTTAGATGACAGATAAATTGAGTCGATTGATATATAAAAAATTTACAAATTCAATGAATTTTAATTTTACCCATTCAATACACATACCCACATGTATTTTAGGATCTAAACCCTACCCATAGCCAAAAGACTTATTTCAAATAGGTATGGGTTCGGGTCTGGATCTAATATAAAACTATTGGGTCCGGGTCTGGGTATTAGTTGTTTTAGTGGGTACGGGTCTGGGTATTACCCGTCCATTGACCAGTTTATTCTCATTGCTCCCCAATTGCTCAAGTGTGTGTGGCTAAGTGTTTCACTCAAAACTTGCCATAACAATGCTTCACCATATGTTTGCTTATAGATCAAACCTCCACCACTTAGAAACGTACATGCACATGAATCAAAAAGGTCTTTGACTTTGATTGTAATTAGGCTTTAGTTTTGCGGTAGGAATTTTATAGGCAAGGGATGTTAAAAGCCAAGAAGTTCAACATAGAGCATCAAATAAAAGGAGTGAACAGTTATTCAAAACTCTCAAGTGACCCATCAAGCAATTAGTCCCATTTCCCCCAAACGTTCTAAGACTTCTCAAACTATGCCTCTTTTTGGAGAGATTGTTTCCCATATTTTTTTCTCTTTTTTCTTTTGCTTTCTTTTTTGTGGCAAGAATATTTCTTTGTTTTTCTTTGCCAACTTTTTCTTCTGTTTTTTCTTTTCTTTGATTTTTTCTGATTTTTTTTTCTCCTATTCTTTTTTTCTTTTGTGATGAGGCATAGAGCAAGGTAATAATGGCTCCTACCAATTCAAAGTGAAAAACCACAATGATTACACCCCCACACTTGTGTTGGAACATATTCCACAAAATTCAAACCCAAAAATTTGTTTTGAGAACCATTTCTTTAGAACACACGCCCGTTTATCTTGATGCTCTAATTTGTTCTTGGAGGGTTCAATTTCAAGGTTTTGAAAGAACAATGGTGTAGGCCTGCAAGTGATGGTTTCAAATAACAAAACAATATTTTAAGGCGCAAAGTGGGTTCTAAAGTTAGAATGTCATGTAGTGATCTTTTGAGCAATGAGTAGTTTTCATTCTAGTGCCTTTATCATTTTCAAGTGCATGCATGTTTGTGTGACCTTAACATGATTCAAAGTAATGTTCTAGGAAGTTAAAAGTCACAGAAGTATTCTCCCACGAATGAACTTTTTTTCAAGACTGAGCTATTTTTTTTTTTTTTTTTTTCACGAGCTCAAAACCTCACAAGGTGTGTTAGATCCACTAATTTCATATATATAGAGCTTGATTCAAATCATCATCATGAAGACAAGTTCTCAAACTATGGATCATCTAAAGTATGAATTATATATCCTATTTACATGTAGCATCATCAAATCATGAGTGGATCACCAAAAGATTTTTTAGGCATGATTTTCAGCAAAAATGATCCATCATTCAATCAAAAATGCCTTTTTTCAGTAAATTTTCAGACACCACGCATAAAAGTTCATTGCGACGCCCAACAACCAACAGTGCAAAAAAAAAAATAAAAAATCTCAACACTAAGCAGTCAATATGTACCTCAACATTTAAATTCTCATTACCCTCAATGTGGACATATACATGCATCTCAAGAATGAAAAAAAAAAAACAAAGGAAGAAAAGGAAGAAAACGTCCTTGAGTGTATGGTGTGATCGGTCAAGGGGTCAACGGGTGCCGCGACATGAGGCCGATGTGCTCAAACAAATCGAACAGGTTGTCTTTGATTCTTGCCATGCGGTTGCAAATGGCGATGGTGCAAATATAGTATGCGGTAGAGTGTGACGGCAAGACGCGGTGCTAGTGTGACAGCGGCGTGTGAGCTCGATCAAGGGAAGGGCAAATTTCTTCAGTGATTTGATCTCTGTTCTAGACGTGGGCATGCTTGACGCAGAGAATTTTATGATTGAAACAACCTGTATAAACCTCATGTTAATCACAACACTCAAATGATTTGAAAAAAAATGAGAGAAAAGGGGTAGAGAAATTATGGGTTGCCTCCCATGTAACGTCTTTCTTTAACGTCTTTGGCTAGATGTTGTTGTGCCTCAACTTGAATAAGCTGGGCACTCTAAGTCCTCTTCTTTAACGTAATACACCCAACGATGGTGTGGACCTAGGAGAACTTTGAGGTCCATAAGAGAACTCTTTCTTGAACTTATCTTGTCATGAAAAGCTTTGTTCTTATAAGTTCTTGCACTCAATCCTTTGACGTCGATGATAGTCCATCCAATGGCCTCTCGAAACTTTAGAGCCGTACGAGCTAACTTTTCTTCTTCCAAAGTAGTGAGCTTGCTAAAGATTATTACCGCTGATGTGTCATTCTCCCCTAAGAAGGCATATTTGAGGTGTTCAGGTAACTCCTTCAATTCTGGTTTGGGAGTCGTGTTCTCCTCTAAAGTTTGCACTTGTATTGGCTTGAGGCTTTCTTTTAGTGCTAACTTTATGTGATCCTCGCCTTTGATTGCTAAATTTTTTTTTGAATGATTCTCTTTGCCTGAATCAGGCTCGTCGGCTTGTTTTTGTAAAATCTCAATTTCCTGCTCTGATTCACCTTACTGGTCGTGCCCACGCTTAGTGCTATTTTCTTTCTTGATGGGTTGTGTAACTCTTTTCCACTGCACAGGACAATGGCACTAACCGTTTGTTTAGGATTAACAATATTTTGATAGGGTAACTCATATTGGGACTCTGACCATTGGCTCATTTGAGACTCTAAGTTCTGAATGCTTGTTTTAGTGTAGGAATCCAAGTTTTGAATGTTACTAACAAACGTTTTCATCATGTCCTCCAGAGACGTACTTGGTTTGGAGTTAGATGAAGGAGGTGCCACCTGTGGTTTGTACGGAAAATTTTGAGAAGGTTGAGGTTGGGAAACCGCAGTTAAGTTGGCATGATCCTTCCATCCTGATTGTACGTGTTGAAATAGGGAACATATCTGCTTTGTGGTGGTCCGGAGAATCCTCCTATGGCATTGCCGTATTCGATGGGTGCTTCCTAGAGCATAGGGCACAGATTGATGGGATGTCTTGTGGAATTGCAGATTCCACAAGCCTTAACTTGTTGGGAGTTTCCTACAACAAACTTTAGACAAGGGATGTAGGTCTGTCTAGATGAGCATCAAAGGAAGTCATGTTTTCCTCATGTAACTAAGAAGAAATTAACTTAAGGGCACCAATCCCGGCAACGGCGCCAAAATTTTATGGGTGTCGAAACCATAAAAAATAATTTCCTACTAAATACTTGTAAAAGTGGTAAGTTGGATCGATTCTACAAAGATTGGTTTTAAGTTGATCTCTTCAATTAAAAAGAAAATAAGAGAAAAAGGGGAGGGGGTTAGTTTAGTTTTAAAAATAAAAGATGAAATATAGAGAAAGAGATAAAATGAATGAGAAAGCTTTCCGGTTGAGAAGTTTAGTATATGCTTGACTTCGTTATTGATTATCGATACATGAATGACAATCGTTTAAGCAGATAAACTGGTTATTGTCATTGGTACGACCTGACGACCTTACCTTTTCTTACCTTGTCGTAAGTCGAGGAACGTCCGTTGACTAATTCCCTAATTAATGAACAATCCTTGGAACGTCCACAAAATTTAATCCACTAACAACATTAAGAAATAGAAAGGTCCAATTCTAACCAATAAATTCCTACGAGAATTTTTTAAGTTAGATAAATAAATCATGCATTCCAACATAATTTACTACTATGGCATAATAAAGTATGCTACGTTTCCACTAGTTATTGAACTAAATAAACAATTACACGGATTTGCAAGTTCAATTGACTAAGCAAACATTCTTGATAATGAACAATCTGCCGTATCATCCATAAATCAGACTATTTGTAATAAAAGCGTAGATAATAGCATGAATATCAATTAAACGAAAGTAAAGAGTACAAATTAGATCTCACAATGTTTGGGAATCAAGCATTTATCGTAACTTTAACCGAAAAATATTAAAATTAGCTTAACATATTAATGAAAGAGCACATAAGAAAAATGTAGAACTTCATTAAAATATCAACACTTAAGAAGATAAGTAGAAGACAAAATATTGAATTCTAAGATGTCTCTACAAATGAAAGGACCTACTTATTTATACTAGTAACACCTGATGAACATGGACACAAAATGGGGTGGATTCATGATTACTTAATCCTAATTAATCAAATCACTTGATCCAAGCTAGCTTCCTTAATGGGAGAGTTTCTGCAATCTATTCAAAAATTACCCTTGATTTCAGCACAAAAACTCGTTTCTTTCCTTTTTCTTACAGATTCATTTGCCGAGTAAGGCGTCGGCATGTCTAACTAAATCTGTAAATCTGCCATGATTTCTTCTTTTTCCTAATTTGCCTTCAATTTTCCTTCTTCACCTCAAATTTGACCTTTTGCTTTCTATCAATTAATTTATGCTGAAAATGCAACATCTTATAATTAGGAGCATTTAATACTTGCAAAAAGAGTATTTATATTCATAAAAATATGATAGATTTATACACTTATCAGACAATTATACCCTTAATTAGATGATTTTCAAAATTAATTATAATTATTCTCACTCTTTTTGTTTTTTTGTTTTTTTTTACAAAAGTGGCTTCACGTTATTTCAAACACCACTACATAAATTCTTTTATAGTCTCGATAATACCTTAATTAAGTTGGTTTTCTTATGTTTTTATTTTTTTTCTTTTGAAATATAATTTATTGATTTATATATTTTATAATATACTTTGAAATATGAAAAATTATGAGTGCCACAACAACGAGTTTTAATAATTCAAGCCCTCACTGTACACAACACTTACATTGATTTTTTTTTAACAGGACTTAAATTGAACCATTACATTCTTTCTCTTGAATCCAATTGGTTTTTCTTAAGTTTCACCTTTTCTACTGACCATCATTCAATCTCATATTTACAAGAATTACAGCCGCATCAAATGAAAATTAGTTATTTTATTTCTCATATATATACATTCGGAATCTAAAGAGTAATGTTCCCTTTGATTAGTACAACTAAAAAATTATTCTAAAGGGCTAACCACCACCTCCCCCCCCCCCCCCCCCCTCCAACAAAAAAAAAGTTAAAAGAAATAAAAATTAAAAATGAGGGAATAGACCATATATTTTAAACTGAAACATATTTAGTGCACACATTATGCTTGGCAAATATTACTCTATTTAACAATATAAATTTGGATAAATTATAGTTACCTCTTCTCAGGTTTGGCATAATTACAAATATTCATTTGAAGTTTGTAATCGTCTAACAAATAACCCATTTCTATTCATTTTATGGGTGAAATAATCAAAATACTCTTATACGTTGAATTATTTTTTATTTAATTCTTAAATTTTTGGACTACAATGCGTATGACGAGGTTTTTTAAGTTTTTCACATAGATGAGCAATAATACAATTTGACTCGGTTGATTTTACAATTTTAACAAAAAAAAATTTAAGGTCAAAATGGTCAATTTCAGGCCTTTGGTTAAAAATTACAGACCTCAGGGAATATTTGTGATTTTTCAAACAACGAGGGGTATTTGTAATTATGCCAAACCTCAGGGGAGGTGGCTGTAATTTACCCTATAAATTTTACTTAATCTATATAAATAAATTCTGTATACTTGTAATTTGTATTAATTAATCATTATCATATAATTCGAAACATAACGCAAAATAATTTATTTCAAATTATTGAAATTTTTTAACGTAAATGAAAAAAATATTTAATATAATCATACGAAAAAATTCCAAGTTTATATATTTTAATCAGGCATTCAAATGTAGAGTTGAATTATATATCTAAAGCAACCCAACCATCCTGACTCTTCAAATGAACCTTTAAACCCTAATAAATCAGACCAAATAATAATTAAGGCTATTTACGCACCTTAAATTTTAATTAAATTCATGACTTAGTGTAAGAACAACTGATGATAATATATATACAGTGTGTCAAAATCATGAATGCAACTCTTCCACTGCCCGGAAATGAATCGACCCAACTTCTGAAATTTGATCATCGATTATCATACGTTGAAAATTAATCAATCAAAATGGAAAATCAAAGAGATTATCATGATTTATAAATGCATGCAGCAGCCATTTATTTCCAGATGCAATTCCTTCTTGCTGACAAACCCTATATATACCCTTCCCTCGGAATGATTATAATCAAGAATCGTACGGACAAACGCAAAGCAAACAAACATGGCAGCTCTGGATAAGAGGAGAACAGCCGTGTCTAGGCCTCCCAGAGATGAAATTGTCTGAAAAGTGGAAGACTGCCAGCAACGATTGAATCTCGTGACTGTAGAATCGTCATCAGCGAATGCCCCGATTGTTTCTTCCTACAATGACAGGATCCGCCCACTGCTCGACGCCGTAGACAGGCTCCGCCACCTGAAAATCATGCAAGAAGGCATACAGCTGCCCACCATCGTGGTGGTCGGCGACCAGAGTTCCGGCAAGTCCAGCGTTCTTGAATCCCTGGCGGGCATAAGCCTACCGAGGGGCCAAGGTATTTGCACTAGGGTCCCTCTCATAATGAGGCTACAGAATCATCCCAGTCCTCAACCAGCGCTTTTCTTGGATTGCGGCGGAAAAACTGTGCCGACGGACGAGAAGCATATTGCTGATGCAATTGTTGTGGCCACCGAAGAGATTGCCGGGAAAGGAAAGCAGATTTCTAACAGCCCATTGACGCTGATTGTGAAGAAGAAGGGCGTTCCTGATCTTACTATGGTTGATTTGCCTGGAATCACTCGGGTTCCTGTCCATGGCCAGCCTGAGGACATCTACGAGCAGATTTCCAAGATTATCATGGAGTTTATAACACCAGAAGAGAGTATAATCCTGAATGTTTTATCGGCAAGTGTTGATTTCTCCACCTGTGAGTCCATCAGGATGTCCCAGAAGGTGGATAAGTCTGGCCAGAGGACTCTCGCTGTTGTAACCAAAGCTGACAAATCCCCGGAAGGCCTGCTGGAGAAGGTCACTGCCGACGATGTGAACATCGGGCTCAGATACATCTGCGTGAGGAATCGTATCGGGGACGAGTCGTATGATGAAGCACGGGCCGTGGAGGATAGGCTGTTCGAGACTCATCCGCAGCTTTCCAGGATAAGCAAGTCCATGGTGGGAATTCCAGTTTTAGCACAAAAGCTGGTGCAAATTCAGGCAACTATTATCGTTAAATGCTTGCCTGACATTGTCAGGAAGATCAATGACAAGCTCTCTTCAAACTTGGATGATCTGAACAAGTTGCCGAGGAATATGACATCAATGGCTGAAGCTATGACAGCATTTGTGCATATTCTTGGCTGTGCCAAAGAATCGCTGAGGAAAATCCTGTTGAGAGGGGAGTTTGATGAATACCCTGATGAAAATGAGATGCATTGTACAGCAAGATTGGCAGAAATGCTAGATCAATACTCCAAGGAAATGCAGTCTAAAACTGCCGAAAAAAATACCAAATCCAGCTTCTTGATTGATGAGATTAAAATTCTTGAGGAAACTAAAGCAATTGGGCTGCCAAATTTTCTCCCTAGAGCTGCTTTCCTTACTCTGCTGCAGAAACAGGTCAAGTCGATATCTCTTACACCCTTTGAGTTCGTCGACAAGGAGCTACCTGGAAAACATACTGATCTCAGTCTTGATGCGGCATTCTGATAACTACCCACAACTCCTCTCCTCCACAAGAAGGGCTGCTCAAAATCTTGTAGCTAAAAAGAAGAAGCAATCGGTGGATTGGGTGGTCGATGCCGTGAAAATGGAGAAGCTTTCCGATTATACGTGCAATCCCGAATACATCGACTCATGGAACAAACTCATGGTTCATCAGAACATACTGATGGAAACTCTGAATGATCACTCGAAGCCCACCAAAATACAGATTGAGGGACTTGGAGATGTTGATGTTGCTCATTTACGCAACCATGTGGGTGTTGTTCAAGAAGCGTTCGACCTGAGAATGAGGCTTACGGCCTACTGGAAGATCGTCCTGAGACGATTGGTGGACTCCATGGCCTTGCATTTGCTGTTCAGCCTCCAAAACCTGGTGAACAAAGAAATGGAAACAGAAATCATCAATGAGTTAATAGGGCCTCAGGGCAATGGCCTGGAGAGGATGCTGGAGGAGTCCCCTGTCGTTGCTGAGAACGGAAGAGGCTCAAGAACAGCATCAAGCTGCTCAAGGAATCCAAGGATGTCGTTTCCAACATCATGGACAGAATTGGAACTTATGTGGACTGATTATGATTAGCTTTCCTTCATAAACACCTTGTCTGATTCAAGATTAGTTTTAAGTGTGATTTGGCTTTCGAATTCTGAAGGTACTTTGCTGTTTTTCAAAGAGAGCTCTTTGCATGAATTGTTCACATCAAATCTTGTTAGTAATTGCTGATCTATAAGACTCTTGTTTTGTTGTCAGAAAATAGCTCTAGTTCAGCAAGACCAAAATTGGTTTATGCACCCTTTGAATTATGGTTAGTGTTGCATGATATACGGAAAATTTTTATTCGAATTAGGTTTGGTCGAATCGAATTAATCATACAACAAGTGTATCATTGATCACTTTTCTTATATTGTGCACCGATCACACGGCAAATGTATTACACTTGCTACATAATTGATTCAAATTTGACCGAACCAAATTCAGATTAGAATTTTCGATCATATACATTCTTGAATTATGAATTGTAACAAAATGGCCATCGTCGGTAGTGTCTGTCCCGTTAAAAACATTGATGCCGGTAAGTCTGATGATGGAATTGCTAACATGTCCATTAGACATAAGCAAAATGTCTTGAGTTGTTTGCCGTGTCATTGTCATTGCGATTTTGACCTTATGTATTAGGGAAATGAACTTGCCAATTAAAAGCGTTTTTTTATTAATTATTTGTTTAGCTTATTTAATTCATTATTTGTAGACTGTAAATAAGTAATAGTTTAGTATTAATTATTTTTAGTTTTTTAATATGATGTGTAATTACAGATTTAAATGATTGATTGCATATTTAGTTTAGAGTGAATTGTGTTGGTACTTTTGTAAATGAAGGTGTAATAAGATATGTTGGTGGAACCTCTTCTTTGATATAAAAAAAGATTGAGCATGATTTGACTCTCGTATGCATACTTAATTCGAGTGTTTTACAAAGTTTTTGTTACGTAGATATATAATTGAATTATGCACATTTTGAATGAAGGATCGAGATTGACCCGTTGTGAAGAAGGAGCCAAGAAGCCAAAAATGAAGCTGGAAATGATCAAGTGAAGGTGAACATAAAACAGACTTGAGTAGTTATTAGGGCGTGATAACGCCTTATCAAGCATCCGAGTATGTGCAAAAAAGGAAGAAATTTGGAAAGATTTCTTTCCTTATTTATGGAGAAAACGTGAAAGGAATGAGATATTGAACAAGAAGCTGGAGATTTAAAAGAGAAGAAAATGCGGAGAAAAGGGATTATCATCGTTTTGAGCAGGGAGCAAGAAGTCGAAAACGTCGGCCTCGTCGATTAATTTTTCTCTCTTCCTCTTAGCTTATGTTTTCATTTAGAACTTCTTGTTTTGCTACGAACATGTTGTGTAGCTCATTCTTTGTTCTGATTCAAGTAGAAATGTCGAACCCAATTGTTATGTTTTGAGGTTTTAGTTTTATCTTATTTCGTTGAATATTTCTTGTCTTGGTTTATTGTTTATGGAATGCTTATTATTGATAGATTTGACAATTCGATTCAATGTTAATTGTTCTACTGTTATCCATGAGTTCAGTGATCTGTAATTATCATGAATGATTGGTACAAGTAGCAATCAAATTTATTATGTGTTTTGTATGATTTATTTGTAGAGAAAACTAGGTTAGATAATTACAACATCTCAACTGTTCGATCTAGATTCAATTATTTTCATTGATGCAAATACTATTATTGATGTGATATGAAAGGCTCGTGTCCAATCCTGATTTAATAAGTTTGAATTTAGATGCTCGAGTCAAATCCATTACAATAGAAAACAAGAATTTATTACGGCTATCCTAATAGATTTCAAAGTTGAATGCTTGGTTGTGAAATTAATCATTTGTGACATTGATAGGCATAACGATTGGGTGAGACACATACCTTGAATTGGAATTTTCCTCTATCGATTTTATCTCAGTTATTTATTCTTGCTTTCCATTTATTCTATATTAATTCGTAGTTAGTTCTCAATTTACACTCCCCTTTTTTATTGGTTACTACAATTAGACTGAGTAATTAATCCATAGTTGCCTAGGAATTCGACTTGGTTCCACGACTACTACAGTTTAAAATCGACAACCAGTCAAGGACACCAACAACAAGCGATTATGTTTCATAGCTCAGGAGTGTATATGCGACGTCAGCCATAGTTTATGGGTGAAAAGCGTATTTAGCCTTAAATTTTATGGGCACTTACAATGGGTGCTCGCATCATTAATCTCTTAAGTCTCGTAAGATTGCTTGCTTTGGAGAATTTGCAGCATCCTTGAGACTTTACCTTAACATCTAGAATAGTAAAAATCCCCAAACACTCACTAAAATACCTTAAAACATATTGTTGTTTTTCTAGAACAACAAGTCCTGACTAATTATCGCCACATTTATAAATAATATCATATCCATACAAATCCAATTCTAATAACTTTTTTATCATCTACCTTTTTATTACATCATAATAAGCAAATTGGGCCTAAATGTATTACTAAGATATCACGTTGAACTTGAGTAAAACCTCCCGTCTCTTTGAGTACATCGATACATTTGAAACATCAAGTACAAAGTATATCGAGTGTATTTTTAAACAAACCATTCTTCACGACTTGTAATATTTTAGGATAAAATTGCATTATTCCATCAATAAATAAATAATAATAATAATAATATCTAATCATCATCTATACTATTATAAAGAGAAGAGGATTTATAGATTCAAAGTGGTAGTTTTGTGACTATTACACCAAATTATTATAATACCAAAAATGCCCTTCAACTTCGTTACTCATATTGAATTAACTACTCAATCAAGTTTTTTTTTAAAAAAAAAATTAATTCCATGCAATTAATGTACTCAAAAAAATTAAATTTACTCTCATTTTGTTTAAGCTTATTGTTGATTGAAATAAAAATAACATATATTGAGTAAAATTTTAATTTTTAATTTATTGAGTAAAATATTTATTAATAATTAACGCATTAAAAAAAAATTATCGAATAATTTTTATATGTGAAATTATAAAATAATAAAAAATTTTAATATATAAAAATAAATTATGAATTCTAATAAAATAAAAATATTATTAAAAAATATGAGCGCAAATGTCTAATCATCAAAGAGAATAAATATGAGTGAAGTTGCAAAAATAGAGAAGGCCAGTGGTCACAGGTCATGTATTACCTGATGACAGAGAATCCTATTGCTCCAATCAATCTGGAGAACTTGGGCCCTAAGCAAGAAAGGACAAAGCTGTCGGCCAACAATTGGCTCTGACCAAAGGATTCTCTGCTAAAAAGAGACAGTACGGACATTTGTCTTAATATTTTTCTCCGAAAAGCAAAAGTAAAACTATCAACAAAAACTATAATAAACCACAAATAAAGGGAGAAAATATAAGAGATGATCATTGTGTTTGATTTTGTTTAGGAATATTTTGTTTTGTTTTGCGAAGACAGAGAGAAATAAAAAAAATAAAATAAATTAGTGTGTTAGAGATAAGCTATATGTTTGAATTTGTTTTTTGAGTTAAATAGTGTAAAACATATATTGTATGTATTGTGTTGTATATTTTGAGATAAAAAATACTGTTTATTATCAAATCGTGTCTCTTTTATATATTTTTATATATGTATAGATGGTATATAGTAGTATTTAATTTTTTTTATGTATTGTGTTGTATGTTGGGAGACGAAATAT
This sequence comes from Sesamum alatum, assembly GCA_034509735.1. Taxonomy (NCBI): domain Eukaryota; kingdom Viridiplantae; phylum Streptophyta; class Magnoliopsida; order Lamiales; family Pedaliaceae; genus Sesamum; species Sesamum alatum. The sequence continues at coordinate 40,180,002 of JACGWO010000002.1, forward strand.
ACTGTTCATTGTTAAATCATATATTTTATATATTTTTATAAATATACATATGTATATAATATTTGTTTATTTGTAAGTAAATGTATGTATATATAGGAGAACGGACCAAAACACTTAATAAAAGTGTTTTGGATAATGTTATGTTTGATTTTATTTTCTCACTGTCTCGGAGACAACTAGAAAATAAAACCAAATAGAGCAGATAGTTTTATTCATAATGTGTTGTGTATGTTGAACGGACGGCACATGAAATAGAATTTGCAACAAAAAATTTAATTCAAAATAAAATTAAAATAAAAAAAAATATAGATATAAAAAAGAAAATTTTTTCTACTATTTGTGTTTGGATGTTATTTGGCTAACTAAGAAAGTTAAGTAAATCAATTTACCAAAATTATATTTTGGAATTTGGGTTAAATCCACTTTGCTCTTCCTAAACTATTATTGATGTAATAGTTATTCTTCCAAACTAACAAATGTACCATTTTTCGAACAAAATTATTTTCTAACTATAAAAAATATAAAAAGAGAAGAATTTAAATTAAAAATGAAATAATAAGTTAATATGTATAATAGATACACAACAATATTATATCCCAACAACAAAATTTTTTACATGGAAGTTTTTCTACATGGGATATTATATTTGTTGTGTATCTATTATATATATATATATTAACTAATTACTTCACTTTTAATTTAAATTCTTTACTTATTAAAAAAAATTTTAATTAAAAAATAATTTGGTGATATTTAATGTGCAAAATATTAAAATATATTATGAATAATATAATTATTTAAAATAGAGGGAAAACCTTGTCCAATTAGAAGAGTAAGAGTTACATTTATTAGTTTAAAGAAATAAATATTACATCAATGATAATTTAGGAGGGTAAAGTATATTTAACCTTTATTTTTTTCTCATTAATGACCCACCCTCATAAAAGTAAGTGACATGTCTTCGTAGTTGACCCCAAAAGACATTGCCAAATCAAACACTAGTCTTTGTTTATTGATTAAAAGATTTTTTTTTAAATATATTTTCTTTAAGACTTTGGCAAATTTATATTTAGGGTAAATTATATTTTGAGTTAAATACATTTTGCGCTCCTGAACTATACATGTAGTCTCATTTAGGCTTATAAAGTATGAAATATAACAAAAAAGCCCCTGACAAAATAATTTGACATTAAAAGAACAAAAATGCCCCTTCTCACTTATCTCCTATACATTTCATTTTATTACCTAAAGATATATTTTATTACTTCGCCAAAACTACTTTTAGAGATTGAAAATTTTACTCAAATTTTATTTAAAAAATAGTATTTAAAATTTATAATTTTTTTATTAATTATGTAATGCAAAAAATATTTACAATCACACTATATGCATATATATTTTACAAAGTAAATTATTTATGTTAAAAAATACATGTAATTTGTGTAGATAAATAATGCATATAATTTTATAAAAAAAGTATGTTATATAACCTATAATTTTTTGTTTAGGTATATGTACGCATGATTAAATGATATCATATCATTACTCAAAAAATTATAGAATATTATAGATTAATTGTATTATAGATTTGCATATTTATAGTGTATTATGTTCGATGTAATATTATTAAATTGTACCAAAAATATTATTTTTTAAAAAAAAAGTTCAACATATATATAACGACACAAGCAAAAATTATGTAAATTTTTAAACATTATGCAAAAAATATAAGGTCTGTAAATTTATAGAGTGTTATACAGATTTTATACTAATTATAAAAATAATAGATTTTGATAGTATTTATGTTAAATATAATTTTTATAATAATTCAAATTATGTCTTAGGGGAATGATTGAAATAAACATATTCTAGGGGTATAAACAATAAGGACATTTTCGTCATAAAATAAATAATCCATATCATGAGGGGCCGTTTTGTTACATTTTATAGTTTAGAGGGGTAAATGCACTTTATGCATAGTTCAACGATGCAAAGTGTATTTAACCCTTATATTTTTGATCCTATTAAGTGGATTTGTTTTCAGTTTTGGTCCCATATTGTAAATGATTTGCATATTGCATTCTATATGTGCACTTTTTTTTTTCTCTTTCTAATTTCAGGACACAAGAGGGAAAAACATTAAATTGCTAACCGCCGATGTTTTTTCTGTTAGGTGGTTGCAAATCCCTAGTGATTTGAAAAATTATATTTTGTACCCATGAGGTTTGTTGCAGTCTAACTAATTGGTCTCCCCATTAGTTAAAATTCACCGAATTTGTTGATATTAACAAAAAAACTGAATGAAAATCGATATTTACCCCCGATTGACTTATTAATAACTTATTACGGGCCAAACAAATCTTTTATAACTAAACTGCTCTTATAATAGTAAAGATATACCTCCTCACATGCATTAACGTGTGAAGATATATATGGATAGTTTGGTCATAAAAGAATTTATTTTACATTAGGTGAGTAATAAGTCAAATCGATGCTACATATCGATTTTTATTCAATCGTGTTGCTAATATTAACAAATTCGGTGAATTTAACAAACAGAGAGACCTATTTGTTAGATATAAGCAAACATCAAGGGTACTAAATATAATTTTTCAAACTACGAGGAGGTTTACGTATAATTACACCCAATCTTTGTGGGAGAGTGTGTAATTATCCCTTATTTTTATGTATAATATATTCAAAATACAAATAATTGTTTATTATATATCTAAGAATTACGTGGCACGACGAGTAATATTAAATGAAATAACAGGTGTTGTATCCTACATTGCCTGTATTGCTGCGTGAACTTCTATATTATCTGCCTAGCATCCAAGGCATGTCGGACGCGGTTACATGGAGAGGTGCGGCAAGGAGTATTCCATAACAACAACGTTGCAGCTGGTTCGATCGAGGCAACAACCTGTGGTTTGGGCATTCTTGTTGTGTGGGCCACTTCGCATTCTGAGGAACACTTTTATCTTATGGCTGACAATCCAGGACCGATTACCTACCTTAAACAAACCTTTGCTACAACAGTTCGGTACTCACTGCGTTCTTTACTCGGATCACGTTGGGGAATCGCATGAACATTTTTTCTTTCAATGTTCATATGCTGTTGAATGCCTTCGGATTACCACTGGGACAATTAGATGGAATTGGCCGCCGCACAATTGGCCAAACGGAGTGATGTGGGCGGCAACAAATTGGAGAGGCCGACATTTGGTTAATGCCGCGAATCATGCGGTACTGACATCGTTGGTTTACCACATATGATAAGAGAGAAACTTAAGGGTTTTTCAACACACAGTGAGAGAACCTCATGTTCTTGCAAATTTGGTTCTAGAGTAAATACCAAGGAAACTAGCACAATATAAGCCTGACTCCATTGAAATAGTGGTTGTATATAGACTTTGGAGGATCGTTTGGCGCTCTTAGCATGCTATCCTAACTCTTATTGTACATTGATATTTTTATTTATGAAATTTATCTTACAATGGGGAAAAAAAGAAAAAGAAAGTCAGTATCAAATGTTGAGATTTTGTCCATGGAAAGGAGAAAAATAAAGAAAGACCACAAAAAAGACTGTCTTGACTTGGGAAAAGTGTGGGGTCTCTAACTGTTATTTGCTTAACAGCGAAGCACAATATTCCATGGGAGCACAAATTTCAGTTTCCAGGAAGAAGAAACCATTCTTGAAATATGAGAAAAATCTTATAAATACTAAACTCCTCCATCTCCATAAAATCACAGAAGCGAAAATACACACACACACACACAATATTATCAACACCTTGTTTGATTTCTTGATTAAGATCAATGGGCTCTCTGACTCCTGTCAAAGAGGAAACGTCCCCGACGGTCATACACTCTGTCCAGAAAATGGGTCTACTGAAAATCTCCGGAGAACATTATGAAGAAGAAGAAGAAGAAGAAAGGCCACTTGCGCCCATTGTTGCCTCCTACAACGACAGAATCCGGCCGCTTCTAGACACCGTGGACAGGCTGCGCCACCTCAAGATCATGCAAGAAGGCATCCAACTCCCCACCATTGTGGTGGTCGGTGACCAGTCCTCCGGCAAATCCAGTGTTCTTGAGTCTCTGGCAGGCATCAGCCTTCCCAGGGGCCAGGGTATTTGCACCAGGGTACCGCTCATAATGAGGCTGCAGAATCATCCAAACCCTGTCCCGGAGCTTTTCTTGGAGTACAACGGGAAAGTTGTGCCAACTGATGAAAAAAACATCGCCGACGCCATTAACCTTGCCACCGAAGAGATCGCCGGAAAAGGAAAAGGGATTTCGAACAGCCCCTTGACGCTGGTTGTGAAAAAGATGGCCGTCCCTGATCTTACCATGGTTGATTTGCCTGGAATCACTCGGGTTCCTGTTCACGGCCAGCCTGAGGATATCTACGAGCAGATTTCCAAGATTATCACGGAGTTTATCACACCAGAAGAGAGTATAATCCTGAATGTTTTATCGGCAAGTGTCGATTTCTCCACCTGTGAGTCCATCAGGATGTCCCAGAAGGTGGACAAAACTGGCCAGAGGACTCTCGCTGTTGTGACCAAATCTGACAAGTCTCCGGAGGGCCTTCTGGAGAAAGTCACCGCCGACGATGTGAACATCGGCCTCGGCTATGTCTGCGTCAGGAACCGCATCGGAGACGAGACGTACGAAGAAGCCCGGGAGGAAGAGGCTAAGCTTTTCGAAACGAATCCCCAGCTTTCAAAGATTAACAAATCCATGGTTGGGATTCCTGTTTTGGCTGAAAAGCTGGTGAAGATTCAGGCCACCATTATCGTTAAATGTCTGCCTGAAATTGTTAGGAAGATCAACGACAAGCTCTCCGCCAACATCGAAGATCTGAACAAGTTGCCGAAGCATTTGAACTCAGTTACTGAAGCAATGACAACATTCATGCACATTCTTGGTTCTGCTAAAGAATCCCTGAGGAAGATCATTCTGCAAGGAGAGTTCGACGAGTACCCGGATGCAACAGAGATGCATTGCACTGCTAGACTGGCGGAAATGCTCAACCAATACTCTGCTGATCTGCAATCTAAAAAGTTTGTTGACAATGATCCCAGCAAGAACTTCTTGCTCGATGAGATAAAGGTTTTGGAGGAAACTAAGTCAATCGGGCTGCCAAATTTCCTCCCTAGAGCTGCATTTCGAACTCTGTTGCAGAAGAAGGTGATGGAGGTATCCCTGATACCCATAGAGTTTGTCAACAAGATTTGGAGCTACATCGAGAACGTATTCGTCTCCATCTTGCTACGACACTGCGATAACTACCCGCAACTTGTGTCGTGCACAAGAAGAGCTGTGAAAAATCTCATAGCCAAGAAGCAGCAGCAATCGGTCGAGTGGGTGAACGACATGGTCGAGATGGAGAAGCTCACGGATTACACCTGCAATCCCGAGTACATGGCTTCTTACAACAAGCTCATGTCTCGTCAGGATGACTTCATTAAAACCGTGAGTGGATTGAGGGCATCCTGGAACATACAGATTGATGGATTCGGATCAATTAACGTTGCTCATCTGCACGACAAGGGCAGCGTCGTTGACGCATTCGATGTGAAGATGAGGATGACGGCTTATTGGGATATTGTCCTGAGGAGAATGGTGGACAACATGGCTTTGCACTTGACTTTCAGCATTCAGAATCTGGTGAAGAAAGAGATGCAGACGGATATTGTAAACGAGCTGGTCGGGCCTCAGGGCAATAGCCTGGAGAGGATGCTGGAGGAGTCTCCTTCCGTTGCTGAGAAGCGGAAGAAACTGGAGAAAAGCATAAAGCTGCTCAAGGAGTCCAAGAACGTTGTTGCCAACATCATGGACAGGGTTGTTGACAATTTCGATTGAGCCTGCAGGAGAAGTTGGACTTAGGCTGATTTTGCCTGTTTTCTGAACCTTAATTAACTATGTTATGTTTTCAATTACTATGCTGTCTATGGAGTAATTATCTCTTTTCCTGTAATGATATATATATATATATATATATCTATCTATCTGAACTTAATTAACTGATGGCATGGCAGTATGTCATTCTTGAGCACAGAGTCGTTATATTTGAGCATGGAGTTATGGGATTCGGTTAAACCTGTAGTGGAAGATGGACAGTTTTGTTATAGGCATCTGCCAAGAACATGCTCTACATTATTTTCTATTTTTCTTGGAGGGAGTTTGGTTAAATTTATTTAAAGGGTAAACATTATTTTTGGTCCTTAAACTACGCCACTTATCCATTTTTGGTCCCTCATATATTTTATTTATCAGATTTGGTCCCTCAATTTGAATAATTTCATCAGATTTGGTCCCTCAATTTGAATAATTTCATCAGATTTGGTCCCTTTGTTATCTTTTCTGTTAAAACTAACGGATGTTACAAAAAAAAAAAATATCAAATTTGTGACCGATAAGGTTTGAACTTGGATCACATTTTTAACAAAATCAACTTGCTAACATTGGGCCAAGTCTATAATTTAAGTTTTTATTAACCCAAAAATTACTTATTGTCTTTCCCTCTGAAGTATGTGTTATATCCCCAAATCAGCCACTTCAAATCACAAAAGGGCTCAAAACCTTTTCTCTGCTGCGCTGGCGATTTCAAAAGCAGACTATTTTTATGTATTTAATGAATGACTTATGTATTGTTTATGACTTTTATTACATTGTTTGGTATTTCTATGACTTGTGTATTTTTGTTGAGTTTTTGAGAATTAATCTTGTGGAATTTTTATGATTTTTGTATTTAACATTATTTGGGGCTAATACAAGAATTTAGAAACGTTTGAAAAATTTGAGAGGCTTAAAAATAAAAAAAATAAAAAAAAATTGGGGCTGCTACAGAGAAATGAAATAAGTAAAACTTCGGGTTAGTAAATTTTAAGATATAGACTTGCCCAGTGGTAATAAATTAGTTTTGTTAAAAATGTGACCCAAGTTCAAACCTTGTTAGTCACAAATTCATTTTTTTTTTAAATTCGTTAGTTTTACCAGAAAAATTAACGGAGAGATCAAATCTAATGAAATTATTAAAGTTGAAAGACCAAATCTGATGAGTAGGATACATGAGGGACCAAAAGTGGATAAGTGTTATAGTAGGGACCAAAAATGATGTTTACCCTTTATTTAAATTTAAAAGTTTTTAGGCTAAATTCCATAACACCCCCCTGTGTTGCGGTGAAATTGCACGAAATCCCCCGTGTTATTTTTATAGGCAAAAAACCCCCGTATTACGAAAATGCAGCAAAATATCCCCTCTTCGTTAAAAATTAACGGGGAGTGCACCCCACACTAGGGGTGGCAGACGAGTCAAGCCGGCTCGCGAGCTTCGCGAGCCGGCTTGATTTTGAGCTCGACTTGAGCTTGAGTTTTTCGAGCTCGAGTCGAGCCAAGTCGAGCTCGAGCTGTAGTCGAGCTTGAGCTCGAGCTCAATTCTCTCTGTTCATTAAGCTCGCGAGCATTCCCCTTTTTTTAAAATTTTTTTTTTAGAATTTTTATATGTTTAATTTCATATTCAATACTTTATCAATTTCATACTCAAAATTGACAATATATTGTAATTATTAATCAATACCATACATTTTATTTTAGATAATAATAAATTATGGTATTGGTACTTTTATTTATACATTTAACATTTATAATTTATATAAAAAAAATTAATCAAAAATTTAGTAAATTTAAATATTTATTTTTAAATAATTATTGAATATGACACATATAAATTTTATGATATATTTTAATATCTATTTAAAACCTCTTATACTTTTTTAAAATGACAAGTCCTAACAATTAACTTATGATTTTTTTTATATCTATTTGTGAGTTTTATATTTATATCAAAATATATAATATACATTATACAATCTATAAATTTTACTTATAAATTTATGTCAAAACTTAGTGATTCCATTGAATTAATCTAATAACAACAACAACAAGAATAATAATAATAATGACGATGATGATGGTAACATGGTTGAACAATTTTAATTATTTTATTGTTATTTATTATATATAATGAGATCAACAAGTTTAATCAACAATTTAGTAAGTTTAATCAATAATTTAGTAAATTTTAAAATAATTATTTAATACGACATATCTAAATTCCATGTTATATTTTAATAACGATTTATAAACTCATATATTTTTTTTAAATTGACAAGTCCTATTAATTAACTTATGATTTTTTTATATCTATTTGTAAGATTTATATTCATATCAAAATACATAGTATACATTATATAATCTATAAATTTTACTTATAAATTTATGTCAAAACTTAGTGATTCCCATGAATTAATCTAAAGATAATAATAATAATAATAATAATAATAATAATAATAATAATAATAATAATAATAATAATAATAATAATAATTAAAATAATAATAATAATAATAATAATAATCATAATAATAATAATAATAATCATAATCATAATAATAATGATAATAATAATAATAATAATCATAATAATAATCATAATAATAATAATAATAATAATAATAATAATGAAATCAACAAGCTTAATCAACAACTTAGTTAGTTTTAATATTTTTTTTAATATAAATTCTATGTTATATTTTAATATTTATTTGTAACCTCTTATACTTTTTTAAATTGATTAGTCCTAACAATTAATTTATATATATACATATTTTATACTATTATAATTTATAATAATATAATTTTATTAAAAGATTATACCAATAACTAAAAAAATATACCAAAAATTATACGAATAATTACAAGCTCGAACTTGAGTTCGAGGAGCTTGAAGTCAGGTAGGCTGAATTTAGCTCGAGCTCAATAGGCAAGATTCGAGCTCGAGCTCGAGCCATACAAGTCAAAATCGAGCTCGAGCTCGAGCACGTAAAAAGTGGTCGAGCTCGACTCGTTGCCACCCCTACCCCGCACGCCTAAAGTGCGAGTGGGTTTATTTTTTAACACCTTTTGATATTATTTTATATTTTAAAAGGTCTATTTTACCCCTTTCTATGATATATATATAAGAGAAAATCAATATTTTAGCTTAGATATATTTTAATTAATTATATATTATTAATTACTTTAATTTATTAATTAGTTTTAATATATTTTAATTAATTGGATTTATTTTTAGAATATATTAACTAAATATAAATACCTAAAATTGTATATAAATTTTTTAAAAGTTAAAATTTTAAATTAACAAATCACAACACAAAAATTAGTAAACTAAAATTCACTTTTTAAATTAAAAAATTTAAATGAATATAAATAAAAGTCATTTATAATAATTATATATTATTAACTAAATTAGATATATATTTGATAAATTATATTTATTAAATATACAAATCAAACTATCAAAAAAATATATCAAATTTTTTAAGTTATATTATTTACTATAAAATATTATAAAAACTACCAATATATGTATTTATACTAAAAATGTAATAACTTTTAATTTTTATGTTTTTTAAAATTATAAGTAAAAATAATTAATTTTTAACAAATTAAAACAAAATGTGTCTTCTTCTCCAGCGACCGCCTCGCCGTCACCCTGGATCTGGACGATCGCCCAAATTCAGGGCGTTCCCAGATCGACCTGCCGCCCCTGCTGGGGCGGCTGATCGCGTCGCCCCTCTTGGGGTGGCGATTGTAGCCCAGGGGCGCAGTCACCATGGATTTGGGCGACCGCGCCCAACGGAATGGCGACGGGCGACGTCACCGTTGCCCCCTTTGTGCGTGGACGACGGCGATGACTTCGCCGCTCAATAGGCGGCGGTCGTCGCTGCTGGTTAATGTATATATATTTGTATATATACACAAATATTTATTGTGTATATATATAATTATATATTCTTCTAAGAATTATATATAAATAAAAAAATATTTAAAATTATGTAAGATCTGAATCGTTGATTTTTTAAAACTTAAAAATCTATGGCTGTTACTACAAGGGTATGACGGATAATTCAACATAAATTTTAATACCGTTAAGTTTATTTAACGGAAGGGGAAAATATGCAACATTTTAAAAAATACAGGGGCTTTTTTTGTCTATTTTTTTAATACAAGGGAATTTTTGCAGAATTTTTAAAACAAGAGGGGGTTTTATGCAATTTATCCAAGTTTTTATTATAAAAATAAACTCTTGAACAAATTGGCCGTAACTTGATATGATATTAGCAATAAATTAGAATGCTTTTGGGGTAAATTACGACTAATTCTTTTGAGGTTTAATGTAATTACAAATGCTCTTGCGTTTTTTGTAAAATTATTAGTATCTTTAATTTTAACGGTCATTCAACAACTAGTCTAATCTGTTAGGGTTTTTATCCATTTTTCTGTGGTGAACTGATCAGAATGATTGTTTTTTTTTTGACCAAAATAATCTCGTAAACTATGAAATAGAAGTTTACTTATTTTTTTATAATTGATAATCCAAGTCCCTATACAAGGATTACATAATTTTATAGAATATTAAAGGGTGTTGATAATTTCCCAAATAATAGAATATTTGTAATTATATCAAAATTCAGTAAAATTTACTGTAATTTACCCTTTTTTGTTCGTTTGTAAGAACTTATAAGCTTATGATATCTTATTTGTGTGTCTTGTAATTGTCAAATAAATTACAATATTATATAAACTCTTTAACTGCTTATAAGCGCATCCAAATACTCTTATAATAATAAATCAATGCCTTAGTTTTTAGTAAATTGTGTCATTCTTATTTCCTTGACAAAACTATGAAAAACTCGGCAAAATTATTTAAATAATGTTAAAAAAAAAAGAAAAACTTGCTAAAATAGAGTGATTTTGAAAAGTTTACAAATTTAGGCAGAAACGGGATTTGAAGTCCCGTCTTTGTATATATATATTATATATTTAAATTAAAACTTAAAGAAGATGGGGTTTGAACCCCATCTTCATCAAAATTAAAAAAAAATGACACTACAGTGAATAGACGATGTGATGCATGCATGAGATGGGATTTGACCCCGTGAACTTGCACCCCAGCCACCCGAAGTCCTTCTATAAAAACTTAGGTGTTTAGCTTCAAACATTCACACCCAAAATTCTCTACCAAGTGTTTATAAAAAATTCACCTATTACTTTTTAGTGTTGTATTTTAAAAGTTCACATATTGTTGATGTTGAGAAACCATGGAAGTACTCTTAGTGAAGGTAGAAGAAAAATACTTAGGAGCCACGGAAGAAATATTTTGCTAGGTTTAACTTGAAGCACAAACAAATAGTACAAGATGATAAAGTGTACAAGAGGGGAGTCCCTTTATAGACATGACTAAACTAAGTAACTGCTCTCAACTAACCTAACAAAGTAACTAACCCAGCTTAACTAATCAACATTAAATAATAAACTGAAAAATGCTGTAGGAACAAAAACGTGAATACAAGACAAACGACTCTTTCCTAGTGACAACTTTGACTATCATCGTATATTGCCATCCTTGTGTTGAGCTGGGATTTCATCAGCACCCCCCACCCCCTCTCCCGCCCAAGTTGAACTTGGGATGAAGGTAACCAATTGCAACTTGGAGAGCATGTTCTTGAAGACAGATCTTGTCAAAGGCTTCGTGAGAATATCAGTCACTTGTAACCTGGAAGCGACGTGCCTGGGTGAAATGAAGCCTTCTTTATACTTATCCCTCACTATATGACAGTCTATCTATATATGTTTCTTTCACTCGTGAAATACTGGATTGGCTGTAATGTGAAGTGCTGCTTTGTCGTCATAGTAGAAAGGTATGGGACGCCTCACTTCAAAGCCAAGATCCTCTAGGATATATGTGATCTATGTAAGCTCGCAAATTGTTGATGCCATGCTCCTATATTCTGCTTCGGCCGTACACTTGGAAACTGTGGCTTGCTTCCTAGTCTTCTAGGAGACTGGGGATTGTCCCAAGAAGATACAAAAATCAGTTAAGGATCTTTTTGTGTCCAAGCATGCTACCTAATTCTGCATCAGAAAACACTGTTAGTTGCAAATCATTCTCAAATGGAAAGAACAAAACTGTTGCTGGGCAGCCCTTTAAGTATTGAACTAGATGTATGGTTGCGTCCTAGTGCTGTTTACAGGGATTCTGCAAGTATTGGCTTAACTGTTGTGTAGCATAAGAAACGTCTGGCCTTGTGAAACTCAGGTAAAGTAGCCTCCCAACTAGTCTTTTGTACTTGGAAGGATCTACCAAAGGTTCTTCAGAATCTGCCACAAACTTGTTCCCAGTAGGAAGAGGACTTCCTGTGGCCTTGCACTACATGAGTCCTGTATCCTTGACTATGTCTAGAACATACTTCCTTTGAGTCGCCACCAAGCTAGTTATAGACCTGGCTAGTTCGACGCCCGGGAAAACCTTAGTTGGTCCGAGGTCCTTGATGGTGAATGCCTTATCTATGTAAGACTTGACCTCCTTAATCTGTGTCTTTATAGAAGTAGTGATTAGTATATCATCTACATACACTAATAAAGCAACTAAATCCAGACTTATGCCTTTGACAAATAAAAAATGATCGTGTCTTGACTGCTTGAAGCCAAATTCTGCAAGTTTATCTGTAAATGCTTGATTCCATTGGCTCGAAGCCTGTTTCAGGCCATACAATGACTTTCTCAACTTACAAACGTGTCCACGAGGCACTGTATATCCTTCAGGAACCTCCATGTAGATGTCTTATTCTAAGGTTCCGTGTAAGAAGGCATTATTTACATCAATTTGGTGTAAGGGCCAACCATTCGAAGCCACTATGGCTAATAAGACCCTAACCACGACAGCTTGGGCCACTGGTGCAAAACAGTCGGTGTAATCCACTCCATCTACTTGGTTGTAGCCCTTTGCTACTAGCCTTCCCTTGCACCTTTCTACGGAGCCATCTGTTCTTAGCTTGACTTTGTAGACCCAACGGCAACCAATCTTCCTTTTGTCCACAGGCAAGGATGTAAGATGCCAAGTCCTATTCTTCTCAAAGGCTTGAATCTCATCTCGCATAACAGCTCTCCACTCTTCCTTCTCGACTGCCTCTGCATAACTCTTAGGTTCCTGCAAAGTGGAAACAGAACCTAGAAAGCAGGTATGTTCTTTTGAAAAAGAAATCTCATTTAACACATCATCGCTTTTGGAAAAGGAACAAGAGAAATCTTGCAGCCAGCTTGGACTTTTCTTCTATCTAGTTGACCTCCTTAGTTGTTGTGGGGCCTCTATATCTAATGGTGGAGGACTTATTGCAGAATGTGGCTTAAGGGATTGAACAGTGTCAGCAGCTGACAGAGGTAAACAAGGGGCTGCAACTTTATTCATTCTAAAGGGAAAAATATCTTCATGAAAGGTCACATCCCTAGAGATAAACATAGTATTGGAATTCAAGTCAAACAATTTGAACCCCTTTTGGCTATGCGCATAACCTAAGAAGATGCACCTATGAGCACGTACATCAAACTTGCCTTTATGAGGCAACACATTAGTAGCAAAAACAAGACACCCAAAGACCTTAATCAATATGATCATAGGCAGCAGTGGTATTATAAAGAATTTCATGGGGTGTCTTCCAAAGCAAGGTTGGTGTAGGCAACCTATTTTATTATATAGGTGGTTGTTAGGAGAGCCTCACCCCAAAACCTTTTAGGTAAGCCAGCTTGAAACAATAGGGCCCTAGCCACTTGTAGTAAATGTTGGTGTTTCCTCTTCCACAAAGACCTTAATCAATATGATCATAGGCAGCAGTGGTATTATAAAGAATTTCATGGGGTGTCTTCCAAAGCAAGGTTGGTGTAGGCAACCTATTTATTATATAGGTGGTTGTTAGGAGAGCCTCACCCCAAAACCTTTTAGGTAAGCCAGATTGAAACAATAGGGCCCCAACCACTTGTAGTAAATGTTGGTGTTTCCTCTTCCACAACCCCATTCTGTTGTGGGGAATAAACACAAGTCCTTTGATGCAAAATACCATGATCAAGGAAGAAAGATTGACACTCATGACTGGTAAATTCAGTCCCATTATCCGTCCTAACATGCTTGATTTTAGCATTGAACTATGTAATAATCATGTTAATGAAGCTCTTAAGTTTTTGCAATATCACTAACTTATGTTGCATTAAGAAAAATCCAAGTGGCCCTGGTGTGATCGTCAACTATAGTAAGCACAGGAGGCCTCTCTACAAGGGCCCTATATGTCTGCATAAATCAAGTAAAAAACAACATAAGAACATGAGTGCTTAGAGGAAAAGATTTTCTATGTTGTTTTGCCAATGGACAAACTTCACAATGAGACAAGTCACATCTTTTATTTCTCAGGAATGATAAGTGTTTTAGTGTATTAGGGGATGCATGTTCCAATATTCTATGCCAAACATAAAAAACGTTTTTACTGGAGTGAATACAAGTGAAACAAGTCCTATTTCTAAGCATCTCCTTGTGTGTCTCCTTAGTGTGAGAATCTTTATCCAGTAGGTAAAGCTTTCCTACCTGATTTGCTATAGCTAGTGTAAGTTTAGTCAGAGGGTCCTGCAAAACACATTGTTGTCTTGTAAAAATGACACTAAGATTAGTGCCTGAACATAACTTGCTAATATGTAAGAGGTTGTGCTTAAAGGAAGGAATATGCAAAACTTGCTTAAGCTTAATTTCTTGTGAGAGATATATATCTCCCTCCTGCACACCCATCTTCCTAGTTCTATCCCACAAACGCACACATGCAAGAGAGTTAAGATATTTCAAATTCGTGAACAAAGAAATATCAACACACATATAGGCCGACGCCCCACTATCAATAATCCAATATTCCTTAGATAGAGGATAATTGGGTGCAAATTGAAAATTGTACCAACAAAATCCTCATAGCCAGCCAGGTTAATGCTATTCTCAGTGGCACTTCTCTGTTCCTGCATCATGCATCTCAGTTGAGCTCTCACAACCTCGGTTAGGTTCACCCCTTGCTGTCTTCCATCAAAGGTTCCCTGACAGCTTCACCACTTTCATAGGAGGGGCTAAGAGCTCTTCCTGGAGCACCAACACCTCTTCTCCTTCTTTGTTCCATCATATTATGATACCACTCTAGGTACCCATATAGGCGAAAGCAGGTCTCTCTAGTGTGTCCATTCCGGTTGCAGTTATCACAAAATTGTGTTGTCTTGATTGTCTATTCTTCTTGGCCCTTGTCTCTGGCCATTAGTGTTTCTGGCATTTAAGGCTCTATCTTGAGGGTTATTGTTCCCTTGTTTTTGGCTATCAAGATTTCTTGCGTTCATGGCCCCATCTTGGAAGCCATTGGTAGAGACCAGAGAGACCTCACACTGTTTTTTGACCTTGAGAAACATAGAGTAAGCTTTAGCGACTGTAGGTAATAGGTCCATTAACAATACCTGATTCTTGACATGATCATAGGTCTTATTGAGACCTATCATAAAAAGCATCAACTGGTCAGATGCATTCTTTTCTGCCAGTGCTTTGGCAGCTCCACAAGTATAAGGGGGCAAAACTGCCACGCACCCAAGCTCGTCCCATAATATCTTCAATTTATTGAAGTAGGCATCTATTCCCGAATCTCCTGGGAAATGGATGAAATATGTCTTTGTAGTTGATAGAGTAGCGGTCTATTGCTCTCTCCATAGCGTGATTCAAGTTCTAACCATAATTCCCGAGTTGAGGTTGTGTAGACTGTAGAGAGAACCCTCAGTGATGTCTTTCCCTATGGAATTCAAGATCCAGGATACCACCATACAATCTACTTTCTCCCATTGTTCAGATGCTTTTTTCTCCTTAGGCCTTGCGCAGGTACCATCAGTGAAGCCAAGTTTGGACTTTGCTCTGAGCAACAATCGAACTGATTGCTTCCAAGAAAGGAAATTCAAACCATCAAGGGGAGCGGACACCAGATTCGCCCCTGGGTGATCTCCATTGTGGAGTCGCAAGACTTCTGGAAATTCTTGGGGCTTTAATTCTGTAGTATCACCCAATGGATCCTCGACAACATTTTTGTCAACCATTGTTGAACATATTCACTATTTCAAGAAGGGAGAGGAAACTAACAAGTACGCGGAATCATAGGGGATTATTCAGAGAAAAGAAAGTCAGGACCAGAGACCATCAATTGATGGCTTTGATACCATGCTAAGAAACCATGGAAGTACTCATAGTGAAGGTAGAAGAAGAATACTCAGAGCCACAGAAGAAATATTCTGCCGGGTTTAACTTGAAGTAAAAACAAAGAGTACAAGATGATAAAGTTTACAAGAGGGGAGTCCCTTTATAGACATGAGACTAAACTAATTAACTGCTCTCAACTAACCTAACAAAGTAACTCACCCAACTTAACTAATCAGCACTAAATAATAAACTAAAAATGCTACAGGAACAAAAACGTGAATATAAGAAAAATGACTCTTTCCCAGTGACAACTTCGACTTTCATCGTGTATGGCCATCCTTGTGTTGAGCTGGGATTTGAGCAGGGATTTCATCAGTTGAATTTTCCAGTGTTGTATTTTAGATTTATATTATGGTGAGTTTTGATCCTTGTGATAGAAGTGTGTTGTACGATCAGAGAAATCATCGTTCTGAAGATGTATCCGGAAACGAGGACACGATTTTAATTGTACGGCATGGCGTTTTTACTTTTTTGGAAATATTCAATTGGTCCCACGTCATCCCCGAGTCTTACACAAGTGTTGCATAACATTGGGTTTCTAGGAATTTTACGTTGTGGTCATATTGAGATGGTCCAACACCTCATTACCTCATTAGTGGAGAGATGGCGTCCCGAAACTCATACTTTCCACTTTCCGGTAGGAGAGGCGACTATTACACTCCAGGACGTCGTCATTATTTGGAACCTTCATGTGGAGGGTAATCTTATAACTAGAGTAGATATGCGGTGTACTATTCAACAATGGCAGCAATATTGCTTTGAGTTGTTGGGCTTTTTACTCGATGAGGATGCATTCAAGGGCTGCCGAATAAAACTACCTGTCTTGCATGACTGGTTGTTGGTCAACACCTGTGATGATAACATCCCATTGGAGGAAGTATTGCAAGAAGCATGTGTATGTGGTTTGTGCATTTTTGGTGGGATGTTGTGTCCCCATGCTACGGGTAACTGTGTGTTATTACTATATTTACAATACTTGGAGGACATACAAGAAGGTGTTACCTCAAAACTGGGGTGCAACGCTGTTGGGTTATATGTACAGAGAGCTATGTAATGCATCGCAACAAGGCAAAATAAATATAGGTGGGGTTATGCAGTTGTTACAAATATGGGCATGGTCTCGTATTACAACTATAATCCATATTCGGTCTAACAATGTGTCAGAGATATGCCCAATAATAATTAATGATGAAAATATTCCACCTCTCGCTCCATATGTTACATAGTATGCATGATTCTTTTATACATATCATAGTAAAATAAGAATTCATTTTTTTATTTTCAATTCATGTGGTATTTTTGATTTTTTAGGTGGTCCGCCATATATCCCGGACGCATACGACACATAATTCCCCCAAGCCCCAATAGGGATATCCACAGAGTCAACAGGTACTTGTGCATGTGTCATGTTGAAAAATGGTTAAACAGGATATAGAAAAGGTGGTTCAGATGTGGCAGACATGTTCAAATCAATTGCCTATTGTTGTTGACCTATCGACTCATTAACATCACCTCCAAGCACATCTAACATAAATGGAATGCCAACTTTATCATCATTTTTAGGATCCTCATCAGCTTCACCCTCTACTTCAACCTCATCCGGTTTTGAGTCCACTGCATCATTATTTAAGAAACTATATGCTTCGGGGTCATCATTCAGATCATCACTATTGTCTTGGTGGTATGTAGATTGACCTGCATAATCTTCATTGAGCCCAACCCTGCTCATCGCTTGAGCTACTGCTGGCAAGTTGGGTGCATCTTGTGTTAACAGAGACATGTATGTACCCCAATCACCAACAAACGGGTCATCTAATACGATATTTTCACATACTTTCTCTGCTTCAACAAAAATATCAACATATGCATTTTCATTCGCTAGACATAAAAAAGCTACAAATCTCGATCTGTTTTAGTAGGCAACACCATCTCCCTCCATCGACCACCATTACATCTTGTGTATTTAAAATATATTTTTAACTTATATTCAACCCTGCGGAGGCCAGGTTCTTCAAACAAAATCGACTCCAGTTCAACAAATGTAGTACTACGACATATTTTCATAAATCCGAGTGGAGGACGATCAAAACCCACATCATATGACTCAATTCGTTGACTTCCAAAAAACATAACAATATCAATATTATTTTGATCTACCATATCTTTACAATAAAGTATATAACTTCGTGACTCCAAAAACGAGCAAAAGCTTATATAACATACAATTTTAGGAAGTTCAGAAGACTTACTATAGTCTCGATAAGAAAAAAAAAATCAACTGATATTCTCGCACATTTGCCCTTCTTTACTAAAACTTGAAACAAATGTTCTCATGATAGATGAGAAATTTCTGTTTTGGCACGAAGAACACAAAAACTGAAAATGGGGGTGGTATTTATACAAAACAAATTGGCCAACTTTTTCAAAAATCGGGGACACACATGAACGGCACGCATGCGTGCGTCCCCTAAACGCATAAAGACGGGTTCTGAGACCTTGCCTTCTTCACGTTTCAGCAAAGACGGGACTTCAAGCCCATCTTCATTGAAGTTTAATTTAAAAAAAAAAACACACACACACAAAAGTCTCGACACTGCCCTAATTTGTAAATTTATCAAAACCACCCTATTTTTGAATTTTTTTTACATTATTTAAATAATTTACCTGAAAAACTCTTGGTGGGCGTCATGTTTTTCAGCACATGTCTCCCATATATAAGTCTGGCATTTTCATTTAATAAAATAAATAATTATATAATTATATCAATATTACAATAAATTGAATAACACATCAATTTGATAAATGCATAAATATAAAAAAGAACTAGAAATGATGCGTACGAAGATCCAACAACACCACAAGGATCCAAGAGTTTTCAAGAAAATCCTAAGATCTATGGAGGACTGATATGCAAATAGGAGTTAGTACTCCGATACTGAAGTCATTAATGTTCTTACTGAATAAATAAAGAGGAAAAATTTGAATATAAGTGAGAATAATAATGCAATATGATAATGAAGTGATAAAATCATATGAAGAGTGCTTAGAATAGCTCTAAAACCGAGCGTGTGTCTAATAGTAGAACATTGAAATGAAGAAGATGTTGGAGAGATGTAACTTGACAATGTGCACAATGCCTCTATTTATAGACAGCCGTAGAACAAGGTCCGGAAGTTAGTTATGGAGAGTCCTATGCCATTTGAAAGCTATCTATTTGAAAAATACGTTCAGGATTTGGAGTTGAATTGACTGCGATATGACTCTTTGACTGGGTCTTGTCCCATCTGCCTGAAAGTCCGAGAATTGACTACTTGTTCGTTATCATCCTGGTTGCCACCGAATTACTAGGAGTTTAATTGAAATATTTCAAATGTGATGTGTCTCAATGTGTCAATAATCTGTATGATGTGTCCGTCTAGTTGTATGTTGACGTGTCTGACTGAAATAAGCTTATCCCTTGGGCCTGCCAGTTTAGTGAAGATAGCAAAATAAATTTATAGACCTTACCTCCCTGCTCATAGGCCAGCAGGTCATGACCGACTGGGCTAGTTTGATGGGAGCCCACCTAAATCTCTTGGGCTTCTACGAAGAAATGTTGAGGGGGGTATCAATAAAATAAATCACAATAAACTCATTTAGACAAATACCTATCCTTAAGTGGGACTCAAATCCATGACCTTAAACTTATTTATCGAACCTCAACCAATACATTGTTGATTATATAAGTTTAGACCATTTTTATTTTTGTCCAGTTTGGAAGTATTCCATTAATCCAAAATCAACAATTCAAGAGAAGTTGGGCCCTTGTCACAAATGGGAAAATTTTGGGGAGGGATTGAGCCATCCCAGTTTGCCCCATAGGCCCACTTAGCAATACCATGTGCAAGATCATTACAAAGCCTGGGATTTCATGAAATTACCATTTGGGCCAACATTTTCAGATTTTTTTGTTCTCCTTAATGTCTATTCGAGCAGTAAAGTCGGCATCGTGTTCTTAACCTGTGATTCAATTGATGGCTTCCAACGAGTCTGATCAAAAAATTGAAAGTTCCATATTATTTTTATGAAGTTCTTCCACAACCAGTCGGATTGTATGGAGCTCGGCAAGGGAAGCATTAAACACAAAAATTTTTGCTGCTTCAACACGGCGGATGTATCCTTGGTGGTCCCATGTGATTAATGTTGCAATGCATTTGTCTTCTTTGAGAGCAATGTTAGTATTTGCTTTGATCCAGCCTTTTAAAGGGGGGATTCCACTCCACATTCGTTTGAGGTTTGATTTTCCTCAAGCTCCGAGCAGAAACATGGTTCGTTGTGTTTTTGAGAACACAACATGCAATTTCCTCTAGTGACCGGGCCACGTTCCATAGAGTTTATCATTCCTTTCTCTCCAAATGAGGTCCATTGTGATAGTCCAAGTAGTGACGAATTCTTGTTGGATGCTACAATCCAGGAAAAAATTGGAGCAAGGATCTGCGATTTCCATGAACCACTCTAAGAGACAAATGGAATAGAGGATGAAGTCTCACTTGCCATTTAGAGAGTAGCTAAATTTTCTCCGTAAAGGGACAGTAAAAGAACACATGGTGTGCTGTTTCCATCTGAAAATCACAAAAAAGACATTAAGGATCATGAATCTGGAAAAGTGGAGCCACTTTACCTTTGGTGGGAAGGGTGTCAAAAAAGTGTTCTACAAATAAAGCTTCAATCTATTGTCCAAGTCAAGCTTTCAAATTCTTTTGCCAATGATATCATTTTTCGGGTCTGCAGTGCCTTTGGATTGTTGGATAGCTTGAAATGCCGCTTTGGCCTTAAATTTTCCTGACTTGGAGGGGGTCCAAAAGGGATTGGGAGGGGGGGGGGGGGGGGGGGGGGGGGGGAGGGGGGAGCAGTGGGTCTGGAATTTGTCTTTTCTGGATTTCGTTAACAATGGACCTAAGGTTCATCTTTGTGATGACCTCGAATCTCCATTAGGTGGCGTCGGTGTTAATCAGGTCCTGGGCACGGGTCGGCCAAATTGGATACGAATAGGTGGCCGAGGCGGCCAAAAAGAGGTGATGGAGGGGATCCATGGGTCGTCCCATATAAGTTGGTACTTAAGAAGCCAAGAATGAATCTCAAAGAATAATCATACATCTTCCTTGTATTTCATGGATTTTGTTTTGAGATTACAATGATAATTATTGGTTCCTACATGATGTACTTTCCACTTCCACATAACATACTATGCGGGATGATACAATTCGAATCGAATTTTGATTGGGCCTATTCAGGGCCGTTGATGAGGCCTTGCAAGATGTTCTTGTTGGTATATTTCCAATGGGCACTTCTAAGTTGTACAAGGTTGTACTGATCTTTTATATTGTTTATCTAGGGGAATGACCCAAATCCCATTTTTGTTACTACTTTTTTCAAAATAAAAAGGAAAACAAAGACAATAAAAGGGCTTTGTCCAATGAAAAAAGGATTTTTTATTACACTTTGATATTCTGATGGCACACTAACACATGATTGATATTAATTTAAATTACAATCTAATTTAATTATATATTTTATTTTTTAAAGGAGATACACATCGGTGACATTAGTATATGAAACCATACTATGATAGAAGATTTTTAGCGTTGCCCAATTTGAAATGTCTTATTCCAATGTGGGAGCATAATCACAATTAATAAAAGCAAATTAGATCCAGATCATATTTAATTAGTCAAATAAGGTATTTATAACTTATTTACAGAAATATCCAGATCATATTTAATTAACTCTTAATTAGATCGAGGTCAATTATATATTGTGAGACTAAACAAATTGTAATCCTCGTAGTTTGCATTTAATATGTACACTGTTTTATGCATGATCTACACACAAGTATTTTAATTGCATGATTATGCTTATATCTATAAAATAAATAAATAAAAAATAAATAGTTTTTATTTTTAAGATGATAGACATGGGGTTTTTTTTTCCGATTTTATTTCTGGTAAACCAAATGAAAAAATAAAGGTGGCACCCCAAAAATTTATCAAGGTATATGTGCTGGTCAAGATCTTTATAATTGGCTTACTGTTATAAAAAATCAAGACATAATCATGCGAAAGTCAAAAGTTTAGATGTACGTTTAGCCCGATCAAACGTTTTAATGAGTATTCAAACTCTACAACATGGGTATACTATCACTAGAAAACAATATGACGATTAATTATTATAGTCTGAAGGAAAAATCGTGGCAAACACAAATTAACCATGGCTTTGCAATGGCCATCAGTCGTTATTTTTGCAAGTGTGGCCAAAACATTAGCCATAACCAAAACTATGATAAATATTTTGGCTTTGAAGAAATATTGTAAGACTATTATGTGGAAAAAGCAGCAGTGCTCAACAGAGCAATATACAATTGATGTTCCCAAAGTCGCACTCTATCCCACATCACGCTTCTATGAGTGGAAGACGTTTCTTCATGTCCAAGATGCCAGCCAAGTGATGTCCACGTGGTCCATGTCATACGCCAGTTGTATAGAAGTTGTTAAGGTTGTTGGAGTTCACATTTTTTTTTTTATTTTCATTTTCCCGTTCTTTTGAGTTTATAAGTAGGAGCTCTCTTCCGTTGCCTTTCTGCAAATTTATTATATCAAGAACAATGAAAGCTAGAAATAGAAACCTTCTCCCTTCAATGGCTTCTCCCCCAGTTATCTTTTCTTGCTACATTATCTATCATTTTCACATGGTATCAAAGCCTTCCTCGTGAAGGTCTCTATACCTCTAACCTCTATTACTCTCATCTGCGCTGCTTCACAATACCGTAAGATCTAGCAATGGTAGGAGACTGGAAAGCTGCGCTCATGGGGACATCTGCGGCACCTGGTGCAGTCAAGGCACATCCTGGTGGAGCACCACGACCAGAACCTCTGTTAGGAGAAATTGCAGCCAATGCAGAACATCGGAGACATGAAATCTGTCTTCAACTGCTTCAGTCTGAAAATCCTGGTATACTGCTAGTAAATACTCCTCTAATGCGTAACTGTAACACCCCCTACGTAACTATACTTTATCATTACTAATCATTATAATCTTCGCAATTGTAAGTTGTCTTATAAAAATTTTCATTTTAAAGTAATAAGATAAATCCTAATTTTTTCGATATAATATAATTCTATAAATATATCTTAAATCACGATAGGTATCATCAAAAGTTTATATTTACTAGGCCACATATATACTTATGTACAAACTCCAAAAGATGAAGGTTTCAGGTTGTTACAAAATCTAAAACGCAAACCCGACAAAAGACTAGATGTTTAATAGTCATATGACCAAAACCCACGGCTTCAGATGTCACGGCTGACCCACCTGTTAAGGTCCATGGCAGACTTCAAATTTGACGTAGCTAGTCACCGTGATCTATCTCCTGAAAAACGTTGGCAAGGGATGAGCTGCCTACTCAATAAGTATAGCTAACTAACTTGTACATATACACGCACATACATAATAAAACGAGTATCATGCAATACGACAAATATAAGAAATAACATATACCAACAATCATATATCAAATTACACCTAATACTCGACTTTATTGTTTATTTCCTTAGGGCCCTGCTTACCCATGCTGGAGTACATCACTCAATGGTCTATGCCGGCTATCATCCCCTCAATCATAATATCTCTTTTTTTTTTTCTCGGTACCACACAGCACACAGCTCGTATGATACCCCATAATCAATGATACCACACAACACACAGCTCGTATTATATTCCATCATTCATCATATCACACAGCACACAGCTCGTATGATATGTTACATCATCTCCCTCGATCAATGACAGCACACAGCTCGTCATTAATCATATCACCATAAGCCATTGCAGTATGCCCTCCAGTTAGGTAAGCCATTACTTATCTCAGTTCACCATATTCTCCTCACTCATTGTCATTCAACAATCAAATCCCCACCTGTAACTTCAACATTCAATTGTATTTAAGAATCACATATAATACATATCACCATCCTTCTAAATTCCGAACAACATAACCACATATAATCACATAATGACAACTTCACAGATAACAAGTAATCCAAACAAATAACCAACAACTCACAATTTCGTATACAACACAAGAATATGTATCCATATATATATAACACATATATATACATATATATATATATATATATAAATTCAATTAACTATACTTACCTCAATCCCAAAATGATTATGCTAGTAGGAGTTGATTAGTCTTCTATTTTATCCCCGTGTCCTATAATGCGTTATAAAATGTATAATCAATATATATCGAAAATAACGTAAGTTACAACTGAAATTACTAAATATATGCGTATATTTTATATCAATCTTTTAATATTTCATTTATATTAAAATTCAAACCTCCGTTCCTTTCTCGTCTAAATTTTAGACGCTATAAACTCCCCCGGTATACATCTAATTTATCTATTAACTCATAAAAGCTTATTCTATCAAACCCCTCATGTTTTTATAATTATTGTCCCCTATAACATCCCTAAATGAAATTATCACAAATATCTCATATTTCTTTTTAATAAATACCATATTTCTCAAATATAATTTTCTAATATTTCTCAAACACAATTTTCTACTATTTCTATTAGTTTCTGTCAATTCCTCATTATTATAATAATTATTTATATATTGGTACATACAATTATATATTTGGTTAATAATCCCGATAAATTTGAGTAATTCCATTTTAATAATGGCTAAATCTAATAGATTAAATAAATTCTAATTTATTGGCTATAATATCACCGCTCCCAATAAATATATACCGAACACTAATTTATATAAATACTCAAATTCAATAAATTTCCCGGTTAAATAGTAACTCGAATAGTAGAAATCATATTTAATAAATTCACTAATTAAAAAATATTAATATAGTAATTAATTTATAATTTAAAGTAAAATTTTACTAACCTGGTGCCGTTCGCAGTTAACACAATTCAAAAAAAATGTAATGTATGTTTAGTGTTTAAAAGTGTGTGTTGTGTTTTCTTAAATAGTAAGTCATTTATATATATTTTAATTATGAGGGTGAGATAGGCAGCCACGTGCTGCATTAAATCAATTTTTGTATTTTTTTTTTATTTTATTAAAATTGCAATTTGGTCCCCAACTCTATATATTTATGTATTGACCACAAATATTTAATAAAGCCCAATTTAGTCCCTTCAAGTTTTAATATATTTATAATTTCAACCTATACTTATAATTAAATTTATATTTGCTTAATAATTACTAATTAGCCCCTCGATTATGAGAAAAAATCCTATGGACGTCACAATTCTCCCCTCCTAATAAAAATTTCGTCCTCGAAATTTAATTAACTTACCCGTCTCTGGAAATAAATAGGGGTACTTTTCTCTCATAGGCTCCTCAACCTCCCAAGTGGCTTCTCTTGGGGAGTGATGACTCCACCTCACCTTTACCATAGGGATCTCCTTATTTCTTAATTTTCTTACGTTTCTGTCCAAAATTTCTATTGGCTCTTCCACATATGTCAACTCCTCGGAAATCTCTATCTCCGGTTCACGGATAACATGACTAGGATCTGATCGATATCGTCGTAGCATCGAAACATGAAACACATCGTGTATCTGCGACAACTCTGCTGGCAGTGCTAGTCGATACGCTAGTGGTCCGATTCTTTCAATAATTTCATACGGCCCAATATACCTCGGACTCAACTTTCCTTTGCTTACCAAATCTCAATATTCCCTTCCACGGAGATACTTTCAAGAAGACTTTCTCGTCAATTTCATATTCCATCTCCCTTCGATGTTTGTCAACATAACTTTTCTGACGATCTTGGGCTGCTTTCAAACACTTTTTAACTGTCTGTACCGTTTTCATTGTTTGTTGTACCAATTCCGGACCTTCTAGCTGTTGTAATCCCTCAACATCCCAACATACTGGACTTCGACATCTTCTTCCATATAAAGCTTCATATGGGGCCATACCGATGCTAGAATGAAAACTGTTGTTATAATGGAAACTCCATCAAAGGTAAGTGATCATCCCAATTGCCCTTGAACTCCATTACACAAGCCCTCATCATATCTTCCAGCGTCTGAATCGTTCTTTCGGACTGTCCATCTGTCTGAGGATGAAATGCGGTACTGAAATGCAATTTTGTGCCTAGCGCCTTTTGTAAGCTTCCCCAAAAACGTGAGGTGAATCGAGGATCTCTATCTGACACAATAGATATAGGCACACTATGTAGTCTTACGATTTCGGAAATATATAACTCAGCTAGCTTATCCAAAGAATCACTTTGGCGTACAGGCAAGAAATGAGCTGATTTCGTCAGTTTATCCACAATTACCCAAATAGCATCATGCTTTCTGAGTGTACGAGGCAACCCTACAACAAAATCCATAGTGATCCTCTCCCACTTCCACTCTGGTATAGATAAAGGTTGAAGTTTACCCGCTGGCGTCTGATGTTCTGCCTTTATTTGTTGACACGTCATATATTTACCCACAAATTCTGCCACATCTTTCTTCATTGTCTGCCACCAATAATATGGTCTTAAGTCTCGATACATTTTCACGGTACCAGGATGCATGCATATGGTGCATTGTGAGCTTCCCGTAAAATCTCTTCCCGTAATCCATCCACATCAGGTACACAAACCCGTCCTCCATTCACTATCATTCCATCAGCCCTTACTGAAAAATTTGGTTTCTTACCATATTTCATTCTCTCCAACATCCGTAATAAGAAAGGATCTCGAGTCTGCGATTCTCTAATTGTATCCACAAGGTTCGGCTTAAGCTGCAAGGTTGCTAATAAACCTGCTATCTGATCCACCTCCAATTTCATATTCAGAGATCTCATTTCCAGTAGTAATGTCATATTATGACTCCCCAAACTAGCTAAAGTGCTTGAACTCTTTCTACTTAATGCATCCGCTACCACATTCGCCTTCCCCGGATGATAATCAATGGTGCAATCATAATCCTTTAATAACTCTATCCATCTTCTTTGTCTCAAATTTAATTCTTTCTGCGTTAAAATATATTTCAAACTCTTATGGTCGGTGAAGATCTGAAATCTTTCTCCGTACAAATAATGTCTCCAAATCTTTAATGCATGCACAATTGCTGCTAACTCCAAGTCATGCGTGGGATAGTTCAACTCATGAGTTCTCAGCTGACGAGATGCATAGGCAATTACCTTTCCGTTTTGCATCAATACACATCCTAAACCCTGCTTTGACGCATCCGTATATACTACATATCCACCGCTGCCAGACGGTAAAACCAAAATCGGAGTCGAGGTCAATCTTTCCTTTAGCTCATCAAAACTCTGCTGACATTGTTCAGTCCAATGGAATGGTGCCCCTTTCCTCAACAACTTCGTCAAAGGACCTGCAATTATGGAAAAGCCTTCGACAAAACGCCTATAATACCCAGCTAATCCCAAGAAACTTCGAACTTCAGTCGTATTTTTCGGTACTCTCCATTCCATAATAGCTTTCACCTTTGCAGGGTCAGGCATAACCCCATCACCTGATATCACATGCCCTAGGAGAACCACCTGATTTACCCAAAATTCACACTTGCTTAACTTAGCGTACAACTCTTTTTCTTTCAAAATTTGCAACACTATTCTCAAATGTTGTTCATGTTCCTCTCTATTCCTCGAATACACCAAGATGTCATCTATAAAGACTATCACAAACTGATCCAAGTACTCTTGGAATGTACGATTCATTAATGCCATGAACGCTGCCGGTGCATTTGTTAACCCAAATGGCATCACTAGGAACTCATAATGACCATAACGAGTACGAAAAGCTGTTTTTGGTATATCTTTCTCTGCTATCCTCAACTGCCAATACCCAGACCTCAAATCAATCTTTGAAAATATAGTGGCTCCCTTCAACTGGTCTAATAAATCATCGATTCTCAGTAATGGATATTTATTCTTCACGGTCACCCTATTCAATTGGCGGTAATCGATGCACAACCTCATACTACCGTCTTTCTTTTTCACAAATAACACTGGTGCTCCCCACGGTGAAGTACTTGATCTGATAAATCCTTTCTCCAATAATTCTTCTATTTGCTTTTTAAGTTCTTGTAATTCCGCTGGCGCCATTCTATACGGTGCAATAGAAATCGGGGCAACTCCTGGGAGGGTTTCTATAGTAAAGTCCACTTCCCTATGCGGTGGCAAACCTGGTAGGTCGTCAGGAAACACTTCAGGAAAATCTCTCACTACAGGGATTTCTTCCAGTGTGGGACTACTCTTTTCGGTATCTATCACATGGGCTAAGTATGCCTCACACCCTTCCAACATCAATCGTCTCGTCTCTATAGCTGATATCACACAAGCTGGCACTACTTGTCGCTCTCCTACAAATACTACTTTTGGCTTGCCAGAAGATTCAATCATCACTTCCTTCTTATAACAGTCAACCACTGCCTTATGTTGCGCTAACCAATCCATCCCCAAGATTACATCAAACTCCTTCAGATCCATCACTATCAGATCTACAGGTAAGTTTACGTCACCAATCCTCACTAAAATCCCCTTTCTAACATTATTCACTATTACACCTCCTCCCATAGGCAAATGAACCATCAAATTGTATCCCAGAGGGCTATTCTCACCAGGTATTTTAGATACAAATTCTGAAGATATATATGAATGCGTAGAGCCAGGGTCAATTAAAACATATGCCTCAATATCAAATAATAAGATCGT
This sequence comes from Sesamum alatum, assembly GCA_034509735.1. Classification (NCBI taxonomy): domain Eukaryota; kingdom Viridiplantae; phylum Streptophyta; class Magnoliopsida; order Lamiales; family Pedaliaceae; genus Sesamum; species Sesamum alatum. The sequence continues at coordinate 40,208,920 of JACGWO010000002.1, forward strand.
ACCTGATATCACGTCATTTGAGGCTGGAGCTTCTTCCCTAGTCATGTTATATATTCTTGCTTGATTTTGTCTCTGAGTTGCTTGTGCTCCCGGTCCCCCCGTACTCCCACCAATAGAATGGCTACCATCTCTATTATCAGTGCCTCTGCCCCTGCCTCTGCCTCTTTCAGCTCCACGAGCACTGCTCCCTATACTGCTTTGACTCTGAGCCCCCCTGGCTGAACCTCCACTCATACCTACAGCGCCGATAGTCTGGCTGGGACAATCTCTCGACATGTGTCCTCTACCCCCGCAGTAATAACAAATCTTAGGTATAGCACTAGGTCCCCAACATGTTCCCAGATGTCGTCTTCCACAACTAGGACAACTCGGTATAAAGGTTAGCCCCCTACCATAACTCTGTCCAGCTCCTCTACCTGATCCAATAGAAGGCAAACTAGATGAACTGCGTTCTACTGATCCCCTGTTAACGCCCACTGATCCACCAAATCTCGATCCACTACCTCCTCGAAAAGCGGAACCACCACCTGCGAAACTTCCACCCTCTGCTGAAAATGAACGGCCGGTGCCCCTCTTGGTCAATCTACTGGACTCCCCTGTCGTATATGTTGACTTTCTCTTCTCTTCTCCTTTCTTTTTCTCTGCAGTCACTGCCTCTTCCATCCGAACTGCTGACTCAACGAGAGTTTTAAAGTTCGTAATTCTAACTGCAAGGCCCTTCCTAATCTCAGGTCGTAACCCCTGTTCAAATCGGTAACATCGGTCCTCCTGTGTCGCTACTGCTTCCGGTGCGTACTTGGCTAATGCGGCAAAACGAATCTCATACTTTGCCACTGTCTGATCATCCCCTTGTCTTAAGTTTAGAAACTCCATCTTCTTCTTGTCTTGGTACATCTTAGGTCTGTATTTATCATCAAACTCTTTCTGAAATTCGGCCAAAGTTGTCTCTCGTGGCTCATATGCCCTCTTTACTGACCTCCACCAAATCAGTGCATTCCCCGTGAATAAGGAAACAACGTACTTAAGTCGATTTTCTGGAGTACAGTTCACCAAGTTCATCACATCCTCGGTCTTTTCCCACCATTTTTCAGCAATCTCTGGGTCTAGGGTACCCTCAAATTCTGTAGCTCCCATCTTTCTAATCCTCTCATAATTACGGTCAACTGTAGGAACCACTTGTGCTGGCACTGGGGTTGGGACATGTGCCTGTGCAAGAAACTGTGCTTGAGCTTGGGCTTGGGCCTCCAAGGCCATCCGGAGGATCTGTGCATACTCTGGTGGTAACCCTACCGCTGGAGCACCACCAGGAGGAATTGGAGCATCAACACCAACACCCTCTCGACCTACTCCAACTCCACCTGCACTTGCAGGTGCAACGGAGCCCTCTGCGGACTCCACTGACTCTTCTCTACTAGCTACTGGGTCAGCACGTTCACCTTGAGAAGCCATCCTACATTAAGCAATTTAATCATTAAACACATCTCATAGTCAACTTATCACCCTAGAAACGTAGACCTGCTCTGATACCACCCAATGTAGCACCCCTAACCCAATGTAGCACCCCCTACGTAACTATACTTTATCATTACTAATCATTATAATCTTCGCAATTGTAAGTTGTCTTATAAAAATTTTCATTTTAAACTAATAAGATAAATCCTAATTTTCTCGATATAATATAATTCTATAAATATATCTTAAATCACGATAGGTATCATCAAAAGTTTATATTTACTAGGCCACATATATACTTATGTACAAACTCCAAAAGATGAAGGTTTCAGGTTGTTACAAAATCTAAAACGCAAACCCGACAAAAGACTAGATGTTTAATAGTCATATGACCAAAACCCACGACTTCAGATGTCACGGCTGACCCACCTATTAAGGTCCATGGCAGACTTCAAATTTGACGTAGCTAGTCACCGTGATCTATCTCCTGAAAAACGTTGGCAAGGGATGAGCTGCCTACTCAATAAGTATAGCTAACTAACTTGTACATATACACGCACATACATAATAAACGAGTATCATGCAATACGACAAATATAAGAAATAACATATACCAACAATCATATATCAAATTACACCTAATACTCGACTTTATTGTTTATTTCCTTAGGGCCCTGCTTACCCATGCTGGAGTACATCACTCAATGGTCTATGCCGGCTATCATCCCCTCAATCATAATATCTCTTTTTTTTTTTCTCGGTACCACACAGCACACAGCTCGTATGATACTCCATAATCAATGATACCACACAGCACACAGCTCGTATGATATTCCATCATTCATCATATCACACAGCACATAGCTCGTATGATATGTTACATCATCTCCCTCGATCAATGACAGCACACAACTCGTCATTAATCATATCACCATAAGCCATTGCAGTATGCCCTCCAGTTAGGTAAGCCATTACTTATCTCAGTTCATCATATTCTCCTCACTCATTGTCATTCAACAATCAAATCCCCACCCGTAACTTCAACATTCAATTGTATTTAAGAATCACATATAATACATATCACCATCCTTCTAAATTCCGAACAACATAACCACATATAATCACATAATGACAACTTCACAGAATAACAAGTAATCCAAACAAATAACCAACAACTCACAATTTCGTATACAACACAAGAATATGTATCCATATATATATAACACATATATATACATATATATATAAATTCAATCAACTATACTTACCTCGATCCCAAAATGATTATGCTAGTAGGAGTTGATTAGTCTTCTACTTTATCCCCGTGTCCTATAATGCGTTATAATATGTATAATCAATATATATCGAAAATAACGTAAGTTACGACTGAAATTACTAAATATATGCGTATATTTTATATCAATCTTTTAATATTTCATTTATATTAAAATTCAAACCTCCGTTCCTTTCTCGTCTAAATTTTAGACGCTATAAAACTCCCCCGGTATACATCTAATTTATCTATTAACTCATAAAAGCTTATTCTATCAAACCCCTCATGCTTTTATAATTATTGTCCCCTATAACATCCCTAAATGAAATTATCACAAATATCTCATATTTCTTTTTTAATAAATACCATATTTCTCAAATATAATTTTCTAATATTTCTCAAACACAATTTTCTACTATTTCTATTAGTTTCTGTCAATTCCTCATTATTATAATAATTATTTATATATTGGTACATACAATTATATATTTGGTTAATAATCCCGATAAATTTGAGTAATTCCATTTTAATAATGGCTAAATCTAATAGATTAAATAAATTCTAATTTATTGGCTATAATATCACCGCTCCCAATAAATATATACCGAACACTAATTTATATAAATACTCAAATTCAATAAATTTCCCGGTTAAATAGTAAATCGAATAGTAGAAATCATATTTAATAAATTCACTAATTAAAAAATATTAATATAGTAATTAATTTATAATTTAAAGTAAAATTTACTAACCTGGTGCCGTTCGCAGTTAACACAATTCAAAAAAAATGTAATGTATGTTTAGTGTTTAAAAGTGTGTGTTGTGTTTTCTTAAATAGTAAGTCATTTATATATATTTTTAATTATGAGGGTGAGATAGGCAGCCACGTGCTGCATTAAATCAATTTTTGTATTTTTTTTTATTATTAAAATTGCAATTTGGTCCCCAACTCTATATATTTATGTATTGACCACAAATATTTAATAAAGCTCCAATTTAGTCCCTTCAAGTTTTAATATATTTATAATTTCAACCTATACTTATAATTAAATTTATATTTGCTTAATAATTACTAATTAGCCCCTCGATTATGAGAAAAAATCCTATGGACGTCACAATTCTCCCCTCCTAATAAAAATTTCGTCCTCGAAATTTAATTAACTTACCCGTCTCTGGAAATAAATAGGGGTACTTTTCTCTCATAGGCTCCTCAACCTCCCAAGTGGCTTCTCTTGGGGAGTGATGACTCCACCTCACCTTTACCATAGGGATCTCCTTATTTCTTAATTTTCTTACGTTTCTGTCCAAAATTTCTATTGGCTCTTCCACATATGTCAACTCCTCGGAAATCTCTATCTCCGGTTCACGGATAACATGACTAGGATCTGATCGATATCGTCGTAGCATCGAAACATGAAACACATCGTGTATCTGCGACAACTCTGCTGGCAGTGCTAGTCGATACGCTAGTGGTCCGATTCTTTCAATAATTTCATACGGCCCAATATACCTCGACTCAACTTTCCTTGCTTACCAAATCTCAATATTCCCTTCCACGGAGATACTTTCAAGAAGACTTTCTCGTCAATTTCATATTCCATCTCCCTTCGATGTTTGTCAACATAACTTTTCTGACGATCTTGGGCTGCTTTCAAACACTTTTTAACTGTCTGTACCGTTTTCATTGTTTGTTGTACCAATTCCGGACCTTCTAGCTGTTGTAATCCCTCAACATCCCAACATACTGGACTTCGACATCTTCTTCCATATAAAGCTTCATATGGGGCCATACCGATGCTAGAATGAAAACTGTTGTTATATGGAAACTCCATCAAAGGTAAGTGATCATCCCAATTGCCCTTGAACTCCATTACACAAGCCCTCATCATATCTTCCAGCGTCTGAATCGTTCTTTCGGACTGTCCATCTGTCTGAGGATGAAATGCGGTACTGAAATGCAATTTTGTGCCTAGCGCCTTTTGTAAGCTTCCCCAAAAACGTGAGGTGAATCGAGGATCTCTATCTGACACAATAGATATAGGCACACTATGTAGTCTTACGATTTCGGAAATATATAACTCAGCTAGCTTATCCAAAGAATCACTTTGGCGTACAGGCAAGAAATGAGCTGATTTCGTCAGTTTATCCACAATTACCCAAATAGCATCATGCTTTCTGAGTGTACGAGGCAACCCTACAACAAAATCCATAGTGATCCTCTCCCACTTCCACTCTGGTATAGATAAAGGTTGAAGTTTACCCGCTGGCGTCTGATGTTCTGCCTTTATTTGTTGACACGTCATACATTTACCCACAAATTCTGCCACATCTTTCTTCATTGTCTGCCACCAATAATATGGTCTTAAGTCTCGATACATTTTCACGGTACCAGGATGCATGCATATGGTGCATTGTGAGCTTCCCGTAAAATCTCTTCCCGTAATCCATCCACATCAGGTACACAAACCCGTCCTCCATTCACTATCATTCCATCAGCCCCTTACTGAAAAATTTGGTTTCTTACCATATTTCATTCTCTCCAACATCCGTAATAAGAAAGGATCTCGAGTCTGCGATTCTCTAATTGTATCCACAAGGTTCGGCTTAAGCTGCAAGGTTGCTAATAAACCTGCTATCTGATCCACCTCCAATTTCATATTCAGAGATCTCATTTCCAGTAGTAATGTCATATTATGACTCCCCAAACTAGCTAAAGTGCTTGAACTCTTTCTACTTAATGCATCCGCTACCACATTCGCCTTCCCCGGATGATAATCAATGGTGCAATCATAATCCTTTAATAACTCTATCCATCTTCTTTGTCTCAAATTTAATTCTTTCTGCGTTAAAATATATTTCAAACTCTTATGGTCGGTGAAGATCTGAAATCTTTCTCCGTACAAATAATGTCTCCAAATCTTTAATGCATGCACAATTGCTGCTAACTCCAAGTCATGCGTGGGATAGTTCAACTCATGAGTTCTCAGCTGACGAGATGCATAGGCAATTACCTTTCCGTTTTGCATCAATACACATCCTAAACCCTGCTTTGACGCATCCGTATATACTACATATCCACCGCTGCCAGACGGTAAAACCAAAATCGGAGTCGAGGTCAATCTTTCCTTTAGCTCATCAAAACTCTGCTGACATTGTTCAGTCCAATGGAATGGTGCCCCTTTCCTCAACAACTTCGTCAAAGGACCTGCAATTATGGAAAAGCCTTCGACAAAACGCCTATAATACCCAGCTAATCCCAAGAAACTTCGAACTTCAGTCGTATTTTTCGGTACTCTCCATTCCATAATAGCTTTCACCTTTGCAGGGTCAGGCATAACCCCATCACCTGATATCACATGCCCTAGGAGAACCACCTGATTTACCCAAAATTCACACTTGCTTAACTTAGCGTACAACTCTTTTTCTTTCAAAATTTGCAACACTATTCTCAAATGTTGTTCATGTTCCTCTCTATTCCTCGAATACACCAAGATGTCATCTATAAAGACTATCACAAACTGATCCAAGTACTCTTGGAATGTACGATTCATTAATGCCATGAACGCTGCCGGTGCATTTGTTAACCCAAATGGCATCACTAGGAACTCATAATGACCATAACGAGTACGAAAAGCTGTTTTTGGTATATCTTTCTCTGCTATCCTCAACTGCCAATACCCAGACCTCAAATCAATCTTTGAAAATATAGTGGCTCCCTTCAACTGGTCTAATAAATCATCGATTCTCAGTAATGGATATTTATTCTTCACGGTCACCCTATTCAATTGGCGGTAATCGATGCACAACCTCATACTACCGTCTTTCTTTTTCACAAATAACACTGGTGCTCCCCACGGTGAAGTACTTGATCTGATAAATCCTTTCTCCAATAATTCTTCTATTTGCTTTTTAAGTTCTTGTAATTCCGCTGGCGCCATTCTATACGGTGCAATAGAAATCGGGGCAACTCCTGGGAGGGTTTCTATAGTAAAGTCCACTTCCCTATGCGGTGGCAAACCTGGTAGGTCGTCAGGAAACACTTCAGGAAAATCTCTCACTACAGGGATTTCTTCCAGTGTGGGACTACTCTTTTCGGTATCTATCACATGGGCTAAGTATGCCTCACACCCTTCCAACATCAATCGTCTCGTCTCTATAGCTGATATCACACAAGCTGGCACTACTTGTCGCTCTCCTACAAATACTACTTTTGGCTTGCCAGAAGATTCAATCATCACTTCCTTCTTATAACAGTCAACCACTGCCTTATGTTGCGCTAACCAATCCATCCCCAAGATTACATCAAACTCCTTCAGATCCATCACTATCAGATCTACAGGTAAGTTTACGTCACCAATCCTCACTAAAATCCCCTTTCTAACATTATTCACTATTACACCTCCTCCCACAGGCAAATGAACCATCAAATTGTATCCCAGAGGGCTATTCTCACCAGGTATTTTAGATACAAATTCTGAAGATATATATGAATGCGTAGAGCCAGGGTCAATTAAAACATATGCCTCAATATCAAATAATAAGATCGTACTGATATCACGTCATTTGAGGCTGGAGCTTCTTCCCTAGTCATGTTATATATTCTTGCTTGAGTTTGTCTCTGAGTTGCTTGTGCTCCCGGTCCCCCCGTACTCCCACCAATAGAATGGCTACCATCTCTATTATCAGTGCCTCTGCCCCTGCCTCTGCTTCTTTCAGCTCCACGAGCACTGCTCCCTATACTGCTTTGACTCTGAGCCCCCCTGGCTGAACCTCCACTCATACCTACAGCGCCGATAGTCTGGCTGGGACAATCTCTCGACATGTGTCCTCTACCCCCGCAGTAATAACAAATCTTAGGTATAGCACTAGGTCCCCAACATGTTCCCAGATGTCGTCTTCCACAACTAGGACAACTCGGTATAAAGGTTAGCCCCCTACCATAACTCTGTCCAGCTCCTCTACCTGATCCAATAGAAGGCAAACTAGATGAACTGCGTTCTACTGATCCCCTGTTAACGCCCACTGATCCACCAAATCTCGATCCACTACCTCCTCGAAAAGCGGAACCACCACCTGCGAAACTTCCACCCTCTGCTGAAAATGAACGGCCGGTGCCCCTCTTGGTCAATCTACTGGACTCCCCTGTCGTATATGTTGACTTTCTCTTCTCTTCTCCTTTCTTTTTCTCTGCAGTCACTGTCTCTTCCATCCGAACTGCTGACTCAACGAGAGTTTTAAAGTTCGTAATTCTAACTGCAAGGCCCTTCCTAATCTCAGGTCGTAACCCCTGTTCAAATCGGTAACATCGGTCCTCCTGTGTCGCTACTGCTTCCGGTGCGTACTTGGCTAATGCGGCAAAACGAATCTCATTACTTTGCCACTGTCTGATCATCCCTTTGTCTTAAGTTTAGAAACTCCATCTTCTTCTTGTCTTGGTACATCTTAGGTCTGTATTTATCATCAAACTCTTTCTGAAATTCGGCCCAAGTTGTCTCTCGTGGCTCATATGCCCTCTTTACTGACCTCCACCAAATCAGTGCATTCCCCGTGAATAAGGAAACAACGTACTTAAGTCGATTTTCTGGAGTACAGTTCACCAAGTTCATCACATCCTCGGTCTTTTCCCACCATTTTTCAGCAATCTCTGGGTCTAGGGTACCCTCAAATTCTGTAGCTCCCATCTTTCTAATCCTCTCATAATTACGGTCAACTGTAGGAACCACTTGTGCTGGCACTGGGGTTGGGACATGTGCCTGTGCAAGAAACTGTGCTTGAGCTTGGGCTTGGGCCTCCAAGGCCATCCGGAGGATCTGTGCATACTCTGGTGGTAACCCTACCGCTGGAGCACCACCAGGAGGAATTGGAGCATCAACACCAACACCCTCTCGACCTACTCCAACTCCACCTGCACTTGCAGGTGCAACGGAGCCCTCTGCGGACTCCACTGACTCTTCTCTACTAGCTACTGGGTCAGCACGTTCACCTTGAGAAGCCATCCTACATTAAGCAATTTAATCAATAAACACATCTCATAGTCAACTTATCACCCTAGAAACGTAGACCTGCTCTGATACCACCCAATGTAGCACCCCCTAACCCAATGTAGCACCCCCTACGTAACTATACTTTATCATTACTAATCATTATAATCTTCGCAATTGTAAGTTGTCTTATAAAAATTTTCATTTTAAACTAATAAGATAAATCCTAATTTTCTCGATATAATATAATTCTATAAATATATCTTAAATCACGATAGGTATCATCAAAAGTTTATATTTACTAGGCCACATATATACTTATGTACAAACTCCAAAAGATGAAGGTTTCAGGTTGTTACAAAATCTAAAACGCAAACCCGACAAAAGACTAGATGTTTAATAGTCATATGACCAAAACCCACGGCTTCAGATGTCACGGCTGACCCACCTATTAAGGTCCATGGCAGACTTCAAATTTGACGTAGCTAGTCACCGTGATCTATCTCCTGAAAAACGTTGGCAAGGGATGAGCTGCCTACTCAATAAGTATAGCTAACTAACTTGTACATATACACGCACATACATAATAAAACGAGTATCATGCAATACGACAAATATAAGAAATAACATATACCAACAATCATATATCAAATTACACCTAATACTCGACTTTATTGTTTATTTCCTTAGGGCCCTGCTTACCCATGCTGGAGTACATCACTCAATGGTCTATGCCGGCTATCATCCCCTCAATCATAATATCTCTTTTTTTTTTTTCTCGGTACCACACAGCACACAGCTCGTATGATACTCCATAATCAATGATACCACACAGCACACAGCTCGTATGATATTCCATCATTCATCATATCACACAGCACACAGCTCGTATGATATGTTACATCATCTCCCTCGATCAATGACAGCACACAGCTCGTCATTAATCATATCACCATAAGCCATTGCAGTATGCCCTCCAGTTAGGTAAGCCATTACTTATCTCAGTTCACCATATTCTCCTCACTCATTGTCATTCAACAATCAAATCCCCACCTGTAACTTCAACATTCAATTGTATTTAAGAATCACATATAATACATATCACCATCCTTCTAAATTCCGAACAACATAACCACATATAATCACATAATGACAACTTCACAGAATAACAAGTAATCCAAACAAATAACCAACAACTCACAATTTCGTATACAACACAAGAATATGTATCCATATATATATAACACATATATATACATATATATATAAATTCAATTAACTATACTTACCTCGATCCCAAAATGATTATGCTAGTAGGAGTTGATTAGTCTTCTACTTTATCCCGTGTCCTATAATGCGTTATAATATGTATAATCAATATATATCGAAAATAACGTAAGTTACGACTGAAATTACTAAATATATGCGTATATGTTATATCAATCTTTTAATATTTCATTTATATTAAAATTCAAACCTCCGTTCCTTTCTCGTCTAAATTTTAGACGCTATAAACTCCCCCGGTATACATCTAATTTATCTATTAACTCATAAAAGCTTATTCTATCAAACCCCTCATGTTTTTATAATTATTGTCCCCTATAACATCCCTAAATGAAATTATCACAAATATCTCATATTTCTTTTTAATAAATACCATATTTCTCAAATATAATTTTCTAATATTTCTCAAACACAATTTTCTACTATTTCTATTAGTTTCTGTCAATTCCTCATTATTATAATAATTATTTATATACTGGTACATACAATTATATATTTGGTTAATAATCCCGATAAATTCGAGTAATTCCATTTTAATAATGGCTAAATCTAATAGATTAAATAAATTCTAATTTATTGGCTATAATATCACCGGTCCCAATAAATATATACCGAACACTAATTTATATAAATACTCAAATTCAATAAATTTTTCGGTTAAATAGTAAATCGAATAGTAGAAATCATATTTAATAAATGCACTAATTAAAAAATATTAATATAGTAATTAATTTATAATTTAAAGTAAAATTTTACTAACCTAGTGCCGTTCGCAGTTAACACAATTCAAAAAAAATGTAATGTATGTTTAGTGTTTAAAAGTGTGTGTTGTGTTTTCTTAAATAGTAAGTCATTTATATATATTTTAATTATGAGGGTGAGATAGGCAGCCACGTGCTGCATTAAATCAATTTTTGTATTTCTTTTTATTTTATTAAAATTGCAATTTGGTCCCCAACTCTATATATTTATGTATTGACCACAAATATTTAATAAAGCTCCAATTTAGTCCCTTCAAGTTTTAATATATTTATAATTTCAACCTATACTTATAATTAAATTTATATTTGCTTAATAATTACTAATTAGCCCCTCGATTATGAGAAAAAAATCCTATGGACGTCACAGTAACAACTATCTTTCCTGGAGTAGATCTGCTAGAATAGTACTACGTGCAAAGATGAAATTAGGTTTCGTGACTGAAACCGTTGTCAAACCTGCTATAGACTCGCCTGAGTATGAACTTTGGGAGCGGACTGATTCTATTGTTATATCATGGCTACTTAACTCGATATCTAAGGAGATTAGGCATGATTTTCTGTACGCTAAGTCTGCACATGAGTTTTGGACAGAACTAGAACAACAATTTAGAGATTGCAATGGTCCTTTGATCTATCAATTACACCACGAGATTGCATCGATGACTCAAGAAAATGCGTCTGTCGTCGATTGCTTCACAAAACTAAAATGCTTATGGGATGAGTTGGCGTGCATAAGGTCTACACCTCAGTGTGCTTGTGGCTGTCACTGTGGCTCCAATCAAGCGATTCATGACTAGAACTCTGAGAAACAAGTCATGCAATTTTTGATGGGGTTCAATGAGTCTTTCGACACGATCCGCAGTCAGATTTTGGTGTTGGACCCCCTGCCTCCAGTGCACAAAATCTATTCTATGGTGGTGCGTGTGTAGAAGCCACGATCCATAAATATGGGAGTAGGAGAACTTGGAGTAAATGACGGACAAGCTGCAGTGATGCAAGTCCGAGCACGGGAGGATAGGAAAGGAAAATGTGTGTATGATCCAAGGCAAAACAGGACGAAGAACTTTGTGGACAAAAAGAAAGCTCTACTGCGATGAGTGCAACAAAACTGGTCATTCACGTGACAAGTGCTTCAAGATTCATAACATGCCGGAGTGGTATAAAACGATGACTGAACAGAAACGAAGATAATCCGGGGCTGTACCTTCGGGAACCTACAAGGTTTGTCAAGCCGATGTGGAGTCTGATGATGCTATAGTAACTTCATAGCAAACTTCCTTGTCTGATGCAGTGATGGTGCTTATTCAGTTGATGACAAACACCAAATGATCCATTGACCATTAATTTTGCTCAATTGAATGAGTCGCAGGTACGGTTGCATTGAATTCCTCTTACTCGAATCTCCCTATAGGTGAATAGATTGTGGACTATGGAGCCACCAACCATATGAGCAGTAACCTTGACTTATTTAGTAAATTCTCTATACCTGATAAAGGCATTAGAATTAATCTTCCTGGTAGAAGTAAAAAGGGATGTGAAACTAGTAGGTGAAGTCATACTATCTAAAACTGTCACACTTAGACATATGTTTTTTTATCCCTTCCTTTAAATACAATTTGATTTATGTCCAACGGCTATGTGAATCATCTCATCTTAAATGCACATTTTACTCATCCAGTTGTTGTTTGCAAGACCAGACGACTGAACAAATTCAGGCGGTGGGCAGATTGCAAGGAGGCCTATACATGATCAATAAATTTTCTTTTTCTGCTGTTAAAACTTCATTTTCTGCTGCTAGATTAGACTCACTATTTTGTCGTGCTCTTTAGTGCCTATGGCTGTTGGTTTATGGCATAGACGCCTAGGACACATCCCATCTCAAGTTCTTCGATACATACAATCCTTGAATAATAATGTTTCTGTGGAGGAAGAAATTTGTGATGTATGTCCTAAGGCTAAACAACAGAGGTTGTCGTTCCCTTTAAGTAATACTCAAACTAAGCGAAAATTTGAGTTGATACACATAGATATTTGGGGCCTTATAAAGAAGCCTCCCTAAATGAATGTCACTACATGCTTACCATTGTGGATGACTTCACTCGATGCACATGGACATTTCTTATGCAGCATAAAGCACAGTGTTTGACACATATAAAAAAAATTTTGTAGAATGGTAGATACACAGTTTGATGCAAAAATTTCTGTAGTGCGATCGGACAATGGTAGTGAATTCCTTAGTAAAGATTGTCAGGTTTTTTTTGCCACGATAGGGATCATACACCAACGTTCTTGCACGTACACACCCCAACAAAACAGGGTAGTAGAGCAAAAACATAAACATTTGGTTCAAGTTAGCCATGCACTCATGTTTGAGAGCCACTTGCCAAGAAATTTTGGGGTGAGGCTCTACTAATGGCCACACACATAATCAACAGACTTCCATCAGTTTTGTTAAAATGGAAGTCCCCATATGAACTGCTACATGGTCGACCTCCTCTATATGATCATTTGAAGGTTTTCGGTTGCCTATGTTTCGCCACTAATACCTCTCCACATAAAGATAAGTTTGATAGTCGGGCTATAAAGGGTGTATCATTGGGTATAATCAAGGACAAAAGGCCTTTAAAGTGTATGATTGAGTTCTGGACGTACTTTTGTTTCTAGAGATGTCATATTTCATGAATTCGTCTTTCCTTACCATATACAATCTCAACATTCAGCATCTGAAGCTTCTATGCCTTTTGTTCCTTCCTCTATTGATAATGCAACTGATCCAGTTCTGTGCATTTGTAGGAACCCCATGCTCTCGTGCCATCTAACCAGCCTAGTTCTGCACATGTGGCGGTAGCTGAGCCGCCCTTGGCAGATGACCTTAGGGACCACATAACTGGTCCAGCAGGGGCCAACTCATATTCAATTTGGATCTCAGGAGCCTGTAAGGCGGTCCACGAGATAGCACGTACGACCAGCTTGGATGCAAGACTTCGTTTGCAATATGACCTCTTCCTCGCCAATACAACTCTCAATGGAATACGTCTCCTGTCTGGCGAATTCTTCAGACATCCAAGAACCACGGACATATGCTGAGGCAAACTTGAAGCCGGAATGGCGTGAGGCGATGCTCCTCGAACTCGAAGTGTTGGCAAAGAATCAGACTTGGGAGCTCAAGCTACTCCCGACCGGAAAAAAAACTATCGGTTCCAAGTGGGTCTATAAAGTCAAGCTGAAGCTTGATGGCTCCCTCGACCGCTGCAAGACACGTCTCGTAGCGGGGTTCAATCAAGTGGTCGGGGTCGATTATACGGAGTGTTTTTTTCCCCATTGCCAAGGCTATTACGGTACGGATTTTTCTCGCTGTCGCTGCTGTGAAAGGTTGGCTCATTCATCAACTTGACGCCAACAATGCATTCCTTCATGGATACCTCGATGAAGAGGTTTATATGCTGTCCCCTGACGGATACGACGTCCAATCTAATTTGGTATGTCACTTGAAGCATTCCCTATGGTTTGAAGTAGGCGTCTCGCCAGTGGAACGCTGAACTTACGAGTAAACTGGTTGCTTTCGGCTTTTGCCAATTTGCTCATGACCTATGTTTTTTTTTTACAAGATCTCTGGAGAAATTTTTTTTAGGGCTTATTGTATACGTCGACGACATCTTATTAGCCGCGACCTGTGAGCATATGATTCAGGAAGCAAAGAAATATGTGGATGCTATTTTCACCATCAAAGACCTCGGACACGCGACATTCTTTCTCGGCCTCGAGATTGCACGCTCACCCTCTGGCCTATTTGTGTCTCAACGAAAGTATGCTAATGACATTCTTTTGTATGCAGGACTCTCCCATGCCAGAACCGTAGCCACTCCGCTACTGTTGGGGTTAAAACTCACACACGATGATCCTGATTTTTTAGTTGATCCTGAGCCGTACCGTTGCCTAGTTGGCCAGTTGTTGTATTTGGGGTTTACGCATCCGGACATCTCCCACGCGGCGCAACAACTTAGCCAATTTATGCAACATCCCACTAATCAACATTGGAAGGCCGCCCTACATGTATCATGTTACATCAAAGGCACCCTTACCAAAGGCTTATTTTTTGTTATTTTATGTGATTTGTCGGTCACTACTTACTCAGATGCAGACTGGACTTCCTGCCTCGATTCCTGTCGTTCTTGGACAGGAGATTGCATCTTTCTTGGGTCTTCCTTGATCTCATGGAAAACCAAGAAACAAACCACTGTGTCTCGGTCTTCATCCGAGGTTAAATATCAGGACATGGCGACGACTATTTGTGAACTAAAGTGGATTTCTTTCCTCTTGCAGGACTTCCAAATTAAGGTGCCTACTCCCATTTTGTTCTTCGTGGACAATCAGGCTGTGATTCACATCACCAAGAATCCTGTTTTTCACGAACGTATAAAGTATTTAGATACTGACTATCATGTCGTTCGAGATCTTTTTAAATCCGGTTTTATCTCCCCCTCTCATGTTTCTAGGATGCTACAGTTAGCTTATTTGTTCACCAAGAATATTGCAGGTATTTCATTTACTTCTCTTGGTGTCAAGTTGGGGCTCCTTGCTGCTGCTCCCCCTCCAACTTGAGGGGGGGATGTAGAAATATTGTAGGACTATTATGTGGCAAAAACAACAGTGCTCAGTAGAGCAATATGCAACAGTGCTAAACAGAGCAATATACAGTTGATGTTCCCAAAATCGCACTCTATCCCACAACACGCTTCTATGAGTGGAAGACGTTTCTTCATGTCCAAAATGCCAGCCAAGTCATGTCCACGTGGTCCACGTCATACGCTAGCTGTATAGAAGTTGTTAGGGTTGTTGGAGTTCACCTGTTGTTTTTCATTATAATCTAAGTTAGCAACACTTATTATTTTTCATTTCATTTCTTTTGTTAATTGAATTTCTTGTTTTCGGTATAACGTGATTATTTGAGATCTACGCATTACGAATTCTTTCATTAATTTTTTTCCCACAGAGCTCAACTTTAAAGTCAGCTTCTTCCAACGCTCCTTAATTTCTATTATATTACTGATTCTCGATTCATCGAAGTACCCTACCCTCCTAAGAAAGATAGGAAGTGGGATCCTCTACTTAGAATACGATAACTATACCACCTTTGGTGCAAAGCGGCTATGTCTGGGATCGATCCCATCTAGCAAAGAAAACAGTCGAATTTAAGTAATACTATTATTGAATCATCAGAAACTACTTCGATATCTCTTTTTTGTTTCTATCCCCCAAGTTTTTGTGAATCCATAGAACTTTCGTTCTTCTATTTCTTCGTTTTTTCACTGTTATTTCAATTCTTCCATTTTTTCTTGATTTTATCTCTTTATTCAGTCAATTCACAGCCACAACGATACGAAAGGATGTTTTCACAGTCAGCAGGGCTTAACTAACGAAAAATCAATCTAAACTGGAGAAGTGTCGTCTTGTTGATATCGCCCCAAGAGGCCCACCGACAGGAGATGTTTCGGCTTATATTCCTACTAATGTAATTTCCATTACTGATGGACAAATCTGTTTGGAAACAGAGCTCTTTTATCGCAGAATTAGACCCTCGCCGCCTGCTTTGATTAGGACTTTGCCCGGGGAAGAACTCAAAAAAGAAAGCATTTAAGTCGAAGTAAGTAAGTCAGATTCGCTAGCCTTTGGGCTTAGAATCGCTCTTTGCTAATAGACTGGACCGGCTTAGAATCAATGCTTTGACCGCTAATGCCGTCTCCCCTATAGTAGTGGGGAATAGCCAAGCCATTTCGGATTCGCTCCGCCTTACAGCCTTGCTTCCCATTGTAATTGCCAGTGTAGCACGTGTGTGGCCCAGCCCATCATTCTTCTATGGAATGCAGGAATGCATCTCGGAAGACCAGTTCGTGTCAAGCTTATGGGAAGAGGGATTGCAGCCGTACGCTCAAACGAGCTGCTGTAATACCTTTGTACGCACACTTGCAAAAACACGCCATAAGGCCGGCTTAAAAGAAAGTCTCATCCCTAGCTACCTTCTTTCGAGAATCCTAATAAGCTTTCATTAGAGCAACAGCTACTAGACGAGACGGCTGTGATTGGTGTCAATAGAGCTATGATAGTAAGAAGTCGGGGGCTCGTGGAACACCACTCATTGGCCAACGCTGGGCAATGGGTATGTCGGATGAAGAAGATGGCTCCATACGAGGAACCAACTTGGCTATACTCCATAGGCCTGTTTTGGATGGTAGGAACGGGGATAGGGGAAAGGGAAAAGCAAGGCTCGAAGAACGAGTCGAGCCGTGCAAGGACGCGGGGATATAGCAAGTAAGCAACAAGGTTCTCCCTTTATTAGGGCTGACTACAACAAGCTTGCGACTCTAATAGAAAGAAAGGGTAAGCTCTCTGCTCTATTTGCTTGCACGAATTCGGGTAACAACTACAAGGAATAAATCGAAAGGAAATTATACCCGACCAGACAAAGAAGGTCAATGTGGAGCCTTGAGATCAGTTGCCTAACACTATTTTTTTTATGGGCCTCACTGGTCCCAAGGGGCAGTTAGGCAACTCCGTCTTCAATGCGCCCCACAAGCCTGGTCCCAAGGGGCAGGCTTGCTGTGGCATTTCCGGTCGCCTTCGAGCCAAACCCCTTTTGGAGTTCAACTCTCAGCTGCGGAACGAACCCTAAACGAGTTTGTTCCTTGTTCTCAGCATAATGTTGTAAACTAGCCCTTCCCTACGGTCCGGTCTAGTATGATTTACTTCGCTCTCTACGTTCACTACCGTTCACTATCGTTCGCTTCCCGCAACCCCCACCCTCATACCCCGATAAGATACTTCTTCCTAAGAAGTATCTCATCGGGGGGTTTCATTTTCCCGCTCTTTTGAGTCTATATGTAGGAGCTCTCTTCCTTTGCCTTTCTGCAGATTTATTGTATCAAGAACAATGAAAGCTAGAAATAGAACCTTCTCCCTGTAATGGCTTCTCCCTCAGTAATCTTTCTCTGCTACATTATCTATCATTTTCACAGGTTTTGTTGGAAAATGGTAAATGATAAATTAAAGAATAAATCGTGACAAGTGATTGGTTACGATATGTGACACATAACAAGCTCGTGATAGCTTATGACAGCTCGTGACACGTAGATGATGGTTGATGGGCCCCAATCATCATCTGGTCGTGTCTGATCAACCTAATGGGTGTATCCTTTGGTTGAAATGATATGTCCATTGGGTGAAACCCTTTGGATGAAATGATGTGTCCATTTATATGAAATGGTACGTCCTTTGGATGAAACGATGCATCCATTTGAGTTAAATCGTATGTCCATTTGGGTGAAATGATGCATACATTCGATTGAAAGGTCATAACCTTTCAAAAGCATCTTTTCTGATTGGACATATCCATTCGAAACACCTTTCACTCCTATAAATAGATCTCCCATTTTCATTTCATGGCATTCAAGCATTGAACTATTCATAGCATTCTTAAGCATACAAAATATTTTAGAGTTTAGCAAGAGAGTTTCAAGATATCGTTTGGTTCGCCGTTTCTCAAAGTTTGCAGTGCTGCTACTTTGAGATATAAAGTCGTTGTATCTTGGGAGACAAATTGCCAATTCCGTGAGCACCAGAGCGGGGCAATAATTGTTTTAAAGATAAAGAGTCTAACTCTTGCCTCGACTTTGTAATACACAATTTCCCGCACTATCCATCTCATCCATTCCTTATAGGTTTTGGCTAAAAATCATAGCAAATATTGATTAATCGTGCAAAAATCTAATTTTCTCTATTGATTTTCTTTAACGGTGATTAAAGTGTTGATTTACCATGATGTCTAATCTTGACCACTAGATCACAACGGTTGATGATACATAAGTGGTCATACTTGATAGGATTTCAGCATCTTGATGTATTATATGATAAAATTGGTCATTTTATGGTGATAGTCCCAATTTGCAACAATTTTATCACCATTTGTAAATAAGTTATAACAATATCACGTCCATAAAAATCTTTATCATTTTTTTCATCATAATAAGCAAATTGGACCTAAATGTAATACTAACATCTTATAGTAAGTGTGTTATACTTATTTTATAATTGATTTGGCTCGACCAAATCTAATTTGGACAAGAATTTTTTTGTCCTGAGTTGCTACTACTACTACGAGGCCAACTTTATGTGACAACTTTTTCTCCGAAAAGCAAAACTAAAGTATCAACAAAAATTATAATAAAATGACAAAAAAAGGGATTGCAAGTAAAGAGACCAGAAAATAGAAGCGGTGATTGTTCTATTTGTTTATGTTGCTTGTGTACGTTGAACATTGACAATATGGAATATAATTTTGTAATAAAAAAATTAATTTAAAATATAATTATAACAAAAAATTAAAAAAAATTAAAAATAGACAACGGAAGGAGATTAATTTTCTACTATTTATGTTTGTATATTATTTGCCTAATTAAAAAAGGGTTAAATTCATTTTGATCCCCTAAGGTATGGGAAAATATCAAAAAACCCCTATGAAAATTTTAATATAAAAAACCACCCCTATGTTACGAACAATAAATCACACCGACCCTGGTCAACCTAAACACATATTTTTTAGAACAATGACTAAAATGCCCCTCATATTTAAAATTTTATATTTATATAATATATTATATAAATTTTAATAAAATATATTTATATTATAATATATCCACAATATATAAAATTAAAATTTTATACTTTATAGAATAAAATTATTATTTAAAAAAAAAAACCCCAACCCCTCCCCCTTCCTCCTTCCCCCATCCCCTGTAGAGGGGGGCGATGGCGACGGGCGTCGTCGCCCCCCATCTGGGCGACGCCGTAGCCAAGATCTGGTTTGGGCGCTGTCGTCGTCGTCGCCCAGATGTCGGGGGCGACGCGGTCCCCCTCGTTGAGCAACCGTCGTCGCCCAGTGGTGACGAGGGCGCGGCGTCGCCGCCTCGCCGCCGCCACCGCTGTCGCTCTCTCTCTCTCTCTCTCTCTCTTTTTTAATTTTTTTAATATTAAAAGAATATTATATTAAAAATATTAAATTATATATTTATATAAAATAGTATTTTATTATTAATATATATTTCTATTACTTTAAGATTTATTAAATTATATATATATTATATATTATATGTAATATAAGGAGAAAGAGAAGGGCAAAATTGTCCAAAAAATGCACTTTTTATATGCCCAAGCGCAATCAAGGCGCGTGCATAACAACATCTGGCCACAGGGAGTTTTTTGAACTTTGTTTTATAACACAGGGGATATAAATGATAATTTAATTTTCACAGGGGAGTTTTTGAACATTTCTTATATCATAGGGGGTCCTTGTACTTTTTCCCAAGTAAATGAATGTACCAAAATTATATTTTTTTTTTTCTCATTAGTGACCTATGCTCAGAAAAGTAAGTGACAGGTCTTCGTAATTGACTCCAAAAGACTTTGGCAAATTATATACTAGTCTTTTTTTTTTTTTATTTATTACAAAGTTTTCTTATTTTTATATTTTCTTTAAGACTTTGGCAAATTTATATGGACACCAAATAAGTAGGGATTGTTTGTGTAATCATGCTAATGTATTTGAAGGGTGTATGTGTCCTTCCTCGCGAGTGTTCTTCTTTTTCTCACCTCGTCCTTCCTTCTTGGAGGTCTAGGCCTCCTCCATTTTGATGTATTTGGCAGCTTTAGCCAAAAGACTATTAAAATATGGGGTCGGCTTCTTGACCAAGGATTTGAAAAATCCCCATCCAAGATCCCTAGAGAGAAGGCACTAGTCTTGACTTCCTGTGTAGCCGCGGGGACCTCCAGGGTGGCAGTGTTGAACCGATGCAGGTATTCCCTTAGGGACTCAGTGCTTCTTGCTACTGGTGAATGGTGCAAAAACAGTGAACGGAACTCCTGGAAGCTCCTCACCGACCCGACCAGCAATTGGTTAAACCACTGTTGGGCCAGCCCTAGGAACGTAGTAACATACACCCGGCACTTGATCCCATCGGTGTATTGATGGAGAAGAGTCGCGTTCTCAAATCAGGACAAGTGCTCTTGAGGATTAGTAGTGCCATCATATTACAATGGTTGTAGTCCTGCAGTTAGGTGGGAGGTCATCGGCCATGACCTCCTCGCTAAATGGAATAACGCCTTGTGTCTCTAGCGGGACTCCTATCTCTCTGTGTTGAACGTTTTGAAAGCTCTTCTGCAAGGATTCTAGTTGGGGGCCCCAATGGGGAGGAACTTCCACCCGCGCTGGGCGAGGAGGAACAGATTCCTCCTTCGAGACTACGGGGAGCCTCCGCGTAGGGAGGACCCCCTCACCTTCCGCTGGCCCTTCCACCACCAAGGTTGCCCCATGAGGTCTAGGGGTCGTTGCTGGCAACGGGGCAGGGTTAGTCGCCATGTGCTCCCTGATGGCGGTCGTGATCATTTGCTGAAGGGTCGCCATTAGGCCAGGGGACACCCTGTCCAAAGAGGTGTCCAAAGAGGTGCTATCACGAGAGGGATTTGAAGGGAGATCAAAGGGACCTGAAGGTCCAACTTCAATGCGCACAATGGACACCAAGGGTGTTCCTGTTACCACCTGCAAAGATTAAGGATTAGTGGCAGCGTCCCTTCCCTTCTGCTTGTCTAGCCCAGCGTTAGGAGTTTCCATTGTTCTCACGTCTTGACTTGGTGATCCCGCAGACGGCGTCAATTGATGTGAGGAAAAAGAGCCCAATTAAAGTTGTCTTCTTGGATTTGAACGAAGGGTGAGCCTAGATTATGCAAATTTGGACAGGGAACCTGAAAAAAAAAATATTAACACTCCGACGCTCAAGTCAGTAAATAATTGTGGATTAAATAAGCTTGAATGCAAGGAGAATTTACTGAGAATAAAGAGCATAAAGTGTGCCAAGTGCAATTCAAAGAGGAATTCGAAGATTCAGAGAGTAGAAAAACGTTAAGAGGGCTGGTATTTATAGGCAGAGTTCCTTGAAGTAGGAGAATTCTAGGGGGTTAGAAATCCTTGGGGCTTGACTGACTCCTCTCTAGAGTCCTATCAGGATTGGCCTCCTAAAAAGAGGGGTGTGGTTGCAAGATCCGCCCTAGACAGGGGGGAATGTTTGGATAACCTTATCTGATTTTTTTGACTGGGTTTATCTCCTCTTCCACAAGTCCTTCCTCTGCAGGCCTTTCTTCCTAGGCCCGGATGGGCTTCCTTCGTGGGCCTCCTTCCTTTACACCTTGTAAATGGATTTTTCTTATACTTTGGGCCGTAAGTATGAGCCTACCTTTTTTGGGGCATATAAGGCCAAATGGAGTAACTGTAATTATCCCTAAACTTTTTGTTGCGATATCTTATCATTTGAAAGACTTTTTATAATTGACAGAATTTCTTTTTCTACATTACAATACTCATCACTTCCATATTACAAAACTGAATATATACCTATATTTTGCGCCTCCCCCAAAAGAAAAAAATTTACCTGTAAATTCTTTCAAGTAAAATTGACCTGCTATAACTTGATACACACTTTTTCTACACTTATTAATAGTAGTGATTATATTTTTAAAAATTGACAATCACAGTTTTGTTCATCATATATGTCTTATATAATACAAGAGCTCACAAGTGTATTATTGATTGCATCCAATTTCAGATACATGTAATATTCAGAAAAGAAACTCATAAGTAACACTGTTTCGAAAATTTCTTACCCGAATTGATTTAGCAGTCCTCAATTAATTATATAGTAATTGCGATTAGTTTTGATCAATATTCTTATAGACAATATGGTAAGTCAAATTACTCTTATTAGAAACAACTGATATATAAATTTATACTAATATAAAAGAGAAATATATTTATTCACTCACAAACAGCGATTTATAACATTACTTTACTAATTTTTTTGTTGTGTCCATAATACATTTAAGTTGGTTTTCTTTTATTTTCTTTCTTTTTTTTTTAAAATGCGATTTGTTAGTTTATACATTTCGTTCTTATCCCTAAATAATTACACTGCACTACTTTGCAGTTTGGTGTAATTACACATAAACCCCATATTATTTGAAAAATTGCATCTAGTATCTCTAATGTTTGTTTCTATCCAACAACCAGATCCATTTGTTAGCTAATTTACTGATATTAGTGAAAAAATTAGAAAGAAAATTCATGTTTACTCCAATTGATTTATTACTAACTTATTGCAAGTCAAAATAATCTTTTTTATCCAAACATGCATTAGCGTGTGGAGATGTATAAGGGTAGTTTGGTCTTTGACACGCAGTAAGTTAGTAATAAGTCAACCAAAAGTAAATATAAATTGGTATTCAGTTTTTTGTTAATATTAGCAAATTTAGTGAATTTTAACTAACGAAAATATTTATTTGTTGGATAACAATAAATTTTGAGATAATAGATGTAATTTTTAAATTATAGGAGGTTTACGTATAATTATATAAATTCTCAATCAAAATTAATGTAATCATTTCTGTATTTTAAAGCGTAAATTTATTTATTACATATACGTTGAAATAGACTGCCACGGCCGTCAATATTTAATGAGATAAATAAATGTTGTATCAAATATTGTGATTTTATACTTGGAAAAGAAATAAAAAAAAAAAAAGAAAGATCATGGGAATTGTTATTTGCTTGCCAACAAAGCACAACATTCCATGGGAACATAAAGTTCAGTTTCCAGGAAGAAGAAACCATTCTTGAAATATGAGAAAAATCTTATAAATACTAAACTCCTCCATCTCCATAAAATCACAGAAGCGAAAATACACACACACACACAATATTATCAACACCTTGTTTGATTTCTTGATTAAGATCAATGGGCTCTCTGACTCCTGTCAAAGAGGAAACGTCTCCGACAGTCGTACACTCTGTCCAGAAAATGGGTCTCCTGAAAATCTCCGGAGAACATTATGAAGAAGAAGAAAGACCACTTCCGCCCATTGTTGCCTCCTACAACGACAGAATCCGGCCGCTTCTCGACACCGTGGACAGGCTGCGCCACCTCAAGATCATGCAAGAAGGCATCCAAACTCCCCACCATTGTGGTGGTCGGCGACCAGTCCTCCGGCAAATCCAGCGTTCTTGAGTCTCTGGCAGGCATCAGCCTTCCCAGGGGCCAAGGTATTTGCACCAGGGTACCGCTCATAATGAGGCTGCAGAATCATCCAAACCCTGTCCCGGAGCTTTTCTTGGAGTACAACGGGAAAGTTGTGCCAACTGATGAAAAAAACATCGCCGACGCCATTAACCTTGCCACCGAAGAGATCGCCGGAAAAGGGAAAGGGATTTCGAACAGCCCCTTGACGCTGGTTGTGAAAAAGATGGCCGTCCCTGATCTTACCATGGTTGATTTGCCTGGAATCACTCGGGTTCCTGTTCACGGCCAGCCTGAGCATATCTACGAGCAGATTTCCAAGATTATCACGGAGTTTATCACACCAGAAGAGAGTATAATCCTGAATGTTTTATCGGCAAGTGTCGATTTCTCCACCTGTGAGTCCATCAGGATGTCCCAGAAGGTGGACAAAACTGGCCAGAGGACTCTCGCTGTTGTGACCAAAGCTGACAAATCTCCGGAGGGCCTGTTGGAGAAAGTCACCGCCGATGATGTGAACATCGGCCTCGGCTACGTCTGCGTCAGGAACCGCATCGGAGACGAGACGTACGAAGAAGCTCGGGAGGAAGAGGCTAAGCTTTTCGAGACGAATCCCCAGCTTTCAAAGATTAACAAATCCATGGTTGGGAGTCCTGTTTTGGCCGAAAAGTTGGTGAAGATTCAGGCCACCATTATCGTTAAATGTCTGCCTGAAATTGTTAGGAAGATCAACGACAAGCTCTCCGCCAACATCGAAGATCTGAACAAGTTTCCGAAGCATTTGAACTCAGTTACTGAAGCAATGACAACATTCATGCACATTCTTGGTTCTGCTAAAGAATCCTGAGGAAGATCATTCTGCAAGGAGAGTTCGATGAGTACCTGGAAGCAACAGAGATGCATTGCACCGCTAGACTGGCGGAAATGCTCAACCAATACTCAGCTGATCTGCAATCTAAAAAATTTGTTGACAATGATCCCAGAAACAACTTCTTGCTCGATGAGATAAAGGTTTTGGAGGAAACTAAGTCAATCGGGCTGCCAAATTTCCTCCATAGAGCTGCATTTCGATCTCTGCTGCAGAAGAAGGTGATGGAGGTATCCCTGATACCCATTGAGTTCGTCAACAAGATTTGGAAATACATTGAGAACGCATTTGTCTGTCTTGCTCCGGCACTGCGATAACTACCCGCAACTCGTGTCGTGCACAAGAAGAGCTGTGAAAAACCTCATAGCCAAGAAGCAGCAGCGATCGGTCGAGTGGGTGAACGACATGGTCGAGATGGAGAAGCTCACGGATTACACCTGCAATCCCGAGTACATGGCTTCTTACAACAAGCTCGTGTCTCGTCAGGATGACTTCATTAAAACCGTGACGATATGCGGGTACATACAGATTGACGGATTCGGATCAATTAACCTTGCTCATCTGCGCGGCAAGGGCGGCGTGGTTGACGCATTCGATGTGAAGATGAGGATGACGGCTTATTGGGATATTGTCCTGAGGAGAATGGTGGACAACATGGCTTTGCACTTGACTTTCAGCATTCAGAATCTGGTGAAAAAAGAGATGCAGACGGATATAGTAAATGAGCTGGTCGGGCCTCAGGGCAACAGCCTGGAGAGAATGCTGGAGGAGTCTCCTTCCGTTGCTGAGAAGCGGAAGAAACTGGAGAAAAGCATCAAGTTGCTCAAGGAGTCCAAGAACGTTGTTGCCAACATCATGGACAGGGTCGTTGACAATTTCGATTGAGCCTGCAGGAGAAGTTGGACTTAGGCTGATTTTGCCTGTTTTCTGAACCTTAATTAGCTATGCTATGTTATCAATTACTATGCTGTCTACGGAGTAATTATCTCTTTCCTGTAATGATATATCTATCTAAACTTAATTAATTGATGGCAGTATGTCATTCTTGAGCACAGTAGTTATATTTGAGCATGGACTTGTGGAATTCGGTTAAACCTGTAGTGGAAGATGGACAGTTTTGTTATAGGCCTCTGCCAAGAACATGCTGTACCTGATTTTCTATTTTTCTTGGGGGGAGTTTGGCTAAATTTATTTAAATTTTAAAAAAAATCTTATAAAAATAAACTCTTGAACAAATTGACATAACTTGATATGATATTAGAAATAAATTAGAATTTTTTAGGGTGAATTACAACGAGTTGTCGTGGGGTTGGATGTAATTACAAATATTTAATTGTTTTTTGTGAAATTATTATTACTTTTTAATTTTAACAAGCTTATTTATATTAATATTCGATATATGCTAAAAAGACCAGCCCAAAATCAAGGTTCAGAAGTCCAAAAGATATTGGTAGAAGTTCAAAATTGAAGTCCTACACAAGGGCCCGCCTATGTACAGGAGGAGGCCGACTTAAGACTCCGGTCCATGTCTAAGAAAGTACCAACCAGGTCTAACCCAATAAGGAGGGAGTCCGGTCCAACCTAGAGAAAAAGACCCATCAACAAGGCCCGAAGCGGAGGCCTAGGCCAAGGGTAAGACGCCTAGCAAGGAGGCCCAGGCCAGCGGTAAGACGCCCAGCAAGGAGGCCTAAGCCACCAAAAAAGGATAAGGGTTAACCGACCCCTTATCCTTATCCGCGGAAGACCCCTTCAACAGACCCCTTAGTTTCAAGGAGTCCAGGGGCAGTTGAAGTCTGGAAAGGCCGACACGAAGTCCTTCCAGAGTCCCAAGCAACTAGGAATCCAATCATGACTCTTCTTCTATAAATACCAGCTCCTATGGCTGGCTCAAGTAACGTTTTTCTAGCACTTCAATTCACGATTTTATGCTCCCACACTCACACTTTGCTCATTTTTATGCTCTTTAGTTATGAGAATTCATCTCTTTTTCATTTCAATTACATTTATTCTTCCATAACTGCTTACTGACTTGAGCGTGGAGTGCTAACGCTTTTTTTGCAGGTTCCCGTTTCATAGCTTGCAGAAAATTAAACGCCACTCCGTTCAAGCCCAAGAATGAGCTCTTTCAGCTCACATGGCGACATCTATGGGAACACAGAACTAACACGTGGGGATTATGGATACTCCCAACAGCAGATCAAGCAAACAGAAGTCCGTATATGCTCCTACCGACCCTCAGGCGGTGCAAGTACTGTTAGGAGCCCCCTTGGCCCCCTCCTGTACAGGGGAGGCTAGACCCTCCGGTCCTTCCGAACCTTTGTCAGACCCTCCGTGGGATAGTACCCCCTCGGATACCTCCTGTGATAGGTTGTCCCCAGGACTGTTGGCGGCCATCCAGCAGATGATTGCATCCGTTGTACGGGCACAGATGGCAACGGTTGACACCGCCTCCTGGCAGTGATGGCCCCCGAGCCCCAGGGGGGCCCTTCGGTGCCCGCCGGACCAACAGAAGATGACGAGGCCCTCCCAAGGCAGAGGTTCCTTGGATTATAGGAAGGGGAACCAGTTCCTCCTCCCCCAACGCGGGATGGTCCTCCCCCGCGTTGGGAGGCCAGCTGGAGCACCTGCAAAAAAGCTTGCAACGATGGCACCGCTGACCTGCAGGATCACCTGCCAAGATTCGAGAATGCGGTGTTGTTCCATTGATACACGGATGGAATCAAATGTCGGGTCTTTGTGACCACCTTTGCCGAGCGGCCCAACAGTAGTTCAACCAGCTGCCCCCTGGTTCAGTGAGGAGTTTCTAGGAGTTTCGCTCGCTGTTCCTCCACCAATTTGCCAGCAATAAGAAGCACTGCAAGACCTCCCTCGACCTTTTCACCGTTCGCCAAAAGGATTCATAATCCTTGAGGGACTACTTACATTGTAATGCTGTTGCCCTGGAAGTGCCTACGGCCACGCAGGAGGTCAAGGCAAGCGCTTTCTCTCAAGGACTTTTAGACGGGGATTTCCTCAAATCCCTGGCTAAGAAGCCGGCACTGGATTTTGACAGTCTGCTGGCAAGAGCAGCCAAGTACATCAATATAGAGGAAGCCCAAGCCTCCAAGAGAGAAGGACGGGGTGATAAGAGGAAGGACGCGCGCGAAGAGGGATCCACTAAGAAGCCCCGTGCTGATGGGAGGGATAGGAAACCCCCTTCCAAAGGGGACCTCCTATCTACACTCCCCTTAAAGCTCCCATCACTCAGGTCCTCATGGCGGTAGAAGGGAAGGGACTGTTGATACAACCTCGTGGAGCTAGGGAAGGCCCAACACGGCCCAAGTCGGATAAGTTTTGTCAATTCCACAACGACTATGGGCCTTCCACGAAAGAGTGTCGACATCTCAAATATGAGATCGAGCGGCTCGTCCAGAATGGAAACCTCCAAGAATTTGTCTGCAGAGAGAAGTCCCAAGGCACAGGTCCCTACCAGAAAAATGACCAAAACCAAGGAAAAGCCCCGGTGGAGTCCAGTCCCTAGCCTCCCCGGGCGAAAGACGTAAACAAGCCCCGGCCGGGCCATCAGAGGACGCGAATCCCCCTCAGAAGGGAGTCATACGCATGATTGTAGGAGGACCTATGGGGTGAGACTCTTATAGAGCCCATAAGGCGCTAGCTCGAGAAGCCGAGGCCACGCTTCATGAACAAGTTTTGGATGTAAGTGCGAAGATGGGTGCATCTGTCAACCAATTTGGCCCCACCGAGGGAGCGGGAGTCATTCTCCCCCACAACGATGCCCTAGTGATCACGGCTGTTGTGGCCAACTATGAAGTCAATCGAGTCTTTATAGACTCAGAGAGTTCGGCGGACATCATATATGGAGAAGCATATGACCAGATGCAGTTGGGGGAGACCCCCATGGAGAAAGTTGATACCTCGCTATATGGGTTTGCGGGAGAAGTTGTACGCCCCAGGGGGCAATAGCCCTCCCCCTATCCCTAGGGTAAGGGTGTTTAAGGCGGACCTGCCTAATCAAGTTTCTAGTGATGGAGGCCCTTCCCTAAACGCATTCCAAGCAATCATATCCACCTTTCACATGAAGATCAAATTCCCTATACCAGGCGGGATTGGGGAAATAGGTGGAGACCAACAATAGTCACGGAGGTGTTACGTGGACGCTGTCCGCAGAGGACATAAGTGGGGTGCTATAGAGTCGCTCCCCAAGGAATCTTGCAAAAGGCAGGAGAGGGACCCCTCAAGGGAGAAGGAGGCAAATGCCTCGAGGCCTCGCCACGAGAAGCCTCCCCCAGCAAGGAGGATCACTTCAAAGTCGAGCCAGCAAAAGAACTATTGACCGTCGAATTATGGCCATGAAACCCTGACAAAACTGCTAGGATAGGCTCTCAGCTAGAAGGAACCCGAAGGGAGGACCTGATCCGGTGCTTCTAGCGTAATATGGATGTCTTCGCTTGGGCCCCTCAAGATTCTCAAGGAATAAGCCCTGAACTCATAATGCACCACCTCAACATTGATCCCTTAATGAAGTCAGTCAAGCAAAAGAAGAGGCACTTTGGCCCAAAAAAAGATAAGATCATACAAGCCGAGATAGAAAGATTAACGGAAGCAGGCCATATACGGGAAATTCAATTCCCTAAATGGCTATCTAATGTGGTGCTAGTACCTAAACCCGGGGGAAATGGAGGATGTGCATGGACTTTTGGGTCCTCAACAAGGCTTGTCCGAAAGACTTCTATTCACTCCCTCGCATCGACCAGCTAGTAGACTCTACCTCCGGGTGCAAACTCCTGAGCATGATGGACGCTTCATAGGGATACCATCAAATTACACTGGCCCTAGACGATCACAAGAGGGTCAATTTCATTACTTCAGCAGGAATCTTCTGCTACGTGGTCATGTCTTTTGGCTTGAAGAATGCAGGAGCTACATACCAATGCTTGGTGGACAAGATTTTTCGCCCCCAGTTGGGAAGAAACATGGGGGTCTATGTAGACGACATGCTCGTCAAGAGCCGAAAGGCGGACGATCACACTGTGGATCTAGAGGAGATATTTGCCGTCCTTTGAAAATACTGCCTGAAGTTGAACCCCTCGAAGTGCGCCTTTGGGGTACGAGGAGGGGGTTTCCTGGGCTTCATGGTAACCGAGAGGGGTATTAAGGCCAACCCCCTCAAAATCAAGGCCATTTTGGACATGAAGGCTCCCACTAACATCAATGAAGTACAAACGCCTTACAGGAAGGATAGCGGCGTCAGCCGTTTTAACGCTAAATCAGCGGAAAGAAGCTTACCCTTCTTCAAAATACTACGAAAAGCCAAGAACTTTGAGTAGGGGGAGGAATGCCATAGAGCCTTTGAAGAACTCAAGTAATATCTGGTCAGTCTTCATTTGTTGGTCAAACCTTCGCCAAGAAATACCTTATACATCTACTTGGCAGCCACTTCCCATGCAGTAAGTTCGGTCCTCCTTCGAGAGGAAGGCGGGCAGTACACGCCCATCTACTACGTAAGCAAGGTCCTCAATGGAGCGGAAAGACGATATAGCCTCATGGAGAAGATAGCCTTTGCGCTGGTGATAACCACCCGAAGGCTGCACCCCTACTTCTTATCATATGCGATCACGGTCCGTACCAACCACCCCCTCAAACAAGTCTTGGGGAAGCCAGACACATCTGACCGGCTGATCAAGTGGGCCATCGAACTTAGTGAATATGATATCTCGTACCTCCCCAGGACAACCATCAAAGCTCAAGCGCTAGCCAATTTCATCTTCGAAAGCACCGCTTCTCCGTCAAACCATGGGACTTGGCTCCTGGATGTGGATGGGTCCTCCACTACCCAGGGAAGCGTTGCGGGTGTAGTCCTAACCTCCCCAGAGGGGGTAGACCTGGAGTTCGCAGTCAAGTTTGGGTTTAAAGCCTCCAACAACGAGGCCGAATATGAAGCTTTGGCTTTGGGCATGAGAATGGCCTGGGAGGCAGGAGCTAGGCGCCTGGTAGCCTACTCTGATTCCCAGCTTATTGTTAAACAAATAGAGAGAGTATACGAAGCTAAGGAGGAAAGCATGAAGCAGTACCTCCCGAGCGTAGAGGAATGAAAGGCCAAGTTCGATACCTTCCAACTCATCCAAATCCCTCGGGAGGAAAACAACAAATCAAACTACCTGTCCAAATTAGCTAGCACCATGGATGATTGCTAAACTAGACGGATCACAATAATCACCTGCCAAAGCCCGGTCTCGCCCTGGAGATTCAGACCATACTCCTAGGGGGGACTGGAGGTTGTCTATCCTGGACTGGCTAAAAGAAGGTTGCCTCCCTACTGACAAATGAGAAGCCGCCCATTTGAAGAAGCGGGCCATCCGTTTCCTCCTAATAGGAGACACCCTCTACAAGAAGTCCTTCACGCATCCCCTCATGAGATGCTTGTCTAAAGAAATGGGAGCACATATCCTCAAAGAAATTCATGAGGGATGTTGTGGAGCACACATAAGGGTATTGGTCCTAGCCAACAAGGCCTTGAGGGCAAGGTACTTTTGGCCTACAATGAAACAAGATGCTAAAGCTTTGGTCAGATAATGCAAGAAGTGTCAAAGGTATGCCTCCCTGATACATCAGCCTGCCGAACCATTGGCCACACTGTTGGCCCCATGCCCTTTCGCGCAATGGGGGAAGGACATTGTAGGCCATTCCCTATGGCCCAAGGATAGTGAAGTTCCTGTTGGTAGCCATAGACTATTTCACAAAATGGGTGGAGGCCAAACTTCTCTCCCGCATCACAGAGGGAGAAGTCATGAAGTTCCTATGGAAAAACATCATATGTCGCTTCGGGCTCCCCCGTGACATCATTTTCGGACAATGGACGACAGTTTCAAGGAAATAAAATACGAGATTGGTGCAAGGGGTTACATATCAGGCAAAGATTCACCTCTATGGCTCACCCTTAAGCTAATGGTCAAATGGAGGTCACCAACCGCACCCTCCTACAAGGCATCAAAAGAAGACTCAATAGAGCCGGGGGCAACTGGGCTGAAGATCTCACCAATGTCCTATGGGCTTATCGAACCACTCCTAGAAATTCTATGGGCGAAAGCCCCTTTTCCCTAGTTTATGGGACGGATGTTGTAATATC
The DNA here is from genome assembly GCA_034509735.1 of Sesamum alatum. Classification (NCBI taxonomy): domain Eukaryota; kingdom Viridiplantae; phylum Streptophyta; class Magnoliopsida; order Lamiales; family Pedaliaceae; genus Sesamum; species Sesamum alatum. Next base: position 40,240,777 of record JACGWO010000002.1, read on the forward strand.
AGCCGAGGTGGGCATGCCTTCCCACCGGATAATGTGTTATACGGAAGAATACAACAACAATTTGCTTAGCGAGAATCTCGATCTCATTGTGGAGATCAGAGAAAAAGCCTTCCTCCGAATGCAAAGATACTTAAGCATAATGATCAATGCCTACAACAAACGGGTTAGGCCCCAGGGATTCCAAGTTGGCGACTTGGTACTCCAAAAGGTAGAAGCATCAAAGTCAGTGGGCAAGCTGGACCCTACCTGGGAGGGACTCTACAAATTTAGGGGAATCCTAAGTAACGGAGCATACGAACTAAAGGACGGGGACGGACACCCACTTCCTCGCCCATGGAACATACACAATCTTAAGAGATTCTTCACATAAGTCCCTTCAAGCGGACCTATTTTGGAGAGGGGCATCCCCATGCCTTCCCTAACGAAAGACTAACCCTATTGTCCAAGGTAGGCTCCTCACAGAAGGACATCTCCTCATCCCCCCTAAAGCGGGGATCCCTCAAGCACTTAGCCAAGCCCTGCCACAATGCAGGCAGTCCACTCAATAAGCCCTGCTCTTTCGCAGGCAGTCTATCCAACAAGCCCTGCCACAATGCAGGTAATCCACTCAATAAGCCTTGCTATTTCGCAAGCAGTCTATCCAACAAGCCCTACAACAATGTAGGCAGTCCACTCAATAAGCCCTGCTCCTTCGTACGCAGTCTAAGTTGCAGGCAATCCACTTAATAAGCCCTGCTCCCTCGCAGGCAGTCTATCTAACAAGCCCTGCCACTTTGCAGGCCGTACCTCTCATAAGCCCTGCCACCTCACAGGCAGTTTCCTCATCAAGCCTTGCTACTACACATGCAGTCTACTCAATAAGCCCTACTCCATTGCAGACAGCCTATCCAACAAGCCCTCCTTTTATGCACACATCCAGGTAAAGTCTAGTCACATTGCAGGTACACTTTTTCCTGCTATGATTACAGGTGCCAAGGCAAAACAAGTCTTGTTTTAAACAAGCAACCACATTCAGACAAAGGCTACAAAGCCTCCAGACAGATCAGGGCGCATTCGACGCCTCCCTTAGGAAGGAAAATCACTTCCTATCTCAGACAACATTCAAGGTATCAACAAAAATCCTATCTCCCTTTTAGGAGCTACCAGAAAAGCATGCATAGGGCAACCAGCCCCAATCATCCAAAATTTCAAGAAGGCACAAGTAAACCGAAAGGAAAAAACATACCATACCAAAACCCCCTAGCCAAATCGACTAGGGGGGGTAGTATCATCATTCAACAACAAAGAAAATAAAATAAAATTATTTCATCCCTCTGCATCAGGGGGCAAGATCAGCTGAAAATTAAGAAAGAGAGGGTACATTCAAACATCCTTCCCCACATGCGGGGTTCTCAGCCTCTTCCAGAGCTTCTGGCTCTAGGGGGAGCAGCGTTAGTGGGCTCGGCCAAAAGGGTTAGATCAGTCGCAAAAGGCTCATATATCAGAGGCGCCCCATCCCCTCCCCCCCCTCCCCCCTCTGGGCTTGGATCTCCTCCATCACTATCTCCAACACTTGATCCAATTCCTCCTCTGAAAAGAATTTACCAGTCATATCATTGAGGAGCTTAAGAGTTCCAGAAAATACGAAAGAAAAATGGACAAACTTATTACATGGATGAAGGGGGGAGGCTTAATCACGGGCGGAGGAGGAGCAAAGGGGTTCGGGGCCCTCTTCACAACCCAATCATAATCTAAGAATGAGAGATCCGCCCCTCCGGAGGAGAGCCTTGGACCGGAAATAGTTCCTGGCAAGACGTAAAGCCATAGCTTAAGAATGGCTCGGCAATCCTGGCCACTTCTCCCTGGAATTCCTCAGACTTTTTGTAAGTTCATGAGGCGGCTCTCCCAGTATGATGCCAGAAACTGTGTGCCCTCCTTAGTATTGGAAAACTCCAAACGGGCCTTATCGGCGGCCTAGCGAAGCGCCTCCCACTGATCCTGGGAAAGGGCCAGGAAGTCCTGCTGCAGCCTCTTCCTCTCCTTCTCCGCCTACTGATACTTCCCAGTGACCTCCCTCTTGGCCTCCTTGAGCTTGGTCACCTAAAAAACCAGACGCTCTTCTCGATCTTCAAGCCGCTTCCGTTGGAGGTCAGGAGGAGGAGGAGGGAGAGTCTCCAAATGGTGGCTCAAAAGTTCCCCCGCCATAGAAGTCGTCTGCAAGAAAAGAATGAAGATCGAAAGCCTTATCAAAACACCATAAATAAGAGTCCCACTAGGGTAAACAAACATATCTTGGCCAACTGGTTGGCGAAAGCCCCGGGCAACTCCTCCCGAGGAAGAGAGGTCAACGAGCGGCGGTCCACTAGGAGGATCAGCCCCCGCAGAAACTCAGTAGCGAGCCCTAGCTCTCCTTCCCTCTCCCTTAGAAGAGACTGATGGGTGTACACCCCCCAGTCCGGAACAAAGCACTGACGCTGAGGATAGGAGCCCCCAGAGGAAGGAAAAGGGGGAGGAGGAAGGGCCGCAGTCGACCGGGTGGATACCCGCAAGGAGCTCCCGAAAGGGGGATGGCTGGAAGAGCCTCCCTTCGCCCGCTTAGAAGGCCCACCATAAACAGGAGTAGTTGGGCGCTTCCCCTTCCCATCACCAGGGGCAGGCATCCCCTTTGGTGTCCGTGCGGCAGAAGAATTCCCGGCCGAACTCCCATTAGTTATTTCCCAGAGCAGCCTGTCAAACATGACCTTCTCTGTGCAAACAAAAAAAAAAAAAGCACGAATTCAGAAAATGCGAAACATATCATGTAAAATCAAGGAAACAGAGAACAAAGGGTACCCAGGGGATCCTCCAAAGGGACCTCCTTAGGGCTCAACCCAATCCGGCAGAGGAGCCCTTCCTCTATGAGGCTCCTAACGTCATAAGGGTCCTCATTCAACTCCTCCAGAAAGGTAGTGAGGGCTGGCGGCCTATCCTTCCCAGCCGCTGGTTCCATAGAGGAAAGGTCAGAAATCCACTCACAAGGGAAGGACCAAGGAAGAGGGGGTCACACAAAAAAGAAATTACCCCTCCAAGACTTAGGCGCGCTCAGGGCAGGCAAGAAGCAAACCCCTTTTTGGGGGAGGAAGTGGAAGATGTCGGGCTCTGATTTTCTCAATTGAAAACAAAAAGGAAAGGTTGACTAGAAACGGGCCAGCTATGGTACGAAAAGATGATGGCGAAACTAGCAAGAATGTGGAAGGAGTTGGGGGTCAACTGATTCAGCGGAACCCTAAATAGCTTTGCAACGTCTTGATAAAAGGAGGGGGAAACCTAAGGCCAACCTTCAACTGGGCCCAATAAAAACATAAACAACCATGGGGTGGATGCTCAGGCGAACTGTCGGGGGAGGGGACATAACTAGTATAGCCCTGAGGGATTCCGTAATCCTCCCTCAATCGAGGGGCATCGGAGGCCTAAAAAAGGATGCTCTCTCTAGAGGAAGGGGACTCGTTTCCCTCTCTTCCTATTCCTCCTCCTTATCTACATCCTCCGCCTCCGGTGGTTCTCCCTACTCCTCCTCCTGGGAAGAACCTGCCTCATCATCCCTCTTGGTAAGACCCCCCCATCTCCAAATCCTCGTCCTCCTCCTCATCCATCAAACGCCTAGGGGAGCGGGAAAGATTTCTCAGGCTCCACCGTCAGCTGCCACAAGGGGCCATAGGCCAGCCGCCGCCCCTATGGAAGAAGCGACAGGGGGATCACCGCCTCCAGCCCACTCACCCACAAACTGGAAGAAGACATTTTTGCGAAAAAAGTTAAGGAATGCAAAAGAAGGGAAGAAGGACACTTATAGAGATGTTGGAAGTTTAAAACTGCAGTCTCTCTCTCTCTCTTGCAAAGACGTGGGAACGCAAAAGAAAGAAGGGGGACAGGTGTAATAACGCGACCAAATGGGAGAACGTGGAGATGCGGTTACCAAAGGATCGTGCAAGAAACTGCTTCCTATTGGGCGGTGGCGAGTAACTGCGTGGGTGGTTAGCAGTAACTGCCCCCCAATCAAGGCGCGTGGCACTCACTCGCGTAGCCCTTGTGCAGGCCTAGGACCTAACCTGCCATAAAGGCAGCTCAAATCATCATGACATGCGCAGACGACTAGACGCCCATCGCCCTAGGCAACTGTTCCACTTCCCTCAACCAGGCAGGAGGCCTGTCTGGAACTCAACCGGGTCACCCCTTATTCTTATCCACGGAAGACCCATTCAACAGACCCCTTACTTCAAGGAGTCCAGAGGTTGTTGAAGTCTGAGAAGGCCAGCACGAAGTCCTTCCAGAGTCCCAAGCAACTAGGAGTCCTTCCAATCATGACTCTTCTTCTATAAATACTAGCTCATATGGCTTGCTCAAGTAACGTTTTCCTAGCACTCCAATTCACGATTTTATGCCCCCACATTTACACTTTGCTCATTTTTATGCTCTTTAGTCACGAGAATTCATCTCTTTTTTGTTTCAATTACGTTTACTTTTCCATAACTGCTTACTGACTTGAGCGTCGGAGTGCTAACGCTTTTTTTCCAGGTTCTTGTTTCATAGCTTGCAGAAAATTAAAGGTCACTCCATTCAAGCCCAAGAACAAGCTCTTTCAGCTCATATCAATATTATAAAATAAAAAATTACAATTATACCTCAATTTGGAGTATAGTTGCAAGAATAGCTTGTGTTGCTTACTCTAGGTAGCGACCCGCTGTTCTTTATTTTTATTTTCTAATAATAAACTCATGCATGACCTGGTCACTAGCTGGGCTCATGCATGAGTTTGAATTTTTTTTTTTTCTACGCTAACGACCCTGGTCGCTAGCTGGGCTAATGTTTTAAATTTTTTTATAATTTGTTATTTAATTAAATTGATTAATTTACATTCTAATCATTAATTTATATTTAATCGTTATAACTATAACAATTAATTATTATTTGAATTATAATATTATACATTTTTCTTTTAATATTTTATTAATTAAAATAATTATAAAAAATTCTTAAATTATAATGAATTTGTAACAACTAATAAATTTAAAAATTTACATCCAAAAAATGTAATAACAAATATATTCAAGTATTAGCTACATTAATTTGCCATTTACTATCCTGCCTTAGCGTATTAGTTTGACTCGAAGGATCTTTGCTTTCTTGTTATTGGATACGAATTTGATGCCTTGCTCGTGCTTGTGACCAGTCCATCTCATTAGGAATGCGGGTAGTTTATTATCGATCCGGATGAGTAGACACACGAACCGTAGTGTTGTGGACCAACTGAAAATCTGGGATATCCTAATACTCTTCCACCATTAATAGTTGAAAAGACTTAGAATATGTCATTCTGTAAGACATTAAATCATAATATTGCTTAGTTATTGATGTAGCTTTAAGCCTATATGCAACGCATACTTTTTGAGCATGAGAGCCTTAGATTCCATTTGATGCATTCTAACATTAATATATATGGGGATAATTATATAAAACCCCCCTGTATTTTTGTATATCTGCAAAAAACCCACTTATGTTTTAAATATATGCAAAAAAACCCCTTATGTTTTGTAAAATACTGTAAATTCTCCCCTTCCGTCAATTGTACTTAACGGTGTTAAAATTTTTTCTATATTGCCCTTGTTACCAAAATCATTGATCTTCTATAGATGAAAATGAACGGTCCAGATTTCAACAATTTAAAATATATTTTTTAGTTATTATATAAAATCATATATATGTATGTATATATATAATCATATATATTTATATATAATATTACATTATATAAATATAATATATATTATACAAAAATCAGAGGCGGTCGTCGCCGCCCAGGCCCTCGACGACGGCGCCCAGAAGTGGGCGACGTCACCGTCGCCATTAGAGAGTCTGAAGGGGGCGACGGCGCGATGGGACGAGCAGACGAGGCAACGGCCCCCTTCAGATAGAGGCTAAAGGGGGTGACCACGAGCGTCGCCCCCTTCAGACATGGGCGACGGTGGTCACCTTCTCTAGACGACCACCGTCGCCCAGATCTGAAAGGGGCGACGACGTGACACCATCGCCACATCGCACCGTCACGCCGTCGCCCCTTCAGACGGCGAGATGGTGGTCGCCACTTCAGGCGGCCGTCGTCAGTGGTGGTGGTGGCCTCGGCGAAAAGGAAAAAAAATTATTACATATTAATTTTTTAAAAATATAGAATGTTATATACCTATTAAATACTAAAAATATATACTTATATTAAAAATATTAATTTTATATACTTATTAAATATAAAAAAATATATACTTATTACTATTAAAAATATAAAATTATTAAGTATTAAAAAATATAAAAACTTTATATACTTATTAAGTATTTTAAATTAATATATTTAATAATTTATTAAAATACAATTAATCTAATCTAAATACAATTAAAGAAAAGACTTAAAAATAAAAGTCAAAAAACAAGTTTAAAAGACAAAGATCCAAATAAGACAAAAAGAAGGGCATTTAGGTTTTTTTAAGTTAAAAAAGGTGAGAAAATATATATAAAAAAAAAGATGCATTTTCTCATAAAAAGTGTGTGTAACCCACCTTCCGTCCGAAACTAACGAAAAAGGGGTTTTTGCGTAGTGTTTTACAAAACACGAAGGGGCCTTTTGCATATTATTAAAACATAAAGGGGGTTTTTTACAAATAAATAAAAACACAGGGAGATTTTATGTAATTATCCCATATATATATAATCAAACTCATGCACGAGTCGCTAACCTAGGTAGCGACTCATGCATGAGTTTATTAGAAAAAAAATAAAGAACAGTGTGCGTCGCTACCTGGGGTAGCGACTCATGCTATTCTTGCAGCTATACCCCAAATTGGGGTGTAGTTGCAATTTTTTTTATAATATTAATATAAATAAGCCAATTTTAACATTCAACCAACAACTAGTCTAATTCATTAGCTTCCGTTAGATTTTCATTTATTTCTCTGTGGTGAACTGACCGAAATACTCTTTTTTTTTTACCAAAATGCTCTCGTGGACTATGAATTATAATTTTACTTATTTTTAAAATTTTACTATCTTTTTATGGACTAAGTGGACAATTTCTTTACGGTCTTTTCTTTTTAAAAGGATAAAATACAATAAGGACAAAATTGACAATTCAAGTCCATAATAGTGTGTAACCACGGATGCGGATTGTTCGAATTGATTGATTGTCATGACTGCATGCTCTACAGATTTCTCTGGCCAACGTTTGAACAACTTGTATGCATAGTCCGTCCATAATTGATTGTTGTTTATCGCTGCAATACTTTTCGCCACCCTCTCACAAAAATAATGGACAGAATGATTAAAATTCATTTCCGCAATTACAGTCACAGAAAGGCAGCGTGCTCCTTTCGATACCCATTTGAGCATTCTGACATGTTGGTTGTCATAATACCTCACCGCCATCTGCCATCATGAGAAGCTGCCCACTATTCCTTATCAATTTGATCTAAATAGTAGTGTGCTTCTAGTTTTATACTTTTTATCTCGTCCATAGTTTGATTAAATTTTCTTATTTGATATTTTGCGCTAGCTCTGCAGCAAAGATCCTTCAACTACACGTTCTTAAAATGATTGTTGAAGTTTGAACACACGTGCCTCAAGTAATATCTATGCACACCGCGAGGAGGAACAAAGTCAGGAATGTCGTCTATTGCTCCCATGAGCCCAGAATTCCAGTCAGATATAAGGCACACCCCAGAATTCCCCTAATAATATGTTTGCTTAGCATTTGAAGAAACCATTTCCAAGATAGATATGATTCTTCATCAACAATAGCGAATGCAAGGGTAGTACCTATTGATTCGCATCCATCGCAGTTGCAATCAACATTTTATACTTGGTGTATAAATGAGTTTCATCTACACTAATAGCTTTTCGACAAAATTGGAACCATTCGATATATGGTTTGAACGCCCAAAATACATATTTGATTACATGTGCACCAGTTGAGCACTCGAATGATTTGTGCTCCCATTGAATAATTGTTCCATTATTCCATTTTTTTAAGTGCGCCCAGGTAATTGGGTAGCTTTCGGACAGAGCTCTCCCATGTGCCATAAATACTCTCGCAAGCCATCCTCAAACTGTACCATGACTTTTCGTATGATATGTCGAACACTAATTGATCTTTCACAGTTTGTATGACATTCTTTATTCCATAACCAAGGTCACATTTAACTTGTCCCAATAACAAGGAAGCAACAAAATTTCTATCTAAATTGCAATGTTCGAGAGACATTTCATTCACAACACACCTGTGGTCTTCTCCATATTTTGTGATCAGCCAACGACCAATATTAGCCTTCTTCATACCTCGAAGCACCCACCTACACGACATTTCTACAAAAGAAAATAAATTATATTCAACAAATATTTTCAATCAATAAATATGCATAAGTAAATGTTTATCTAAGATATTTACGTCCCAGGGGTACTATGTTTACAGACGACTTTCAATATGCTTTTTGTGCTCTCAAGAACAAAATACTCGTAACGTGCATGTCGTATTGAGTAATCTTTCACAGTTCCTATTAAATGATTTTTATTTTTTAAAATCATCCCCGCATCGAGCTTGCCTTGATTAGTATCATAATATTTTTTGTATTCAATAGCAAACTACCCGCATTCCTAATGAGATGGACTGACCACAAACACGAGCAACAATTCGTATCCAATCACAAGAAAGCTAAGGTCCTTCGAGTCAAATTAATATGCCAAGTCAGGGTCGTAAACGGCAAAATAATGTAGCTAATACTTGAATATATTTGTTATTACATTTTTTGGATTATTTTTGAGTTTATTAATAATTTGTAATTGATAAAATATTAAAAGAAATATTTATAATATTATAATTCAAAATAACAACTCATATTTATAGTTATAATGATTAAATATAAAGTAAGGATTAAAATGTCAATTAAATAATTTAATAAAATATGAAAAGAAATTAAAAACATTAGCCCAGCTAGGGACCCCAGCAGAACATTTTAATATATATATATATATATATATATAATCAAACTCATGCATGAGTTTATTATAAAAAAATAAATAAATAAAGAACAACTTGGGGGGCTATCTGGGCTAGCGACTCACGCTATTCTTGCTACTATATCCCATATTGAGGTATAGTTGTAATTTGTTTTATAATATTAATATAAATAAGCTATTTATAATGGTCATCCAACAACTAGTTTAATCCGTTAGCCTCCATTAGGTTTTCATCATTTCTCTATGGTGAACTGACCAAAATACTCTTTTTTTTTTTTGTGTTTGACCAAAATACTCTCGTTGGCTATGAATTAAAATTTTACTTATTTTTTAAAATTTTATGATCGTTTTATGAACTAATTAGGCAATTTTTTTATAAACTTTTTAAAAAAAAAATGAATAAAATACAACAAAGGCAAAATTGACAATCCTAGTCTCCATCCAAAAGTTACATAATTTTTCAAATGATGGGATATCCATAATTATGTCAAAACTCGATAAGTTTGTTGTAATTAACACCGTTTTGTTTATTAGTAGGCTAAATTACCTTTTTCGTCCCATAAAGAAGGGACTTTTCCAATTTAGTCCTACACTTTACGAGATTTCTGATTTGGTCTCATTTTTAAACGAAAAGTTATCAACTTAGTCCCAAACCCCATTTTTCATCAACTTTTAACGGAAGAATGTAGACTCCGTTAAGTACAGTCAGGCTAAATTATCTTTTTCGTCCCATAAAGAAAGGACTTTTCCAATTCAGTCCCACGCTTTAGGGGATTTCCGATTTGGTCCCATTCTTAGACGAAAAGTTGCCAACTTAGTCCCAGACCCTATTTTTCGTCAAGTTTTAAGGGAAGGACGGAGAACCTCGTTAAATGACTGTTAACATTGGAGGCCTCCAAATCGAACATCAGGTCATATCCTCCCCCCCCCCCCCAACCCTAAAAATCTCTTCAGCCATTCTCTTCCAAATCGCTTGCGATTACTAGTTTGATTTTAAGAAAAGCACAAAATCTCAAGAAGATAGTGAACGTTGGGAAATTCACGACGATGTCCTTGCGACCCAGCCATCTAATCGAGTTGGCAAACCCTAATTATAGTAGGAGTTCACGAATTTGCCAATGTTCACTATCTTCACTTGAGAGCTTGTGATTTTCTTGAAATCAAACCAGTAATGGAAAGCGATTTGGAAGAGAATGACTGAAGAGATTTTTAGGGGGGATGACCTGATGTTCGCTTTGCAGGTGGAATGAACAGATAAATTACGTGAGAATCATGTGTGTAATTTTCCTACAACGTTAACAGCCATTTAATGAGGTTTCCGTCCTTCCATTAAAACTTGATGAAAAATGGGGTTTGGGACTAAGTTGGTAACTTTTCGTCTAAAAATGGGACCAAATCGGAAGTCCTGTAAAGTGTGGGATTGAATTAGAAAAGTCCCTTCTTTATGGGACGAAAAAAGTAATTTAGCCCAACTATACTTAACGGAGTCTCCATTCTTCCGTTAAAACTTGACGGAAAATAGGGTTTGGCACTAAGTTGGGAACTTTGTGTCTAAAAATGGGATCAAATAAAAAATCCCGTAAAGTATAGGACTGAATTGAAAAAGTCTTTTCTTTGTGGAATGAATATGGTCATTTAGCCTTATTAGTGAGAGCTTTTAAGTTCATGCTATCTTACTTTGTGCCTTATAAGCTCACTTTCAAAAACTATTATCAAATAAATTACAATGTTATATAAACCCTTTAACTGCTTATAAGCGCATCCAAATTCTCATATTATAATAATAAATCAATGCCTTAGGTTTTAGTAAACTGTGGCATTCTTATTTCCTCGACAATACTATGAAAAACTATTGGTGGGCTTCATGTTTTTCAGCACACCTTTCCCATATATAAGTCTGGCCTTTTTTTCTTTTTTTTTCTTTTTTTTTATAAAATCAGTAATTATATTATTACATCAATATTTTAATAAATTGAATAATACATCAATTTGATAAATACATAAATATAAAAAAAATAAAAAAAATAAAAAAACTATAAGTGATGCATACTAGGGTCCAACAGCACCATAAGGATTGAAAGATTTTCAAAAAAATCCTAAGATCAATGGAGGACTATCCTGTAAAGAGGAGTTAGTACTCTAATGCTTAAGTCAGTAATGTTCTTACTGAATAAATAAAGAGAAAACTTGAATATAAGTGAGAATAATAATGCAATATGATAATGAAGTGATAAAATCGTGTGAAGAGTGCTTAGAATAGTTCTAAAACTGAGCGTACGTGTAATAGTAGAACTTGTGAAATGAAGAAGATGTTGGAAAGATGTAACTTGACAATCTGCTCAATGCCTCTATTCATAGGCATCCGTAGAGAAAGATCCAGAAGTTAGTTATGGAGAGTCCTATGTCGTTCCAAAACTACTTAAGTCAGCTATCTAATTGAAAAATTCGTTCATGATTTGGACTTGAATTGACTGAGATATGACTCTTTGACTAGGTCTTATTCGGTCTGCCTGAAAATCCGAGAGTTGGTTACTTGTTGGTTATCAGCCCGGTTGCCACTGAATTACTAGGAATTTGCTGGAGATATTTAAAATATGATGTGTCAACAATTTGTATGGCGCGTCCGGCAGAAATGAGCTTGTTCTTTGGACCTACCAGTTTAGTAAAGACAGCAAAATAGCTTTATGGGTCTTACTTCCCTGCTCTTAGACCAGCAGGTCATGATCGATTGGGCTAATTTGATGGGAGCCCACCTACATCTCTTGGGCTTATATGGGAAATGTTCAGGGGGTATCGATAAAATAAATTACAATAAACTCATTTAGACAAATACCTATTGTTAAGTGGGACTCGAATTCATGACCTTAAACTTATTTATGGGATCTCAATTAAGACATCGTTGGTTATATAAGTTTGGACTTTCTTTTTTTTTTTTTTTTCCTTAGAAGTATTCCATTAATCAAAGTCAACAATTCAAGGGAAGTTGGGCCCTTGTCATAAAACACATCAGTGGGGAAATTTGGGGAGGGATGGGGCCATCCAGTTTGACCCATGGGCCCACTTAGCAATACCATGTGCAAGACCATTGCAAAGCTTGGGGATTTTACGAAATTCCCATTTGAGCCAACATTTTTTAGATTTTTTTTTATCTCTCTAATGTCTATTCGAGCAGCAAAGGAGGCATCGTGTTTCTGACCTGTGATCCAATTGATGGCTACCAATGAGTCCGATCCAAAAATCGAAAGTTCCGTATTATTTATGAAGTTCTTCCACAACCAGTCGAATTGCAAGGAGCTTGGCAAGGGAAGCATTGAACACAAAAATTTATGTTGCTTCAAAACGGCGAATGTATCCCTGGTGGTCCCGTGTGATGAACGTTGCAACGCCATTTGTCTTCTGTGAGAGCAATGTTAGTATTTGCTTTGATCCAGCCTCTTGGAGGGGGATTCCACTCCATATTCATTTGAGGTTTGATTTTCCTCAAGCTCCAAGCAGCAACATGGTCCGTTGTGTTTTTGAGAACACAACATGCAATAATGAGGTCCATTGTGATAGCCCAAGCAGTGACAAATTGCTGTTGGATGCTACAATCTAGGAAAAAGTTGGAGCAAGGATCCGCAATTTTCATGAACCACTCAAGAGACAAGTGGAACAAGGGACGAAGTCTCACTTGCCATTTAGAGAGTAGCCAAATTTTCTCTGTGAAGGGACAACAAAAAAACACATGGTGTGTTGTTTCCACCTGAAAATCACAAAAAAAAGACATTGAAGATCATGAATTTGGAAAAGTGGAGACACTTTACCTTTGGTGGGAAGGGTGTCAAAAAGTGTTCTCCAAATAAAGAGCTTCAATCTATTGTACAAGTCAAGCTTCCAAATTCTTTTGCCAATGATTTCATCTGTGCTTTTGGATTGTCTGATAGCTCGAAACACCGTTTTGATCGTGAATTTTCCTAACTTGGAGGGAGTCCAAAACTGGAGCGGGGCAGTGGGTTTGGAATTTGAATTTTTTGAATTTCATTAACAATAGAGCTGGGAAACATCTTCGTGATGACCTCAAATCTCCATTGGGTGCCGTCAGTGTTAATCGGGTCTCGAACTAGGGTCGGCCAACTTGGATCCGAATCAGGTGGCTGAGGCGGCCGAAAAGAGGTGATGGAGAGGATCCATGGGCCATCCCATATAAGTTTGGACCTGAGAAGCCAAGAATGAATCTCAAGAATAATCATACATCTTCCTTGTATTTCATGGATTTTGTTTTGAGATTACAATAATAATTATTGGTTCCTCCATGATGCACTTTCCACTTCCACATAACATACTGTGCGGAATGATACAATTCAAATCGAATTTTGATTGGGCCCTTGCAAGATGTTCTTGTTGGTATATTTTCAATGGTCAATTCTATGTTGTACAAGGTTGTACTGATTTTTTGTATTATTTATCTAGGGGAATGAAGCCCAAATCCCATTTTTGTTACTATTTTTTTCAGAATAAAAAAGAAAACAAAGACAAAAAAGGACTTTGCCCGGTGGAAAAAAAGAGATCTTCTATTACACTTTGATGATATATTCTGATGGCACATTAACACATTATTGGTATTAATTTAAATTATAATTTAATTTAATTATATATTTTAATTTTTAAAAGAGATACACATCAATGACATTAATATATGAAACTAAAGTATGACTGAAGATTTTTAGCACTGCCTAACTTGAAATGTCTTATTCCAATGTGCGAGCATAATCATAATTAATCAAAGCAAGAGTGGTGTTGTCCACGTAATTAATTAAATAGAATATCTATAGTGTTTCACGAAACCCAACATTAAGTAGACAATTATAACAAGTTGTTGTCCAATAAAAATAAGTCAAATAACATATTTATAACGTATTTACAGAAATATCCAGATCATATTTAATTAACTCTTAATTAGGTCGAGATCAATTACATGTGAGACGAAACACATTGTAATCCTCGTAGTTTGCATTTAATATGTACACTGTTTTATGCATGATCTCCACGCACAATTATTTTAATCGCACGATAACTTTTATATCTATAAAATAGATAAATAAGAAATAAATAGTTTTAATTTATTTCGAATATGACAGACGTGAGGTTTCTTTTTCCTTTTTTGTTTTTGGTAAACCAAATGAAAAAACAGGGGTGGCACCCCCAAAAACCTATCAAGAAATATGTGCAGGTCAAAATCTCTATAACTAGTTTACTGTTGTCAAAAATCAAGATATAATCATATGAGTCTATAGTTGGTTTACTGTTGTAAAAAATCAAGATATAATCATGTTAGAATCAAAAATTGGGATGTATGTATAGTCCCATCAAACGTTTTGACGAGAATTCAAATTCTACAACATCAATATACTATGTCTGATCTTGACCACTAGGTCACGGCGATTGATGATGCATAGCATACTTGATAGGGTTTGAGCATCTTGATGTATTATATGATAAAATTGGTCATTTTTATTTGAGAAAAGTCTAAATAAGTAAATAAAATTATGTTCGTTTCAATTATAGTGATAAAGTAAGTAAATATGATTTGTAGACTATGATACTATTGAAAGGAAAGGAAAGAAAAAGCGCATAATCTTGAAAGAAATTAAAAAGAAAATGAGTTGAAATTAAAAAAATATATATATGAAATAGGGTAATACTATTTCTTTTAATAAATTTTAGAATTAATTTAAAATTTTGGAACACTTAAACTTATATGACGCAACCAAAAGTTGCTCATCCAAATGAGCTCAACTTAAGGTTTTCGAGTCTAGATTTTTGCGAGAGAATGGGACCCGTAAAAAAACACATTAGTACATCGACGTTCAAATTAGTAAATAGTTGAAAAAAAATAGGATAATAAAAAATTGGGTAAATTACTTCTACCTCCCATGAGGTTTAGCATAATTACAAATACCCCCTTATTGTTTGAAAAATTACAAATACTCTCCTAAGATTTGTAACCGTCTAACAAATAATCTATTTTCATCAAGTTTTATGGATGAACTGACTAAAATGCTCTTATGCATGAAATATTTTTATTTAATTTTTAAAAAAAATTGGACTACAATATATAGGGAGAGATTAAATTTTTTACACAGAGGAGCAATAATACAATTTTCCTTGGCCGATTTTTTTATAATTTTAATAAAAAAAATCAAGGGCAAAATGATCAATTTTAGACCTTTGGTTAAAAATTACAAACTTTAGGAGGGTATATATAATTTTTCAAACAATGAGGGGGTATTTGTAATTATGCCAAATTTCAGGGGAGGTACATGTAATTTATCCTAAAAAATTTAAAAGCAATATAAAGAGAGCAAGATGATTGCATGGTGAAGCTTCTCGTGTGTGAGTGTGTAAAATTGCAGCTACTCCAAAGTGAGGCAAGGGTCACATTTATAGTCGCCTCCCCTAAACGTTGGGAGGAGCCTGTCTTCTGTTGGACTAGGGGAGAAGGTTACTCCCTTACTTGGTCGAATCCCCCTTGTCTCACAAGTAGCTCCTCAGGGGATAGATTCCCCTGCCAGGGGATGAGGCTTATCCCTAAGAGTGGGTCAATCCTTCAGCAGATAAGGTCACTCCTGCATCCTAAGTGGGGAGGTTGGACTTCCTTGGCTGAAATTTCCTAGATGCCGGGGGGGGGGGGGGGGACTTGGCTAGTTGTGCTTAGATGCTTGAGCCACATTGGTCCACTGAAGCACTTGCCACGTGTTGGCCGTGTCATCTGCCAGATCAACTGCCACGAGGGTAGGTCGCGAAGACCTAAGGGCCTGACCTAATTCCTTGGAGAGGCCTTTTATGAGGTGGGGATCCTCTAGCTCGTGGCAGGCCAGTGGGCTTAACCCGTTGGGCTTCTTCCTATCTTGGGCCACTTAGGCCTTCATATTTTAGGGGTACCATTATAAATTCACAAAACACAAGTTTTGCTTAGAATATGCCGGACACCCATCTATTGTGTTTTTTTTTTCCTCATTTGCATTATATGGGAATCTATTATATATTTAATTTTTAACATGCCAAATACTATACTCAACATGCGTAGAAATCTGTCAATGATGTATCCATAGTGTATGAGATCATTAATTAGAGCCTAAGTACATTGCATAAAATAAAAGGTATAATGGAGTAAACTATTTAGCTACCTAATTCCCTTAACTTTTGCATTTATTGTCTTGAATCCTAGTTTATTCTTTCTGAAAACTTCATATATAGTCAGTTTGCAGTTAACGTCGCATTCTTAAATAACGACACCTTAGTTGTTGACATGCCCAATATTATGTGTGGTATGCATTGTTTTATACTGTTACTTTTGAGTTGTATCGAGTAATCCGACCTGATTCAAACACGAGTATGTATAAATTTATTTATAATCGTCCAACCAAGATAACATCAAGAATATACGATAAATCATACAATTCAACCATACTTATAAATATATGTCTTCTGTCCAAAATATAATTAAATAACGATGAATAAAATGTTTAAAATATTTCTGAAAAGCTATAGGTCGATAAGTAGTGATCATTACATGATGGTCTTTTCATGAAAATATTTCATTTTAATTTAGGATTTGCTTGAAACGTGGAATTTATTATTTTTTTTAAAAACACACACAAATGCAAGACAAATTATTTCATAAAGTTAGTCGATATAATTAACTATGTAAGTCCAATATTCTGGCGTAGTTTATAAATTAGTACTTACTGTAAATATCAACCCAAACCTAACTTTCGTAATTTAAAAATTGAATTAATTTGATCTTAAATACAATTCACCACCCTACAGAAATTATTTTCATGTCCCAGGACTAGTGAAAAATAAATTAGTAACTGGTACTAATTAAATTCACGAGATAATCAAATTAAATGTTGGTAGGCTGAAAGCCAATATTGTGATTTTTTTTTAGAAAATTCTTTTATATATATATATATAATTAAATACTCCATTAAAATAAATCACAGAAAAGTAATAAAGTGAGAGTTGTAAGAATCGATACTCAGAAATCATTATATGTCATTACGTTATAAATTTGAATTATAAATAATTTTTTTATGAATTATTAACAATTAGAAGTAATACATAATTAATCTTAATTATTTCTTGTGAAGACAATTGTCTTTGGTAGAGGTCCACAATGCAATTAATTTATTTTGATAATGACTATAATTTTTGGCATTTATAGTTAAATGGGGGGTTACTACTGTCATTAGAAGAATAGCACTGATAAGGGATGAAAGGGACTGAAAACCCCATCACTTTCATTGAAATGTCATTGCATTTAGAACCTAACGTCACTTCTTTTTTTAGTGTTTTTTAATGGTGAAAGTTTGAAATTGAGATTAAAGTAAATGTAGCACGTTGAAATGTTGCATTAGACAAAGCCAAAAAAGAAAGTGTATATTAATCTAAGATTTATATATTAATAATTTAATATACTTGGATTTGTTGCATTTATGTGGTAGGTCTTAATTCATGATTTGACATGTGATCTAGAATTTGTGTTTCAAGAATAAAATGTTGAAATTGATTCAACATTTTTTTATATTTGATTAGGGGTAAAAAAAAAATTAATGTTGTACTTATATTCTATTTAAACTACAGATAGATCAAGATTCGCGTCTTTTTATTCGAGTCGTTTCGATTTAGTCTTTTTATCATGACTAAATAATCATTCATAGATACGTGGTTCACGTAGAAATATGTCCTCTATATAGGCGAACAACCCAACGGTATGGGATCAAGATTTCTTACGGGAGGTCTTGAACATGTTTGAACGTGAGTGTGTGCTGAGTTTTGGGTGTGTGTGGGCTAAAAAATAAAGATACAACTAGGGAAATATATAAATATCCGTCTTCCGTGGCTCAAATACAACATACTTTTGATACCATAATATTTCTTGCGGCCTTAAGCATTTCTTTTTCACGGCCTGTCTAACTTATCCATCAGAGAGCTGTAACCGAAAATCTTCCTAATGGTTCTTACCTTCTTTTGCATACTAGGTCTTCATTCAGGAGGAATTAATATAGACGTCTTCTATCCATTTGGGAAGCATATTCCATACCATGATGTAAATATATCTCAGATAAATTTACATATATTAATATTATATAGTTAGATATAAGAAAAAATAAATAAATTGTGAAAAAAAAAATGTTTCAATATTTATTCATTGATATTACTTAAGGCTGGATGGGGACATGAGCATCATCAAGAAAATGAAATGAGAAGAAGAATTAATTCTCTAACTTGACCTAAAATCGGACCACGCTACGGTTAGACGAAATAATTAAATGAAACTGGATTTTTCTTTTATTACTTTTTTCTTTACTTCTTTTTCGTTTATTATTACTACTAAAATGTCAAAACATTTACTCATCAAAAATAAAAATAAAAGTAAAAATTACAGTTAATGGATATTAATCCTGAATTTCATTAATGAAATTTAGTTTAGTGTTTAAGGCTGAAATAGGTTCATTAATAAGTACACAATTATGTCGAAGTCCACCGGACATACAGATATTTGTGAATTTACTATAATTTATTTATTATTTTGTATAATTTGATCGTTATTGAGGAATATATTTGATATGTACCAAGGTTCAGTAGCACAATAATAGTCGAAAAATTTTCATGAAAATCCTAAAATCACCTGAGGACTAACCTGCAAAACAGATGTTAACACTTTTAGGCTTAAGCCAGTAACTGATTACTGAAAAAGAATTGGAAACACTTGAAATAACGCAATATAATTGTGATATAATTAAAATGGAGTGTGTGAATATGAAGATGGAAGTTAAAATAAGTTGTTGGAGTACCAAAAGTGAGCACGAAACGAGTATACTCCTTGTTTGCCGAGACTAAAAGTGTAATGAGTGTGAATAACTTGAATTACATGTTTTACTGCAACAAGTCCTCTAATTATAGAGGAGATTAGAGCGAAGTCCATGATGTAGTTATAGTAAGCGGTATCTCATTAAGAAGCCACGGATGTTAGCTAACTAATTGAAGTATCAAAACATGATTTAAACTTATCTTGACAAAGTTATGATCATTACTAGTCATTGCCCAGTCAACCCGCAAATCTAAAAGGTAGTTGTCAACTACTTGATTTTGCCAATTGATGATATAGAGGGAGTTCGTTGGAGAAATTTTAGGTGACGTAGCCAGTGACGTGGAGAATTTGTATGATGTGTCGATCCTATTGTTCATCGAGTCATCTTGTTGAATAAGACCTATTTTTTTACCATGTCATGTCAATTTAAATATGAAAAATGAGTTTGATACCTTTGACTTGGCGCAACAAGGTTGGGCCTATTGGGCTAAACGGAAAGGTCACACTCATTTGCTATGGGCTTTTGGGAAAAATAATTGAGAGAGGAATCAATATTAATGTCTTGATTGATTTATTATGATATTGCTATAGTGATCAGTTTAATATTGACTAATCAAAATGAGTATTTTTTTAAATGAACTTTAATATTTAGAAGTCCGTTTAAAACATGTTTTCATTCAAACTCTATTTCACGTAATAAATTGGAAATTAAAATTTCTATATTAAGCTTAAGATTAAAAATAAATAAAACCAAAAAAATAAAAACATAAAAAAGGCAAAAAATTTGTTGGAACATTACCTATATATGAATGGTAGATTAGGTAGTTGAGTATCATGGCTCTAATGCATACACGTTTTAGTGTTGCTCTTTGCTTGTTCTTGTGAGACTCAACTACTCAACAATAATTCATCACTTAATGATAAAATTTTAACTTATTAACTTCCCTAATAATTTAATGATAAAATTTTAACTTATTAACTTCCCTAATATTAACCAATGATCTCTTGTCTGAGCGGTGAGGTTGACGTCCCACAATTAAGAGGTCGTAGATTCGAGTACTATGAATGTAGCGAGTTGTTTAGTAGTTTATAGAATGTTTATTCCTTTGATTGTTGTTGGTAGATCTAGAGATGTTATATTATGGACTAAATAGAATTTGTTATATTGTAGACTAAATATTGTAATAGCAGTTGATTGCGTTAGAAATATTGTTGTACTTTCATATTAATAGCTCATCGCTCATTAAAAAAAAATAATAATAATAATAAAATAAAAAAATTCCCTAATATTAATTAACAAGATTTAAATTCACATAAACCCTACCCTATGCACATTGGACGTGTGTATATTCTAATTCTATACTAGCTATTGAAACATGATGATTACTCTAGAGGTCTCCCCCTTTAAATAGTATAGATTTTTATTGTATTTATTTCATTAAATAAAAGAGAAAGAAGATAGAAATTATAATTGATCAAATTCGATAAAATATATATCTATTAATATATATATTTGAAAGTGGTCTTTGACCAAAACCTTTAATTTTGATCAAATTCTAATTTTCTAGAATTTTGAATTTTTTTTATTATGATAAATATTTCTAGAGGTCATGGGTTCGAACCCTACGAATTCTTTTTATGTTAATAAATATTTTAAGAGGTCGTGGATTCGAACCCCTACGAATTCTTTTTATTATAATAAATATTCCTATAGGTCATGGATTCGAACCCCTGCGAATTCTTTTTATTATAATAAATATTCCTATAGGTCATGGGTTCGAACCCCTGCGAATTCCTTTTATTATAATAAATATTCCGACAGGTTCGAGGTCATGGGTTCAAACCCCTGCGAATTCTTTTTATTATAATAAATATTCTAAAAGGTCATGAGTTCGAACCCCTGTGTATTCTTTTATTATAATAAATATTCCTAGAGATCAATATTCCTATAGATCATGTGTTCGAACCCCTGCGAATTCTTTTATATTAATAAATTCATAGATATTCAAGGAGATCATGGGTTCGAACCACTACGAATTCTTTTTATTAATTTTTTTTATTAACTTCCCACTATTTTAAATTCCTCCACCCACTCTTCTAAACCCCCGAAAAATAGGAAAATGGCTACTACTCAAAGGTTTTGAGTCAGTTTCTATCATTAAAATATATTGCTATTGAAAATTTCTCTGCACTTCACTGCACAGACGAGCTGTAGTTCAACACAAATGACATCAAAGATCAAAACACCATTGACATTGAGCAGCAGGGGTATTACATTGAGTAAAGACCAACTTTTTGTTGACATAGAAGTTCAATAGCTCATACTGCATAAAAGATCGGGTGTCCATGAGGATTATTCTTTGTATGTGGGTTCTTTCGTGTACTGCAAAGTTGTCGCTGTTATTCGTAATCTTTGTTCAAGCAATTAGTGACTATTATTCAAAGGTTTTGCTGCAACGATCTCGACCATCTCACTGAAATTGTTAGTTCTTATCTCGACCATCTCACTGAAATCGTTAATTCTCTCTTTATTGTTTAATTTAATATTTTCTCCCTATTTCTTTGTTTATCCGTTTATGTGGCTCTTGAATTGATGTTAATAAAAATATAAAAATGAAACATGGTTGTCACATATTTTGTGTTTTTCATGGCTGGGATCGACGATGAAGAAGATATATTCATCTTGAACTTTGGGGTGTCTTGGGACAAACAATGACATGTTATACTATTGTGAAATCTTTAGCAGATTAGATTTGATGAAGACAAAATATCTATTTGGAATTGATCAAAATCTGTATCCATCTTGAACTTTCAATGTGGAAGGTTGGTTCGTTGCATGCATGGCAACCACACATTAATATATTTTTAGAAATGTCTTCTCATACTACTCATGATTCAACTAATGACTTACAATAAACTAGACAAATAGAGAAACTGTTATGATATGTTTGCCGATTTTAAACATGGAGATGAATAGTCTTTTATATGCATATTACTTCAATTGACATGAATTGTTGAGATTAATAGTTTGTAAACTATTCACGTTTTTTCCCTCACAAACTCCTCCTTCTCACAAATTTCTTTCTTATCATTCCTGTTCATAGAAGAGCCTTCAAAAATTCAAAGTTTGTGGTTCAATCAATAGCGTAAAACCAACAGTGCTCGCGTCTCGAATAAAGGTTAGTTTTACTATTTATTTTTCCTTACGATTATTTCTTATCCATATAAATATGAAAGAGATTGCATATCCATCTTATATCTATGTTTTTATAGGTGTGTATATGCATACTGTGTGTTTTCTTTGATGTGAAATTCTTCCAGTCTATGAGTGTACTCTTTTACTTCCTTTTTTTTATTTCTTTTGCTCCACGTGTTTTCTATTTTTTTTTCCTGCACTTAACTACTTTTGAAAGATACATATAACACTAAATAAAATACACAGTGAGCTTTGTTAATTAAATCTATATGCATGTATCATGGAAACCCCAAACACGAACTTAAGCTTTGATCCATATTACAGTGGCGAGGTAAGCCAAATTCTGATTTTCTGTTTTTGAGTTAGACTGCATTATGGATACATTTAATAATAACCTTTCAATAGTCAAATCAATTTTCATTTAGAAAAAAAAAAAAAAAAAAAAGAAAATCCGCCAATGTGGGAATAGTTGAGAAGTAGTATCACAGTTGTAGTTTTTTAAGGATGGGCTAAGGAATACTTTTAGTCTCGATTTTAACATAATTAATATAGATTAGTGGGTTGTTCTCTTTTGGTTGTTGTTGTTGATTTATTTTTGGGGTGGCGGAGTTTTATGCCTTATAATTATTTTTTAGCTGACGTAGCACTGTGTTCCGTTATTGTTTGAGTTGAAATCTTGGAATTGTGATTAAAAAATCTATGCTCAATGAGCTTGGCATCGTGTTCCGTTATTGTTTTAGTTGAAAATGTTGGAATCGTGATTGAAAAACCTATGCTCAATGAGCTTATAGATGTCTTTGCAAACACGTTGTACAGTTCTTGAGAATGTAAGATTGTAATATTAGTAAATTATGGAGAGGAAATTCATTTGTGTGGTATGCTATGTTTTTTCATTTTTGTAGTTGAATTTGTGAATTGAATTCTTGAACGAATAATGGTGGACAAGTTCTCAAGTGGTGGTTTTGGCCATATTATTATAGGGATAAGATTATCGGTTGCAGTATGATGCTTTCCACATTCTTCTTTTAGTGAGTTCTCTCAGAAATACGTTTCTTATAAGTATTATGAGAGTCGGTCTAATATTTTTCTTTTTCAACGTTATTGCGTGTAAAAACGTTATAGGATTTTTTTACCAATTATAGCTTGGGCAACTTCACTTGAAAATGTTGTCTTGCATACATAAATGTGTAATTTGTCTGATTTTAATTAGGTTGCCGGCATAGTTCTTTGATCTCTCTCACTTGATATATACATATACTACAAAAATTTATTTCGAAACATCGAAAAGGATTAAGTTATATGTTTGTTGAGTTTGAAATTTACAAAACAATGTGGGATAGCTATATTCTTTGCTTAAGTTCTATTTATTTGTTTACCATCTTTTAATTCCTCAAAATATATGGAGAGTGACATTAATGTTATAATTTGTTGACTTTTTCAGTGGAGTGCAAGTTGACTAGCATAAGTACGGGTTGAAAATAGCTTTCTTCGAGCTTTTAGAAGTTTCATTGAGTTCCAGATTAGAAGGGATTATTATCTTTTTTGATTTTCTGCTTTACATGCCTTTGTTAAAGGAATATCCCTTTTCATTTTCTTTTTTGGTACAATTTATGGAATTCTTCTACTGTGTATTATCAGTTATTTAATTGGTGTCAAGTTACATACATATTCAATTCATACTTTACGTGATATGCTATTCAAGTATATATAGAGGTGAATATTTGAGTTATATATAAATGCTTTAGATCTGATTCAAAAGTAGAAAATAGGAAAATCAAAACCATCAATGCACGACTTACAAGTTGCAATTGCTGAAGCTGACGAAGAAGAGATACACATTGAATTCGTAACAAAGACAAAAGGCAATCAATGCGTACTGAAGAGTGAAAAAATTATCTTACAAGAAATCACCAATAGGTCATGCGTTATTAATAATATAGATTTATAACTTTTATAATTTTGATGTTGTTGGTAGAAAGTAGTATAAAGTATACTAATTATTTGCTATGTTCTATATTAAGTTAAATCTTTAATTAGGCAATAAAAGTATAAGCGAATTTTATATTTAAAAAAATGTGTGATTTGAATAGTTGAGTTATTAAAGATAAATATATTTTAAAATTTACAATTTAAAACAAATAAGGTTTTCTAACCAATGGAAATTTCCAAAAATACCAAAAAATTATTTGATATAATTATGTGATAATTAAAAAATAATAATTATTGAAAAAAGAGACTAAATTCTAAAATTCATACTTGATTATGCTCGAAGATTAAAGTTCAGAGAACTCACAAAATAAGAAAAGACCTTCCTCACAAAAAAAATAAAGTAAAAAAACTAAAACTTATATATACAACACATATATATATATATATTCATGAGCTCAAAAAATAAAATAAGTAACATGAAAAACTAAATTGTTAGAAGCTCATCATTGTACTTTTATTATATGTATTGAAGAGGATGAGGCAATAATTTTTCTTTTTCATAGGTGCAAAAATGAATAAATTTACAATTTAAAACAAATAAGGTTTTCTAACCAATGGAAATTTCAAAAAATACCAAAAAAATTATTTGATACAATTATGTGACCATTAAAAAATAATAATTATTGAAAAAAAGAGAGTAAATGCTAAAATTCATACTTGATTATGCTCGAAGCTTAGAATTTAGAGAACTCACAAAATAAGAAAAGACCTTCCTCACAAAAAAAAATTTAAAAAACTAAAACTTATGTATACAACACATATATATATTCATGAGCTCAAAAAATAAAATAAGTGACATGAAAAACTAAATTGTTAGAAACTCATCATTGTACTTTTATTATATGTATTGAAGATGATGAGGTAATAATTTTTCTTTTTCATAGGTGCAAAAATGAATGAAATTCAAGTTGGTTACAAGCTTGCTAGGCTGAAAAGAAAGAGAGAGTTATATGCAAAGCGTCATAGGGGAGTTAATAACAATTCAGTTGCAGAAATTTTGGCACGCATTGATAGGGATATCAACAGTTATCTGAATTGCACAATAGGCATTCCATTGTTAATGAAGAACCCAATATTTATATGCCAACATCATGAGCTAGACGTAGACGAGGGTCTTCAACACGTTCTGCTAGGGGACGTTCTAATCAAGGATCATCTTCCCGTACCAGAAGTAGTGGACGTGGTGGACGAACTAATGAGAATCCATTACATCATTTTCAGGTGGCCCAAGATGGTATACCCTTACAGGAAAAATATCGTATTATATTTATATCTCCTCATCTTTCATTGCCTTTGTTTTTCTTTTTTTAACCATATATTTATTTTTTCTTATAGATATACATTCCTTTTTTAAAATCAGTATGTGTGTGTATATATATTCTATATAGAACAAGAGATCACGGGTCATTGGCAGTACTGTCTCCTCCATTGATTGTGAATGGTTAATTATCTTATTATCTCCTCCATTTACCGTACTATTGAATGTTATAAAAGTTTATTGTATCTAAAATATAATAAATATACTCTTCTACTGGTGGACATATTTTATGGCCACACTCCAACATATGCACTTTAATCATTTTCTAACCAGACATTATATATCTTTAGTAAAACATCAAATTGATCAATATAAACGTTTAATCTAACTACTATAACTTGCAGGTGATAATGCTATTGTTGACAATACATCAACCTCGATAGATTTACCCCCTGCTCATATCGAAAATAGTAAGTATATAAAATTAAAATTTTTGATAATATTTATCAATTTGCGACTTACAATGACAATATGCAATTTATTCATTTTTTTAAAACTTATGCGCATTTTGAACAATGAGATTAATTGATATAAATCTTAATAAAAAATAATTTGTAGGTGATAATGGTGGAAATCAACCAACCTTGATAAATCAGCCCAATGCTCACATTGTCAATGGTTAGTGTTTCTTTTGATATTTATTATATTTTTTTCATTCAAATATGTGTAATTAATGTATATGGATTTGATGGTATAATTACTAATATGTCATAAAAATATGACTATACGTGCAGGGTATAAATAAATAGTTATTACTGTATTTTCATCAATAATAATCTATTCATTTGTTCTTTTTGCTTTATTTATTGGATATATAGAGAACAATTTTGGGGCGTTCAGAAATGTGGTGCAAGAAAATTATAGTGACACGGGAAGAGACTCAGATACTGTTGTACATGGTAAGTTATGTAAATGATAAAAAAAAAATCCCGCTATTATTATATTATCATTATAAGAATATCTTATCAAGTTTAGGTGGTTACCAAAAAAAAATTGCAGGGAGGGTTCATCTTACTCCGATAAACTACAATCCTCAAGCTGGACCAGTTCGATCAATCCATGAGCTTGGAACTACAAGTGGAATTCATAACGTGTATATGGGTCAAATAACAGATTCTACCATTTTACAAGGTAATTCTAATATGAAATTCTATTGCATATAATTTATTTCATTCAATTTCTACTGCTTAACATACAATAGCGAAAGGCTTGATATATGTACTAACTGTAACATATGTAGAAGAACATAGACAGATACTATTGACTCCGATGATGAAGTGTTAGTACCAAGCAGCATCCTTATGGAAAATAATAATGCACGTGGTGATAATCTTACTTCTTCACGTGCTACCTTGGTGCAAGGTAATAATAAATTTATTTTTTCATCTTATTCTTTTATTATTCGTATCTTACATGATTATTGAATGCTAATTATTTAGATATAATTTGTAGTATTGATACAATAAATATCATGTTTGATAATTAATTGCTTATTATTTCTTTTCTTTTTGGTTTAATAGAAACTAATATATAACCATATGTTTTAAATATAATTATATAAAGCATATAAATTGTTCCTCATTTGGATTAACCTCTTCCGATAGGAACATTATTTCGGTGTAACAATAATGTTTAGTTAGTAGGATAACTTTTAAGAATAACAGAACACACATGGATCCATAATATTTCGACGTAACAATATGTCGACATAATTCTTTGGCTTCTTATATTTGAACTAATAGAAGAAAAATATATAATTGATAAAATAAAGGGATTTACCACATAAGGGATACAACACCACAATAATATTTTTGTTGTATATTCAATTTACTTATAGTAGTGAACCAACGATTATGAATATTTTAGTCTATCATAAACATATATGTATTCTCATAACAACTAAATTAGATAGTTCGGATGAATGAAAAACAATATTTCTAAAGAAAAAAAACTTTTATAAAAGTTTTAACTTCTACAAATTTTAAAATAAACAACATATATCTTCTGAAAGTGATTCTAATATATCTCTAACTAAGATATAATAAAAAATATAGTTTATCATTCGATTTATTTATTATTAATATATGACAGTGAAAAATAATAGATCAATCAACAATATCACGAGCTGCAACTGGTCGGGTATCTACACGATCAACATTGGGTGAGAGAAATATCGTTTGTCGATTTTGTAGTTCCATTATGTGGTTAGAAGAGAAACTTAAATGTAACTCAAATATTAATCCTAAGTTTGGGCTATGTTGTCAAAGTGGAAAAGTAGTTTTACTGTTGTTGCCACATTCTCCTGAGTATCTTGATGGATTACTAAAGGATCGTTTCTTTAAAGAAAATATAAGATCTTTCAATTCTATGTTTTGTTTCACATCAATGGGTGGGAAGGTTGATACCTCTGTTCAAGATGGTAGATGACCACCATGCTTTAAGATATCTGGTGAAAATTATCATCGGATTGGATCTTTACTTCCACCACCTGGTCGTATGAACAGCTTTGTTCAGTTGTATATTTGCGACGCAGAAAATGAAGTTCACAACCGATTGAGAATCTTACGAGATGGTAACTCGGTAAA
This sequence comes from Sesamum alatum, assembly GCA_034509735.1. Taxonomy (NCBI): domain Eukaryota; kingdom Viridiplantae; phylum Streptophyta; class Magnoliopsida; order Lamiales; family Pedaliaceae; genus Sesamum; species Sesamum alatum. The sequence goes on from JACGWO010000002.1 coordinate 40,268,730, forward strand.
CTTCACTTCTATTGTTGAGGGTTTGCAAATTATGTTGGATAGTGTGAATCCTTATGCTCAGGTATTTCGTAATGCAAGAGATGCATTGCAGCACGATAGTGGTTTGAATTTGAGTGTACGTATCTTGCATTCAAGGAGCAATAGGCAATACATTCAACCAACCACTAATGAGATTGCTGCGTTAATTGTTGGAGATGATACTAATGTAGCTGGATGTCGTGATATTATTGTCTGCAAAAATGACGGATACTTGAAACGAATTAGTGAAACGCATCCGTCATATACACCACTTCAATATCCATTACTCTTTCCATATGGAACCGATGGGTGGAGAATTGATATACCTTACAACACAATCTCAAACCAATCAAGAAATGAAAAGGTCTCCATGAGAGAGTTCTGGACTTTTCGTTTCCAACATAGAGAATCAGAAGGGACGACACTTTTACAGGGGGGGCGTTTGTTTAACCAACTAGCTGTTGATTGCTATGCAACAATTGAACAACAAAGGTTAAATTACGTAAAAACACATCAAGCTGAAATGCGTGGAGATTTGTATCAAGGTCTAGAAGATGTTGTGGTCACAGGGGACATTGATGCTGGTGCAATTGGAAGAAGAATTGTATTGCCATCATCGTTTACAGGAGGTCCGCGTAATATGATGCAACATTATCAAGATTCTATAGCCATATGTAGAGCAATTGGACCTCCTGACTTTTTCATTACATTTACATGTAATCCTAATTGGCCGGAAATTTCTCGAGAACTGCTAAAGCTACCTGATCAGCGTACAGAAGATAGACCAGACATCGTAGCAAGAATATTCAGAATGAAGCTTAAGCAGTTGATGGAACATTTCAAGGAAAAGAAGTTTTTTGGAAATGTATTAGCAGGTATGTCATATATATATATATATACTTTTTATTTGATACATTAAACTATTAAGTGCATTAATATTTTAAAATTTTCAATTCAAACAGATATTCTTGTGGTAGAATTTCAGAAACGAGGACTACCTCACTCACACATAACTTTGACATTATCTGATCAAGATAAGCTTATCACTCCTGAAGACATTGATGGGTTTATATATGCTGAAATTCCTGACAAGAATACTGATCCTTTAGCTTATGAAACGGTTGTCAGATGTATGATTCATGGACCATGCGGGCCATATAATCCAAATGCCTCATGCATGGTGGATGGAAAGTGTTCTAAACATTATCCAAAAAAATTTTGTGATCAAACTACCATTGATGGAGATGGATTTGTGGCATATAGGCGTAGATGTGATCCCAACAATACTGTAATGATTAATGGGGTGGAAATAGACAATAGATGGATAGTTCCATACAACCGTGACCTCCTTGTGCTGTTTGATGCGCACATAAATGTTGAGAAATGTGCAATCCCAAAATTGATGAAGTATATGTACAAGTACATGTGTAAGGGAATTGACCGAGCTATAATTGTTATTGAAAATAATGTTGAAAGCCTTCAGAATAATGAGCAGAGGTACAGACAAGTTGATGAAATTAAACAGTATTTGGATTGTCGTTATGTATCAGCTATTAAATCATGTTGGAGAATAGTCCAATGGTTGAACGCTTACAATACCATTTGTCAAATCAGCAGTTTGTGGTGTTCCGTGAAGAAGATCATTTGCATAATATTTTCAATAGTGAACGTATTCATTATACAATGTTAACGCAGTGGTTTGAAGCAAACAAAAGGTATATGGAAGCAAGATCATTACTTTATGTTGAATTTTCTAATGCTTGGGTTTGGAAGCGTGCTACAAAGGAGTGGGTCAAGAGAAAATATGGTAAATGTATTGGTAGGTTGCCTTATGCACATCCAAGTTCTGGAGAAAAATACTACTTGCGCATACTACTCTACAAAGTTCGTGGAGCTCAATGTTTTAAGGATTTAAGAACTTTTAATGCCATTATATATCCTACATTTAAGCAAGCTTGTGGAGCCCGTGGTTTGTTAGATGAGGATAATGAATGGCATGAAGCACTATCTGAAGCATCAACTTGGGCATCATCGGTTAAACTTCGAAACATGTTTTCTACCATGCTTATGTTTTCAGAGATAACAGATCCTGTTAACTTATGGGGAACGACATTGGAGGGCGATGGTGGATGATTTGCAACACAGAGTCAGACGTGATTTAACAGATACCAACATACATTTAACTGACGCGAACTTGAAGGATTAGGCACTTCACGAAATTGAATGTATACTTAATAGAAATGGAAAGTCACTTGCAGACTTTCCTCCTATGCCCCGACCATCTTCCACATCTTTTGGCCACATAACAAATAGACTTATACGGGAAGAGCTTCAATATGATAGCATTGTGGAAGAACAATCATTTCAATCATACTTCAATGGTTTGAATGATGATCAGTTGTGAGTTTATAACACTATAATTGAAGCATACGAGAGTAGATGTGGTGGCCTTTTCTTTGTAAATGGTAGTGGGGGAACTGGAAAGATATATTTATGGAAGACAATAATCGCAAAATTCAGGTCTCAGAAAAAAATTATCTTATCAGTTGCATCATCTGGAATTGCAGCATTGTTGTTACCGGGAGGAAGGACAACGCACTCGCGTTTCAAAGTTCCATTTAATTTGGACGAATCATCATGTTGTCCTATCAACATAAACTCTGATTTAGGTCAATTAATTCAAGAGGCTTCATTGATAATTTGGGATGAGGCGCCCATGATGCATCAACATGGCTTTGAAGCGGTGAATAAGACTCTAAAAGACTTATTAAAGGAAACATATCATTTTTCTCCTAATAAGCCTTTTTGTGGAAAATTATGCATATGAGGGGGAGATTTTAAATAGATATTGCCTGTTGTAACTAAAGGTCGGCGTGAGTCTATTGTTGCAGCCTCATTACACAAGTCAGAACTTTGGAATCAATGTAAAGTGATGCACCTAAAGATAAACATGCGGCTTATGCCACACGAAGATTCAGCGCACTCACATGATCAATTGCGAAGTTTTGTTGAATGAGTTAATTTGATTGGAGAAGGAAAAGCAAGATGTTTATCTTTTACTGATGGTGGAGAATCTGACTTGATTGAAATCCCCGATGAATTTTTAATAGAAAGTAGTGATACTTCCTTGATGAAGCTGATAAATGAAACCTATCCGGAGTTGAATGATAAGTACAACAATTGTACTTATCTAAAAGAAAGAGATATTTTAGCCCCAAAAAATAGTGATGTTGATGAAATCAATTCCATTATGTTGTCTATGCTGTCTGGTGAAATTCATCAATTTTATAGTGCAGATACTTTGTGTCCTGCGGAAACAAGTGATCATGAGCAAAATATGAATCCGCCAGAATTGTTGAACTCTATAAAAGTTTCTGGTATTCCTAATCATTGCTTGGAGCTAAAGAAAGAGGCACCTGTAATGCTTATGAGGAATCTTAACCAGTTTTTGAGTTTGTGCAATGGAACTCGACTCATTATCTCGAAAATGGGTGAAAAGGTGCTCGAGGCACGTGTCATCACTGGATCTCATATAGGTGAAGAAGTCCTTATTCCACGAATTGTTCTTACCACCACTCAGTCTCAAACATTTGTTCCAATGAAGAGAAGACAATTTTCTTTAAAGTTGGCATTTGCAATGACTATTAGTAAGAGTCAAGGGCAAACACTAGATAGGGTAGGATTGTATTTGCCAGAGCCGGTATTCACACATGGTCAGTTATATATTGCATTGTCACGTGTAACAAATCCATTAGGCTTAAAGATGCTCATTTGTAATAAACCTGGAATACCTCGAAATTGCACAAAAAATATCGTGTATCCTGAGGTACTTGCTGCAATTCATGAATACAATTATTTTTATTTTATATTTTTCTTTGTAATCATCTTTTTAGCAAAACTATATATCTTATCATAAGATTCATATATTAGTCTATACAAATTTATCATAATTGCACAATCATGCATTGTTCACATTTTTCTTTCATTTATGTTTATTTATTTGTTAAATTGCAATATGTTCATGTGTTTCAAAAGATTACATACATTAACAGCTTAAAATAAATATTATTCATAAGTGCAGGGGATACATGTATAATATATACACCTTTGGAGTTATTAAGCCCACATCGTCGCAGATTTAATGTCAAGGTTCGCTTGATCAGACTGGTAGATGTACACTCCCACGAACATAAGATAAGAACATTGAAGATGTTATTTGTTGATTGTAAAGTAAGCATATGTCTGATTGTATTATTTTTCTAAATTTATGTTTTACTTTTATAAGTTTATAAAGTTTTGACAAAATTGCATCTCTTTTTGTTAAATTTGACAGGGTTTCTTCATGCAAGGTGTGGTTTATGGTTGTAATGTTGCCCACATCATATCGTGTCTTGCTGAAGGAAACATATATAATATTCAAGATATGCAAGTTATAGTAGCTGATAAAAAACATAGAATACTACCTCACCGCTATCAGTTGCTATTAGCTCATGGTGTGGAGATTGAAGATGTTACAGATCGTCATGATGACTTTTTACGCCATTTCTATCACATTGTTAGATTGCAAGATATAGAAAGCCACATGAATTTGGATTACCAGCTTATAGGTAAGTCAATTTATATTTTAATTAATTGTATATTTGTGCTTTATATATATACATACATATATAAACTAATTTATACTTTACTGCAGATATTTTTGGATTGGTTGTTTATGTTACGCATTTTCGAGAAGCTCCAAATGGTTCATTTATTCGTGAGATTTTGATCCTTGATACCACGTAATTGCTGCTACTTTATTTTTCCGATTGTTATTAAATATGGTTACTATGATTGAAACTAATCATTTATTTTTGCATACACCAGTATGACAGTTGTTCGCATGATTTTGTGTGGTAATTTTGCCATTGATGAAGGAGAAAGATTGTCGAAGATGCTTGATCACAATAATATTTTGTTGGCATGTGGAGTTGTGGTTAAAAATTTGCAAGGTAAATATAGTTATTTTAACAAAATACAAAATGTAATTATTCCTTTTCCTAATGTTAGTTTTATTATTTGCAGGTCCATCTATATATACACATAAGTTTAGCAAATTGTATATAAACTACAGAACAAAGTTTACAGATCGTCTGAGGACTTGGCAAGAGAAATTACACATAAAAGCGTTACTATGTTGGAACTTCTTTTATCATTTTTTATAATTTTCACTTCAAATGTTGAAGGTTTAATGAAGATCGTCGCCCACAAAAATTGGTTTCTTTAATTCGATCAAGCAGATTTACAAATCCACGTCACTAAAAATCTCAAATGCTAAAAGGATTTGGATATGTGATTATGGACCTCATGATGGTGTAAGAATTTTAATTTTTTGTTATTACTTACTAAATATTAGAAAATATTATAGTATAATATGATTATGGAATTTAATGCACAGGTAAAATTTTTTCGCATTGTTGGTCGTATTGAGAAAATTGATATTGATAATATATGATACGCAACATGCAATCAATGTGAAGATAGTTGCAAAGCTTATCGTGGAAAAACAATTTGTGTTAGATGCAATGACGTTGTTGATGCAACTATCAGGTACTATTTTTCATATTATTTACTTATACCATTTGATTATTTTATTTGACGTTAATTAAATATAATTATTTTTTAATTATAGGTTTCGAGTTCATCTTAGAGTGAAAGATAGCAGCGGTGGTATCGATTTGAAATTGTTGAACAAGCAAGCCGAATATATGTTTTGAAATCAAGCTACTTATTTTAAAATATTGGAAGAAAAGGTAAATAACAATCCTATTTTGAGACTCGCATAATATTTCATATATACTAACAGTTATTGTACTACATATTATGTTACTAGGAAAATGGTAAGAACATGCTACAAGACCACATCAACTCATTCATAAGCCGTGCCTATACATTCATTGTGCCTGTACCACCAATTTGTCCAAGGCCAAATGCTTGCTGTCCAGTAAATTTTGTTTTACCAGTTGATTGGTGTGAAGAGTGTTCTCATCTTCCAAAGAGATTGAAACTTCTGCATAAATAAATTGTAAGTATTTATGATTATATGTTTAATTTAATGAAAAGTGCAAAGTTTATTTTTCAAAGAAAATTTAATTTCTCCAAATTTATATTTGCCATTTGTTTTCTAAGTTCACCATAATAAAGTATTTTGATGATATATTTAATAAACCGTTGATTCACTCTTTTTGTTTGTTTGTTTGTGTTTTGACATTTGCAGGTTTGAATTTCAAGAAGTTGCTTTTATTGTCATTAGTTATTTAGAATTTGGGTTGTTTTTTAATTTTTATGTAACATATTTTAAACATAATATATTAATTTGTTATTGTACTTATGCTTGATCATTTAGTAATCTTTCATTTATTTTATATAAATATATTTTGCGTTAGATTTTATTAATATTAGTAGATTGTAATAAATAAAGTTAATTTGCTATTATTCGTCTAACTTATATATTTTTTAATCGACTTTCAAATATTTTTAAAAAAATCATAAAATACTATTTTAATCTTAATTAAATTAATCCATGCATAGTACGGGTAGCAAACTAGTATATATATATATATTACAAAGTCATTTGGTCTAACTTATGTTTTTTAATCTATAAATATTTTGTCAAATAAGATGATTATTCTAAAGGTCTCCTGCTTAATAAATAGTACAAATTTATACAAATAAAATTGTTAAAACATCCGTTGTATTTTCAAGGCATAATTTCATATTGGGATAATTACATCCCCACCCTTGAGATTTGGTGTAATTACACATACACTTCCTGTGGTTTGAGAAATTATATCTGGTACCCCTGAGTTTTGCTCCTGTTTAACAAATAGGTCCCTTCGTTAGTTAAAATTAACTGAATTTATTGATATTAGCAAAAAAAACTGAATGAAAATCAATTTTTACCATCGATTGACTTATGACTGACTTATTGTAGGTCAAACAAATCTTTTTATGATCAAACTACCCTTATATATCTTCACACGTTAATGCATGTGAGGAGGTATATCTTCACTGTTATAAGGGTATTTTTAGTCATAAAAGATTTACTTGATATGCAATAAGTTAGTAATAAGTCAATCAATGGTAAATATCGATTCTATTAAGTTTTCTTGTTAATATAAACAAACTCGGTGAATTTTGACTAACGGAAGGACCTATTTGTTAGACGGACGCAAACCTTAGGGATACTAGATGTAATTTTCCAAACCATAAGAGATTTACATGTAATTACACCAAATCTCAGGGGAGGGGGTGTAATTATCCCTTTAATATTTATAAATAAATTTTTATTTTTTTCCTACAAAATATTACTAGATCTTATATTTTCAAACCTTCCAAAACTTCAGCTCATTCAAAATATTCCAAGAATCGTTTTCCTCGAGTTACACGATCTTGAATCATGATCTTTACATATATATATATATATATATTTAGTAGAAACTTTTAGCAAAATTTGAAAACGTGTGCTGATATTTTTTAACATTTAGCACAATTTAAGTGAACGTCGAAAATTTCAAAAACAACGTCAATTTCAAGAATTGGAGGCGGCTTTGTTAGTCCTGCACTCCATGTGGACTTCCCAATTGTCCCACATGAATTGTGACGACTTACGAGGTTTTATTCTATTGATAAAGTTCAAATCTCATAATTTATGAAAAAATTAAGATAAATTATAACTACATTTTTTGAAATTAGATATAATTACGAATATTCTTTCGTTGTTTGAAAAATTATAATACTTCCTTGATGTTTGTAATTTTTAACCAAAGATCTTAAATTGACCATTTTAACCTTAAATGTTTTATTAAAATCGTAGAAGAATCAGTCAAGGCAAATTGCATTATTACTTATCTGTATAAAAAATTTAAGAAACTTGTATTTGGTCATTGTACTTGAAAAACATTTTAAGAATTAAATAAAAAATAATTCAGTGCATAAGGGCATTTTGGTCAATTCACCAATAAAAATGGATGGAAATGAATTATTTGTTAGACGGTTACAAACCTCAGGAGATATTTATAAATTTTCAAACAACAAAGGGATATTTATAAATATGCAAAACCTTAGAGGAGGTAACTTTAATTTACCCAAAAAAAATTATGAATTAAGTTCCATGAGTATAAATGTATATATATTTTTATAATAATTTGTTATTTTTTTATTCCGTTTGAACGTATTTATCAATTTGTATTTTTGAGATATTGAATCGATCATTAAATTTGAATATATAAAATAAAAATTTGTTGCACGTGAATCTTGGTGAATTTTCATGTGAATTGTCTTGAATGGTAGCATGTACAGATCACCACTAGCTAAACAATTATTACCGTCCACATTAAGCAAATGGGACCTTGATATTCCCGAAAAGCGCTTCTTAATCTCGATTTAGTAAGTTGATGTTTTCAATGTTGGAGTAATTATATCGTTGTCTTTTGAAATTTAGTGTAATGATACTGCAGTTTAAAAAATTAAATATAGTACCTTTATATTTATTTTTAAGGGTGAATACAATGATCTTCCATAAAATTTAGTATAAGTACGTATATCTTCTAATTGTTTCAAAAAATATAAATACCCTTTTAAGGTTTGTAATTTTTAATAAGGGCCTGAAATGGTTCATTTCGTCCTTGATTTTTTTTTTTAAATTGTAGAAAAATCAAGACGAAAATTACATTATTGCTCATTTGTGTAAAAAAAAAATGTAGGAAACCTCTCCCTACACATTTTTGTCCAAAAAAATTTAGAAAATTTTAAAAAATAATTCAATTTGCATAAGGGCATTTTGGTCAGTTCAGCCATAAAAATGGATGAAAACGGGTTATTTGTTATACGATTATTGTAATTTTTGAAACAACAAGAAGATATTCGTAATTATATCAAATTTCAAGGGAGGTCTTTGTAATTCACCCTTATTTTTATTTAATAGATAGATCAGTTCGTTAGTTATTGGATATAAACAAACATTAGGGATATTAAATGTAGTTTTTCGACTATATAAAATTTATATTTAATTATATCAAATTTTAAGAGAGTACAATGTATACATTCCCTTAATGCAATAACTCCCATGTGATGTGCTGGAGGCCCTTATTTGTTTTCTTCTAATCTGGAGTTGAATATGCCCCACTATTAATTAAATAATAAGTACAACTAAAGTTATTAAAACAAGAATATTAATAGTAAAGAATTAACTGGTGATATTAATATTATCATTAAATACAAATAATTAAACATAAAAAGTTTTTTATTTTGTTAAATAATAATTAATATAAAATTTTTGTTAGTAATAATTAGTGCAATTTGTATGTATGTATAACGTTCACTTAAGAATAAATAGTTGTCACTATAGATATGTCGTTACTAATTTATTAGTGTGCTCGTCACTAATTATTATGAATACTGATAGTATACATAAAGTTCTTCTCACTAATAAGTTTCTGATTATACTGATAGTATACATAAAGTTCTTCTCACTAATAAGTTTCTGAAAATTAAATACGTTGCAAAACTAAAATTTTTGTCATTTAATAGATATTCTCAACGACAAGTGTGAAAATCGCCACTTAATATTTTGCTGCTGATATTATTTTTATTGTAGTGCAACAAAATCTAAACTAATATATTTATTACTTTTCACTAAGAAATAAAATAAATAACTGTAATTTATTAATTGATGAACATTAACTATTTATCGATAATCTATATTTAGATGTCATATTTAAAAGGGTAAATTACAGCTACTTCCCATGAGATTTGACATAATTATAAATACCTCCTCGTTGTTTAAAAAATTGTAAATACCCCCTGAGGTTATAATCGTCTAACAAATAACCCATTTCATCCATTTTTATGGGTGAGCTGACCAAAACGCCCTTATGCAAACTAAATTATTCTTTTTGAATTTTTTTGGACTAAAATGCACAGGGAGAAGTTTCTTAAGTTTTTTACACAGAGAAGCAATAATGCAATTTACCTCGGTTGATTTTTTTACAATTTTAACTAAAAATCCAAGGGCAAAATGATCAGTTTCAGGCATTTAGTTAAAAATTACAAACTTCAGGGGGTATTTGTAATTTTTTAAACAACGAGGGGTATATAATTATACCAAATCTCATAGGAGGTGGTTGTAATTTACCCTACTCAAAAAATTGGGTAAATTACGACGGACTCCTTTGATGTTTGTTAAAACTACAAACACCCCTTCATTGTTTGAACAACTACAAATACCCCTAAAATTACTAGTCGTCTAATAAATACCCCTTACAACAAATCAGTAAGGGAGTATGTATTAGACGATCGGTAATTTGAGGAGCTATTTAAAATTATGATAAATTTCAGGGAGCTGATTATAATTTAGCTAAAAAAATTGATGACATATTTCTAGTCCTTACTATGGGGTTCTAGTGAGCAGTGAGTTCAAGTATAATTAAAGGAAGTAGGGTGGGTGGGATACAATGAAAGAAACAAATTTTATGAACTAACCATGCAGAAGAATTCTGACCTCATTAATGTTCTTTATTGCTATTCTTTTTCTTCCTACTTGTTCCATTTTCATCCACCAATTTTTTTACTTTCTAATTTCATTTTTTTAAGTTTATATATTCATAACCGAAATTTTAATAAAAATTAAGAAAAATATGCATATTAAAATCAGGAAGTGAAAGTTTGCGGAGACGGAATATTTATGCTTGTACGTGTTCACATTACCACATTACTGAGGGAAAATTTAAATATGGAATAATTATATTTACACCTTCTCATATATATGGTCTATTTACATGAATTATTCATGTCTTTTAAATAATTACATATACACCCATCAAAAACGTCAATATCATTTACATAATCACTCTTGATTATTTTTTTTTTTGAAAAATTTCACATATACCCTAAAAAGTCTATAGTATAACGCAAATTATCTCTGTTTTTAGTTATTAATGATGGTTTTTGTAATTATACAAAGGGCATAGGTGTTTATGTAAACAATTAAGGTCAGAAAGTGTAAATATAATTATCCGTTAATATAATTAGAGGGCCAATATGTAAAAAATAAAATAAAATTCATGTACAATTAAAAAAAAAACTTGGCCCAGCGCCCCCTAAATCCGTCCTTGATTATTTGGAAAAATAGTCAATTAATTTTGTTTATATATGTTTCATTTAAATTGATTAATATATATTGTAAGGAATGAATGAGATGGATAGTGCGGGAAATTGTGTATTACAAAGTCGAGGCAAGAGTTAGACTCTTTATCTTTAAGACAATTATTGCCCCACTCTGGTGCTCACGGAATTGGCAATTTGTCTCCCAAGATACAACGACTTTATATCTCAAAGTAGCAGCACTGCAAACTTTGAGAAACAGTGAACCAAATAATATCTTGAAACTCTCTTGCTAAACTCTAAAATGCTTTGTATGCTTAAGAATGCTATGAATAGTTGAATGCTTGAATGCCATGAAATGAAAATGGGAGATCTATTTATAGGAGTTGGAAAGGTGTTTCGAATGGATATGTCCAATCATAAAAGATGCTTTTGAAAGGTTATGACCTTTCAACCGAATGGATGCATCATTTCACCCAAAGGACATACCATTTAACTCAAATGGATGCATCCTTTCATCCAAAGGACATACCATTTAACTCAAATGGATGCATCCTTTTATCCAAAGGACATACCATTTAACTCAAATGGATGCATCCTTTCATTCAAAGGACATACCATTATACACAAATGGACACATCATTTCATCCAAAGGGTTTCACCCAATGGACATATCATTTCAACCAAAAGATACACCCATTAGGTTGATCAGACACGACCGGATGATAATTGGGGTCCATCAACCATCATCTATGTGTCACGAGCTGTCATAAGCTATCACGAGCTTGTTATGTGTCACACATCGTAACCAATCACTTGTCACGATTTATTCTTTAATTTATCATTCATCATTTTCCAACATATATTGATTTTATATTTGGAATATTTTCAATAAGACTATTTTCTCGAGAAAAATATGAGATAAGTGTTGGTATATTTTAATTAAATAATTATTAAAAATCTGATATTTGTCAATTCTCCGACATGGACATTTATTACAGGAACATGGATATCCAACTACTTTAAACACGAGTCCAACCCTGTAAAATAAGAAATTACCACGTACATGTGCCTTAATTCATGAAAATCTGTATAATTATTATTTTTAAATGTAATTAAATGTCCAGATTAATTCCAAACACGGCACTACTTTGATATACCGAAATAATTAATTAAGATAAAATTGAATTTTGTTGTTACTCAAATTAACTTGTGTGTTACGAGTTTGAACCTGTTTGTATAAATCAATAAAAAAAATTATAGTATTGTTAAATAAGATTTTTCAAATATCATGGAATGAAATTGGATAATTTTAATACATTTAATCTATGAAATCACTTTTGAAATTTTCAGTTATGAATTTTAATATTACAAATTGATTTCATATTCATAAAAAGAAAATAAAAGGAAAAAAAGTTGAAAATATGTTAATATTGAAGAATGGCTGGAACAGACAGCCTTGTCATCATCAATCATACAAAAGTGATTCAATTATTCGTGCCCGAAGGCGGACTCTGCATCTGCACGTTTGCTTTTCTGAATTTAGGAAAATCATTTACAATTTGTTCCGACAACGTGATTTTGATTTCCTCTATCGATGTTAAAATTTTATTAATTTAATTCATTGAATTTTTTGTTTCAAAATATATTATATCTTCTATTTCGTTTATCATACATACGTCATGCGTATAAAAAATTTCAGAATAAAATAAATAATATTATTATGTATTTTATTTTAGAAAAGACTTTATACACATGACGTAAGTATGTGAATGGAATAGAAAATGACATTATCTATTTTATTTTGGAAAAGACTTTATACACATGACGTATGTATGTTGAATAAAATATAAGATGAAATAAAGTTTGCAACAGAAATTCTGATCCATCAGTCGATAGTCTGTAAGTAAATCCCATTAATAATTTATACTTTTGGGGACATAAACTTGACCTATGAAGTCGATCGGGATCGAAGTCACTCAAACTTTTTCATATCAAGAAAATACCATCGTGTTGGGATTTATATTTTTGTTCACACGTGTTGACTTCTGCCTTGCATTCTTCTTATGGAATTTGTCACGTATGTACTTTTTATATTAATAAATAATAAAAACTAAAAATAATTGAAGAAATAATCATAACAACTTTGGAGAAATGTTCAGAAGACATATATATATAGTTAGGGTGATTTGAAATTGAAGTGATATATAGAAAATCTTGGAATTTTAGAACACTCTTTGAGGTTGATTGCAAGACTTTTGGGTTAATAAATGTAATGGTGCCGTATGGAATTACAAGTAGTCACTTTGTTTTCATTACCAATGCTTTATTTGTATCTGTCCTAATTGTAAACAATACGCAGTTTGAATTTTTAGTATGGTATGGTAAGATCCAACGAATATTATATGAGTAAAGTATAGGTAAAGTATATAAATAACAATTACAAATGTTTATTGAGTTACATCAATAGTCATCATTATATTTAGGGTAAATTACATCTATTTTTCGCAAGGTTTAGCATAATTATAAATACCCCCTTATTGTTTGAAAAATTACAAATACCCTCCTGAGGTTTGTAATTTTCAACCAAAGGCTCGAAATTGATCATTTTGCCCTTGATTTTTTTGTTAAATTATAGAATAATCAGTCGAGGCAAATTGCATTATTAACTTCTCTGTGTAAAAACTTAAGAACATCTCACTGCGCATTGTAGGCAAAAAAATTCAAAAAAATTTAAAAATTAAATAAATGCATAAGGGCATTTTAGTCAGTTGACCCATAAAAATTGAATGGAAATGGGTTATTTGTTAGATGGTTACAAACTTCAGGGGGGTATTTATAATTTTTCAAACAACGAAGAGATATTTATAATTATGTCAAATCTCAATAGAGGTAGTTGTAATTTACCCTTATATTTATTTTTATCTTAAAATTAATCCTCCAACACACGTCTTGATTTTTTTTAATTAATTCCAAAACCTTGGTTCTTGTACAAGAAAAAAGAAAAACAATTGCTCATTCAAAGGCTGCTAAAACTTTATAAAAAGGTCACTTTTAATAATATCTCAATGGAAAGTCAAGAAAATAGACAATATGAGCAAGTGGGCTAGTGGAGGGAATGGTGGAGACATTATCTACAATACTTAAAGATTTGAGGCATGTGATTTTGCAGTTAATGTGAATATCAACAACTCTCCTTTTCCTCATCAATATTATTATCTCTAATAACAATGATTAGTTCAACTACAATTGGCATACATTGGGAATAGTAGTATTAATTTCACAAAAATCTTGGCATAATTAGTCTAATTAAATAAAGAACAACTTACAATGTCTCCTTTTCCTCATTAATATTGTCCTCTCCTTTTTGGTCTTATTACTATTTTTTCCATTATTTGTCTTAAATAACTCATAATTTGTTTTATTACATTAATTAATTTTGAGAACATTGAAAGATCAAAATCATGTCACGTCACCAATAAGACATATTGATATTTGATACGATATAATTTATACCGTATAAAGTTTTCACGCTAAAATTATTCTTGATAAAAAAAATTGTAATTTTTTATGAGTAGTACATATAATCTTTTGGGCAAATTACATTTCCACCATCTAAAGTTAAGCTAAAATACACGAACACCCTCCAAATTTTACAAAATTACAGTTATAGCCCTCGAAGGGTGTTAGTGTAATTCTTTTAGGGGTGTTTGTGTAAGCTTTGACTTTAAATAAGGAATGTAGTTGTAATTGCGAATATAACTTCAAAAGATATATTTGTAATTAGTCGAGGAGGTCTAGCTTAGTTGACGAAGCTAAGGCCCCATGATCTTAGAAGTCATGGTTCAAACTCCTGCGTGGGTTGCTATTATTTCTATTGTATAGTATGTATGATTTGTTGTTGTAATAACTAGGTGTTAGTTTATGTGATATTATAGATATAATTGTTTGTAACTGTCTCTGCTCGATATTGATAGCCGACGGGGCTGAATGTAATCACTTTACTTTCAATTAATAAAATTTATCACTTTCAATTTAAAAAAAAAATATATTTATAATTTTTCAAAAAAACCCAAATATTTTTGCTCCGTCAAGATAGTTTTAATTTAAAATCACGAGGTGTGAATATAATTTACCCATATATTTTTTCTCGGTCAGGGGAGTTTTGTGTAGGGTCAAGATTGTTCAGTTCCAGGACCATCAGACCGGATCTTTAATGATTTTTCAGCCTTTTCCCATTTTTCCAATTCAAGTAGCCATGAAAACTGGTGTACTGATTGGCTTCTTCAAAAGTGCCAATAATTTCGACTTGTAATTCTTTAAAGTCCTCCAACCACCCCCCCTCCCCCTCCAGGCACAACAGTTTCCTTTCCTCCAATCTGAAGCCAGTTTCTTGCTCCAAAACACGATACAATTTTTCAAAATCTTGGCATTATGCCATATGCATGCATGCCATAGGAGCAGGTCCCAGTTCTTGATTGTATTGAAACTCTTCTTACTTGTTCTTGTGCCAGAGGTTTTCCACTCTGACCAGCCCATCTTCATCTACGCTCATCTGAGTTGTACCAGTTTGATTGAGCCCAAAAGGGTATCTCTGACTTCAGACTTGTGCTTTTTGGGATTTCATTGAACCATTTTTGAGGATGAAGAGTTGAGGTCAAGAATAAGCTCTTCTCTGGTAAATTTTCATTTCAGGTAGAGTTGGTCAAATCCCAAGTTGAAATCTTTATCATTATGTTTCCTTTTCTTGTGGGAGTATTATATGATTATTATGCTTTCTATATATGTTAGGTAGAGGGCGGCAGAGCTCAAGAATGGCAACTGGAAACCAAATCCAAATCTCAGAGGAAGTGCCTCAGAATCTAAGGAAGCGGCTTGCTCTTGCTGTTAGAAGCATTCAATGGAGCTATGCAATCTTCTGGTCGATTTCATCTAGGCAACCAGGGTAAAAGCTCCAATCTTTACCTTGACCCCCCCCCCCCCCCCCAACCTCTGAGGGAAAAAGAAAGAGATGGGCTTTCTTAGGTCTACCTCTTTCTTGTGTTCTTGTGTTTCCTTTTGGCTTCTTGCTGTCTGTGGAACATTTTCTGCATTGTGGGCATGGTTTTTGAAGCAAGTGATGATGCCTTAAAGAGTTTGAAGTTTGTGGGAAATTTCCATGTTTAGTTTTCATTTACTTAGCCTCCCCCAGAAAGGCCAATTACTGTAGATTGTTCACATGTGAATCTGATTTCGATGGGCCATCTGCTTTGGACTTGCACTGTGGAGGTTTTCTGTTGACCTTTCTGGATGCTCGCCAAATTTTTATTACAGTTCAGTAAATTTCATCCTTGTTCATGATTTTGTTTCCTTGTTGGCTGCCTCTGATGGGCTGAGTTGCTTTCTTGGTGTCTGCATTGTGAATGTTTATACAGACTAATCTTTATCTAACAAGTGTAAAATGGAACTGTTTTAGGGTGTTGGAATGGGGAGATGGTTACTATAATGGTGATATAAAAACTAGAAAGACGGTTCAGGCTGCAGAAGTGAACGCTGATCAGCTGGGGTTGCAGAGAAGTGACCAACTCAGGGAACTTTTTGAGTCTCTATCACTTGGTGAAACCAGCCCTCAAGCTAAACGGCCTACGGCTGCGTTATCCCCTGAAGATCTCACCGATGCAGAGTGGTATTTCTTGGTTTGCATGTCTTTCGTGTTCAATGTTGATCAAGGGTAATTCTTCTTTCCACTGAACCAGTCCTTTAACTTGTGTTTCTGCGTCGATGATTGCTGTTTACCATGATAATTTGCAGCCTTGAATTGCAGAGTTTCTTGTGTCCCAAATGTATTATTTATAGAGAAGAGAAACTGACAAGTACATATGTTTCGATTGTAAAGGTTGCCTGGAAGGACATTAGCCAAAAATCAGACAATCTGGCTATGCAATGCTCACCGTGCAGACACCAAAGCCTTCTCTCGGTCTTTGCTTGCAAAGGCAAGTGCAAGATTTACTTTGTGAACATTGTCTTACTTTACATAAGCCCACAACGCAATAATTCTTATTCTAACGTCTCGTTGCTTCTCCATTTCCATGTCATATCTGCTGGCTGGACTTGCATTGCGTTTTTCCAGAGCGCGTCAATCCAGGTATCAAATTGTTTGATGTTGCACTTTGACATGATTAGCCTAAACAGCACATAGTTCTGAAGAGTATGTTTCTCATAGAATGCCTCATTCTCAACTTGCAGACAATAGTGTGTTTTCCGCATTTAGGAGGTGTCGTTGAGCTGGGAACAACCGAACTCGTATGCAACTGTTATGATAGTTTTCTCTTTTACTACTACACAGTTGATCTAGGCATCCTAGTAATTAGCAAGTCTCTTGGTGTCCTTTCTAAAGGTTGCAGAGGATCTTGATCTAATTCAGTATATAAAGACCTCATTCCTGGAGAGCCCTTCTGTGGCTGTTCCCAGCGTTACCAACCGTGTCTCTAACAACATTGTAAGCAACAATGGCCTCAACCGTGAAGTGCCTGATTGTGCTAACATGCCAGAAGATGGTCTCGATCAATTTCTGGATTGTCCGGACACGGACAATTGTTCCCCCAACGACTGTTCAAATGATTTTGCAGACAATCTGCTGAGAGAGGAGTCAAATTTGGTGGAAGTTGTCGATGGGGAGCAAAGCTGGCCATTCATGGACGATGCAATCAGCAATTGTCTGAACAATTCTATGAATTCCAGCGACTGTGTGTCACAAACGTATGAAGATCCTGAGACACCTCTCCCACTTTCAGATGGGAAGAAAGAAACAAACAGTTGTATACGTGAAACTCAAGAATGCAATCAGAACAACACCTCTGGTGTCCAAGGCAATGATGTTCATTATCAAAGTGTACTTTCCAACCTTTTGAAGAGTTCTCATCAATTGATTCTGGGGCCGTATTTTGGAAAAGGAAGTAGAGGATCGAGCTTCGTTAGCTGGAGGAAGGGTGGATCACCGGGAGCGCTGGCACCCCAAAGTGGAACAACTCCACAAAGATTACTAAAGAAAGTGCTCCTTGAAGTAGCAAGAATGCATGAAAACTGCCGGCTTGAATCTGGTAAAAACAACGGGAATTCTAAACCAGAAGTCGAGGAAGTGGATAGAAACCACGTCTTGTCTGAGAGGAAACGAAGAGAAAAAATAAACGAGAGATTCACAATTCTTGGATCATTAGTCCCATCTGGTGGCAAGGTGCATAAATCACTGACTTTGATTCTTGATTGTATCCTTTCTCAATGAACTATGAACGAAAAATTCGTCGTTTCTCTTTGCAGGTTGACAAAGTATCGATTCTTGATCATACAATAGAGTACTTGAGAGAGCTTGAGAGAAGAGTCGAAGAGCTGGAATCCTACAAAGAAGCAACGGAGGTAGGGTCGAGTACTCAGAGCAAACCTCTGGATGCCATTGAGAGGACGTCAGATAATTATGGCCCCACTAAAACCGGTAATACCAAGAAGCCATCGACGAACAAGAGAAAGGCTAGCGAAATGGAGAAAACGGGAGGCGAAAATAACAGGGCTCGGTTGAGAGATTCCTCGACAGATAACATAACCGTCACCATTGCAGACAAGGATGTCTTGATTGAGATGAGGTGTTCTTGGAGGGAATGTGTATTGCTTGAAGTTATGGAAGCCGTAAGCAAGCTTCATTTGGATACACAAAGCTTCCAATCCTCCATCGACAATGCAATTCTATCCATGACTATAAAAGCCAAGGTCTTATATCCACATCAAGAATTTCTTGATCATCTCTCTCTCTCTCTCTCTCTCTCTCTCTCTCTCTCTCTCTCTCTCTCTTTTCTTGATCATCTCTGCTAATGGGCTCCTACATTATTTGCAGTGCAAGGGGTTGAAATCTGCATCAGCAGCTGTGATCAGACAAGCTCTTCAGAAAGTTGTCCGAAAGAGTTGAAGATTGATGCTCAGAGTCTGTAGATGTTTTAACTTGTGTAAAGATCTGTACTCAGTAACATAAACATGTAGTTGGAGGGATTTTTGCAAGTAGTCTTAGTCCAAATGTGCAATGAAGGAACTACTCTTGGGAAAAGCCAGTTTCTTGATCGGGAAGTTCTAATCCAGATCGGGTTGGTCGGATCTGACCTGAATAAATTTTATGGCAAGTGCGATACACTTGTCATGTGATTGATGTACAGTTCTAGAAAAGTGATCAATCACATGACAGGTATATCATACTTATTCTATAATTGATTTGATTTAGTTAAACTTTATTCCGGTAAAAATTTTCCTTCTTGATCGGCCCCTTTTTTGTTTTGCCTAACTACTTAAGACTATAAATCTTAATCAAAATCCATTCAAATTCATAAAAGAAAATTTTGTCCAACGACTATTTTCTCTTTAAATCTTTAGTTTTAGTATAATTCGTTTAGTTTACATAATTGTCCTACATCAGGTTCTACTGGCAATTGAATATCCTGATTTATTTAAGGTTCGAATGAGGCTTTTTACTATAAATTGAATGTAAAGATATTAAATGACGCGAATCATATCATTTTCGTATTTTACTTGACAAATAATATATTACATTTAAACACATAATTATTTCGGGATGTTCGTTTCGTTCAAGCTTGTCGAAACATTACTCAACTTGATCATCATAAATTCATCAACACACTAGTAAATCAAGTCGAATTCTCATTGGATAAAAGCGTTATGGATCGACTGATGTCGTCTATAATACATCCATATATTATGGTAGGTGTGGAATAATAATCTATACTATCTATAAAAGAGAAGGCTATTTTGTGTCTAAAATGGCGGTTTTTTTGTTATTTTTACAGAAAATACCCTTTACTTTTTGTATAATACATTTGCTTATTTCTTTCTATAGAATGAAATTAATATTTTATGGAGGACAAAAATAAAAATTTGATATCATATTGGTAGTTCTCATACCAATTTTACAAACTACCAATTATGCCCTCTTACCATAACCAGCCATGTTCTCCCACCAACTTTTTCTTTCTTTCTATTTTTTTTTTTTTTTGGATCTATAAAAACCAATTAAAACTTTAAAACTCTATCACAATCTAATATGTTAATATATTTCTCCAAAATTTGGTCTTAATAAGAAATATGTAATTAATATGTTCTTTATCAACCCTCATTCCTTTTTTTTTTTTTTTTAAAAAAAAAAGCATTCCATGTTCTCATCTTTATTTTTATATTTATTTTATTTATTTTGTTTTGTAATAATCAATTACTCTTTTTTTTTTTTTTGTAGTATAAAACTGTAATATCCCATGTGAAATGAAGTGTTCAACACAATTTTTTATTTAAAAATATTGTCCATGAAAATTTTCATATATATATATATATATTTTAAAATTTTAAATTACGGATATATTTAATTTTATATTAAAATATATTAAAAACTGTTAAATCATATTTATAAAAATAAAAAATAAAACAAATATCGGATCTTGAAGATAAGAGTGTATTAAATAATCTAAAAATATCGAAAGAAAAATCAACTAAAAGAATGAATATATATAAATAATATTATATTTAATATTTTAATTGTAAAGTGCAATCATGGTATCTTAAATTAAAATAGATAAAGCGAAATGAATAATTATTGACTAATTAATATTAAGAAAGTAAGCCATGATATTCTCTACTAATTATCTATACTAATTATAAAAAAAACCTTTTTATGTTTAGAATGGAAGTTATTTTAGCATATTATAGAATTTACCCTTTGTTTTTGCATAATTCATTTTCATATTTCTTCTACAAAGTGAAATTTATCATTTGTGGAGGGCAAATAGATTTAACACAATATCAGTGTTCTCATACCAATTTTTAAACTACCTAATCGCCCTTTTTATGAACCCTTATTTTTTAAAAGAAAAAAAAAACTTCCATGTTCTCATTTTCATTTCCAATTTATTTAATTTATTTTACAATAATAAATTACTCTTTTTTTGTAATATATAAAACTGTAATATGACACGTGAAATGAAGTATTCACCAAATTCTTTATTTAAATTTCCATTACTCTCTCTATAAATATCCATTACTTCTATTAAATATTTTGCAAATTGAAAATTTTTGCCCACAATGTCTTTTGCCGCCCACTTAAATCCAAATTTTTAACTTTTATTTTGAATCTCTTTCCTCTGTCTCCTTCGTCGATTGAAAGAAGTTGAGAAAAAGATTAAGAGAAAGAAAGTAAATAGAAGAATTCATTTTTGTGTTATTTTTTTCAAGAAACAAAAGGAATAAAGTTATGAATAAGGAATCAAATAGAAAAAGTCATTGATTGTTCACCAATGACATAATATTATATTGGAAGTAAGTGCTCTATGTGAATTCATTAGATCTACAAATGGATGAATCCTATCACAGTATAATGGATATATAATTTTATTTAATTTACAATTAAAAGAATTTTGTATTGCCTTAACTTACATTTAAAATTCTATGCGCGCAAGGATCGCGTTCAGTGACTACTAGTGTTATAAAATATTTATATTTGATCTTTTTCAAACTCGATTCATGTAATATATATATATATATATATATATATTTAGAATTTCATATGATGAAAGAAAAATAAAAGCAAAAAGTAGTTTCACTTTAAACTGCAGAAGTAGGGACTTTATTATTATTATTATTATTATTATTATTATTATTATTATTATTATTATTTAAATGAATAGGAATAGAGTAAATTTGGGAACCTTTTACGTTCCGTTAAATTAATAAGTACGGATTCAGTCTTAAAACACCACCTAAAGGCCCAAACAACGCCATACTCGGCAAAACCAGGCAGCAGTGGCAACACAAACCTCCTTCATACTCATAATTTAAGGGAACGACCCAAAGGGTCTCTTTTCCATATTCATTCATTTTTCCCGTATATTTATCATGAATTTAAAATACTCTTTTTTTTTAGAACCTTGCCATCTTCGTTGTCATGGATAATTCAACAATATAGATTTAGCCTTTCATTAGGCTAGAGCAAAATTAAAAGGGATATAAATACGATAAATAAATACAATAATTTAAAGTATAAAACTTACAGAAGTGTAAATCCGTGCACAAAATTGAAGTCTTATTTAGTGAGGGAGGAAAAGATGATATACATGTACAAGAGTATTTCTGGCCTGCTCCTAATGAGCTAAGAGGGTGTATTTATAGGAAAGGTCGGATCTAAAAGTATTATTTCAAGTCCGTCCCTAATTGACAAATGTCCTCTGCATTGGAGACAAATGGCTGGAGTTATTCCAGACATGCTGCATGAATGACACGTGTTGTTGTATGTGTGACACGTGTTGCTGCATGTATGACACGTGTTCGTGTCTTTGACTCGGTCAAAATCTTCCGACTTTGCTTCTTCCGGCATTTATATGTTGTCTGCTTTCATTTCTTCATTATTTTGGAGAAATTACTTTATTCCGATTTTTCTTCGGATCTCTTGTGGTAATTTATTCTTTGTTCTTCCGAAGATTCAGAAGTCCCAACTTTTGACTTTGCTTTCAAAGCAGTCCTGATTCCCTGAAATAATTGATCAAGAATAATTTCGTGATTGAGTTCTTCAAATGGGTCTTGTGATTCTCCTGCTAAACAAGAATACTTATTTTCGTCATCTTTGGAAGAGGTCTTCATTGGGGACTCTGCTCCTGTCAGATTTCGTTTGAGGTCTTTCTGGACTTGATTGAGATATTCCTCAATCATTTGCTCTTTAAAGATGATACCTCTTTTGCTCCTGATTCTTTGTGATATTTGCTCGAAGGGGCTAGGAGTCTGATTTTCTTCCTTCTCCAGGAGTGCCTTGTATTCTTGAAGTTTTTCCTCCATTTCATCGAGTGCTTCTTGAAAAAAATATTTTTTTTGTTTCTGGATTGATGAGCACTAATTTGCTCCAGAATTTAGAACAAGATTTCCTTTTAATACAGGGAATTTTTTGTAGGGTCATTCCTACTTCAGGTAGCCATATGAGAATTCCATAAAAAAGAAAAATGAGGCCATTCCTTCAATCCATTTTTGTGATTTTTCCGCCTGGATAATTTTTGGCGAACAATTGATCCATTCCGTATAATAACCCTGGAAAATTTCAGGGAGTATAGAAATTGGAGCACCATAATTTAACTAGCATTGAAATACCCATTTTGGTACTTCTTGTTGGAAAACTAATGGACAAATTTTGAAAAACCACGTGTGTTTTCTCTTATAATTTTCATAGAGAAAAGTTTTGTTGAATGCCTCAACATAGTCCCAATAATTGAATTTTATCGGGGATCTAGATTTCGGGTGAATATATTCTTTTTCACCTAATGGGTTGATTCCCCATTCAACAGCAATGATGAATTTTTTTTATTACTGCTTTTGAGTAATTAAATTCTTTTCCATTGTTGGAATAAGTGTGAGTAAATCCACACTTTGCATTACTTTCAGGATGCACTCATAATGAGCTCTCGGCTTATATGAACCTGCTGTGAATGCTGTTACATCCAGATATCTTTTCATTAGATACCATGGATCTTTCTCCCACCTTAAATTCTTATTTTCCAGGAGTATAATTACTTCCTGATGTTCACTAAATTTATAGTTTGCTAATTCTTCTTCTTCTTCAAGTATTTTAGCATAAGATACTGAAGAAGATGATACTTCTTCGGCAGCGATTCTTTTCTGCTCCTTTTTAAATATAAGGAATTGCTGGAAGAGCTCATTTTCTTCTTCAGAGACTTTACTATATTTCCCTATTCCGAAAATATTGTCTTTAATTAATGATCTGTTACCTTGGCGTATAATTTCGTCTGGTCTAAATCTACCTCCTCTCTGATTGGAGGAGTTTTTGCCTCTTTCTCTTTGAGGAAGCATTCCTGCAATAAAAGGATTATTCATTTAACCGGCATAATATCCTGCAATTTTTTGATGATATAGCAAATGTGCTATCCAAATATTTTTATGCGATAATGATAAGACATGTCTGCATCTGGATGTTGAACAAGAATTTTAGAAATAATCTTTTTTATTTCCTCAATCTTTTTTCTTATTATTCTTTGAATTCTTTTGAGTCGTGCTTTATATTCGATTGGCTCATCCCAAAATTCAAATTTATATACAAGCCATTTTAACCTATTCATTCAATAATTCTCTCCTTCAATTTTTTCCTCAACCCAATAATCTGGGATTTTAGAGGAGGTGCTTACTCCTATAAAGAATTCTCCTCCAATCCAGGTAAATTTTCCAATGTCTATGTTCATTTAGATATTCTCTTGATAAAAAATCAGGGAGACTATTAGTCTTTCCTTTAATGTGTTCTATTGTAAAATTAAATGGGGCTAAATGTGCTTGCCATCTGGCAAACATTTGTTTAGAAACATCATGCTTAAAGTCTTTATTAAACATAAACTTAGCAGCAGAACAATCTGTTCTGATAATAAATTCTTGATTTAATAAGTCATCTTGGAATTTTAAAACACATTTAACGATAGCAAGAACTTCTTTAGCCACTGTAGCATAATTTAACTGGGCTGCTTTCCATTTTTTGGAATGAAATCTAACTAAATATTCTTGCTTATTATTATCAATTTGCTTCAATATTCCTCCAAATCCTATTTCAGAAGCATCTGTCTCTATTATTTTCTTCCAATTAGGATTTGCGAGTGTTAGACATGGTAATGATTTAATTTTTTGTTCTATTAGCCTAACTGCTTTAGTGTGATCCTCTGTCCATTCCGATGGATTTTTCTTAAGCCTATCATATAATAATGTTGTATCTTGTGCAAGATTTTTGTAATATGGAGCTATATAGTTTAGGCTTCCTAAGAATCTCTGTAATTGAGTTCTATCAATAATTTTATCAGGAAACTTATCTGCAAACTCTATGCATCTGTTAATGGGAATTATTTCTCCTTTTTCAATATTGTGGCCTAAAAATCTTATCTCAATTTGGAAGATACTCATTTTTGGTTTAGATATTACTAATCCATTTTGGATGACTAATGTTTTAAACATCTCTAAATGTTTAAAGTGGTCTTCTATGTTATTAGAGAAAACTAAGATGACATCAATATAAACAATAATAAAGTTCGAGAATTGGTTAAAAATATCATTCATGATATTCTGGAATTCTGAAGGTGCATTTTTCAGACCAAAAGGCATTACATTCCACTCATAATGGCCAGAAGGAACTGTAAATGCAGTTTTATATCTGTCTGATTCATTTATCTAGATCTGCCAATATCCTGGTTTTAAATCAAATTTTAAAAAAAATATTGCCTTATGTAATCTATCTAAAAGGTCTTTCTTATTGGGGATTGGATACCTTATCCATTTTAAGACCTTATTGAGGGGCTTGTAATTAATAACAAGTCTAGGTCTCCCTCTTTCCTGTTCTGCATGTTTATTAACATAAAAAACAATATATGACCAAGGTGATTTAGAGGATAGATCTAATTAGCTTTTTATCTATTAATCCCTTAATCTCTTCTTTGCATAACTCTAAATATTCGGAGTTCATTTGACAAGGTCTCGCCTTAGTAGGAATATTTTTCTCCAAAAATTCAGTTTCATAAGGGAGGCTTACAATATGTTTCTTTCTGTGCCAAAATGCATTAGGATGTTCATTACATGTCTCAAGTTCGAATCTATTTTGAACCATTTTTATTTTTGCTTGTAATTTTGGATTTTCAAGTACCTCATTTATCTGTAAAGAATTAATTTCTTCTTTTATGAAACAAATTTGATTTGTTTTAGAAATTATTAAATCTCGTATTTCATTAATAACCTTATCCATTGGTTGAGTAATAAATTCAAATTTTATTATCTCATCTTCAAATGTTCCTATTATGCCTTTTTCATTAATGGTTTTTATTGGGAAAATCTTTTTTAGGAAGGGTGTGCCTAGGATTATATCATTTATTAAGTCCTTAATTAATAGGAAACTCATACGGATACATTTTTTATTATTACATATATAAGCTTTTGGGATTTTAAAACTTATGTTCAATTTTTGCCCATTGGCAGAGGATAATGAATGAGTTGTTTTTTCAAAATATTTGGTTGGTATTAACCTTTCTTTTATACAATTAATATCTGCCCCATTATCTACTAGGGCAGTAAGTGTTTTTCTAAAATTATTACTTATCAACAAGTCAATCTTTATATTCCATTTTTGACTAGTCACTACCTCTAATGTGGATAGGAAATTATCCTCAATTTTCTCTTTTGCTTAATTCAATGAATTTATTGTTTTTGTCTATTTCTAATATTTCTATCCTAGTAGTAAGAGTCTGATTATATTTCTTAATATTTTTTATTTCTTCTTTTAATTTTTCAACTTCTAATTTTAGATTTTCTGCAGTGGAAGGGTTATCTTTAATTGTTTGTTTTTCTCTAAGTATTTTTTTAACTTCAGTAATTGTATAAGGTTCAAATGGTTTATTAATTAAGTTTTCATATGCCTAGTTTGACTCAGACAATGAATCTTTATTATTATCCATTTTACTAAGGATAATATGTCTTATCTCAGGGTCCTTAATTTCCCTAAGCAATTCAACTATATGATTATCTGTAAGGATATTTACTGTTGCTAGATCTTTGAATTGTGCCATTAATTCATAAAATTCATCATCTGATTCTTCTTCATTAGTCCCTTGTTTACATGGACATGAGGAATTTTCTTCTTCATTTGATTCATCCAAAGTCAATAAATTTTCAGGATTTTCTTCTATATTTCCTAATTCGTTTTGATTATCTTTTTCTTCTAATTCCTCAAATTCAGAGGAGTCTCTTTCTTCAGAAAATATTATATTTATCATATTTTCTTTTTCTTGGTCTTCTAATTTAAGACTATTAATCTTCTTTTTTAATCTTTTAGCTCTTTTATTTCTACATCTATTTGCAAAGTGGTCTGTTTCACCACATATGTAACATCTTCTTATCTTTTTTGTTACATTATTTTTATTTTTCCAATCGTCTTTCCTGGTTATGTTTCTTTATTTATTTTTTTTCCTTTCTATCACTTCGTTTTTTATGTCTTTTCCTTTTTCCCTCTGGAGTCCTATATTTGGGAATTTATTGTCTATTTGACGGCGTCATTTCTATTTCAAATTGAGCACAAAATTCTCCTAGTTGTTTCTTTGTTAAATTTTGTCTTTTAATTTGTTTATTTAATCTAATTTCATTGCATAGATTTAAACCTTCTTGAATGCAAGTTCCAATCAACTTCCCATAAGTATATTGATTATAATTTATTGCTACCCCTCCATTTCTAAGATTCTTCCTAACTCTTTCAGCGAATAGGTGAGGAAGTCCATCGATGAATCTAGATTTTCAGTGAGCATCATTGGATTCTGGGAGTTCCATTAGTCTAGTAAGAAAGACATCTTTGTAGAATCTAAATGATGTTAGAGTTTTACATTGGAAATACTGTAATAGGGTCCTAATATTTTCACTATTATCGGACCATCTCCCTGTAAAATGGTCTACTATATTTATGGCAAGTGTATAAACTGCTTGTTCTTCCATATTTTCTGGTTTGACTGTACTCAAAATTTCATTTCTGTCCATCGGGCTAAGATAATTATCCCACCAAGCTTTTAATTGGCCCGTAAAACCTGCTATAATCATTTTAGCAATAGTCTTATCTGTATTATTATTTCCTTTACAAATAGTACTGTACATCATCATTTTATGAATAGCATTGTAGATTTGTCTTTCTGTATATCCATCAATATTCCATTCATAAATTTGTTTTCCATTATAGCTATGCTGGTCATAAATCTCTTATTCTTCATATAGTATGGCTTGAGGTGTGGGTCTAGGGTAATAAAATTTTGTTTGCATAGGCTTCCTAGCATATTTCTCTATTTTATTTATTCCTTCTGGCAAATTTTTTCTACTATTTTCAGTAGTGATATCATCACTTAAGGTATTTAATTTTAAATCCCTAAATTTTTTATCCAATAATTTCTCTAATTCTCCTAAGAGTTTTAAATTGAAATCTTCAATTTCAGGAGGCGGTTGGATTGATGATTTTTGCTATAAATTCTTTATTTACCCTACTAATTATCGTATTTTTAGAATTAATTATATTATTATTATTATTATTATTATTATTATTATTATTTATTATTAGTTCTCTTGAAATTTGATATGATTATAAATATTCCTTTATTATTTAAAATTTAATAACCCTCTGATTTTAACGATCGTCTAACAATTAGCCCAATCCGTTAGTCCCCGTTAGGTTTACAACTATTTTTTATGGTGAACTGACCAAAATACCCTTGTAAACTATAAATTATAATTTTACTTATTTTTTTAAAAAAATTTATTTTTTACAAACTAAGTGGATAATGTTTTATCAATTGTTAAATTTTTTTTCATCAACTCGTTCAATTTTTTTACAAATTATTCATTTTTTAAAAAAAAAAATTACTGTAAAAGCAAAGTTGACAAGTCCATACCCTCATTCAAAGATTAAGTAATTTTATCAAATATCACGGAGTATTTGTAATTTTTCAAATACGAGGAGTGATCGTTATTATATTCCAACTTAAAGGAACTCGTTGTAATTTAGAAAAAAAAAAGAAAAAAAAAAGAAAAAAGGAAGACAAAAAAAATCTTGTCTGCTTTTAAGGTTTAGGGGACCAGCAATTTGTGGTGGTGGGTTGATATTATAATTTTATTTCATTTAATATATGCATAAACTTATCAAATAAATAATAGGTTTCGAACATATTTAGTTGTAATGTTGTTTGGGTACATAGGAAGATAATTATTTGTTGGGTAAATTACAACGAATTTTTATGAAATTTGACATAATTAATAATTACTCCTTATTTGAAAAATTATCAATATCATTGATATTTGATGATATTATGTAATTATTGGATTGAATTTGCCCTTGTAATACGGTTTTTTTTCTAAGAAAAATAAAAGTTTGTTAAAAAAAAATTCGAACGAGGTAGATGAATTTTTTTTAAAAAAATTATAAGAAAATTATCTATTTAGTCCATAAAACATTTGAAAAAATTCTAAAAAATAAGTAAAAATGTAATTCATAGTCACAAGGGCATTTTAATCAGTTCACCACAAATATAGATAGAAAGATAATAAAAACTAACGGATTGGGCTACTTGTTGAACGACAATTAAATCAAAAGGATATTAGTTTTCTAAACATCGAGGAAAGCTCGTCATAATTTACCCTTATTTATTCGAACTCCTAAATTTTTTATTTTATTTTTTTGTAAATCATATATTTACCCAGGGTTATTTACGTCTACCGCCTCTTTCTGCAACTAAGTTTTTTGGTATTTATGGTTTCAATCTTTCTGTCAAAGATCTTTTTTGTTAGTATTTTTTGGTCAAAGATTTTTATTATTTTTATATAAAAATAAATTTGTCATTTTAGCAATTTTAGAAAAAAGTACGTGATTTGTTTGGTTGTTAAGGATTTTTGAAAAAAAAAAAATATATGCACTTTTTAATTTTTTTAGTATGTTTTTATATTTTTGGTTCAATTTGGTATTGTATAAATGATTATAAGATAATTTGGTCTAATTTCATAATTGATTATACAATTATAAATTGTAGTTAAATTTCAAAATTAACCTTACACTTATATCAAGATTCCTTGATACACTTATAGTCTTATATGAAGATCCCACCAAGTAATAAATTAAAAAGTACAAATTAGAAAAATATTAAATTCAATCAAGTAAATTGTTTCCAGGAAAATAAAACTATAGTTCAGATCCTCCTGGCTGAGCACCTACTTATTTAAATAATTATTGCACACCTGTAACAATTAGATAAGGTGAGAGAAAATGAAATCACAGGTTTCAAAAAGAATCTTTTATTAAGATTAATGAATGAATTAAAAAAATATTTAATGAATACAATAAATAATTGCGAATAAAAAGTAAAAATAATAACTTTCACAAAAAACATGATTTAAGAATTTTAATCTCAAAAATGATTATGAAAAAAAAGTTGAAACAGTATAAAAAATTACACTTATACTCAACATAAATTAGACCAACTCAATCACACAGCCAAACAAACACTTTATTGGTTTGTTAATTTATTTATTTATATATGGTTTGTTAATTTATTATTTATTTATTTATTTGTGTGTGTGTGTGTGTTTTGGGAGAGGGTGAAGGTTTAGAAAGAGAGGCATTTAGTCTAATACTTACTAAAGCATAATAACATACACAAGACAAGAACTTGCAAAAAGCGGACAGAAATACACTCTGTTCTGCACAAGTTAAAGTCGTGAAAAGAATTTGGGAACCCAGAAACTCCATCAAGATATGATATAAACGCTATTCCCACTCAATGGTTGATGGAGGCTTCGATGTGATGTCTAGAAGAACCCGATTTACGCCGGGAACTTCGTTGCAAATCCTTGTCGATAGGTCGGCCAGAAACTTGTGATCGAAGTAATACCTGGATGTTGGCAGATAAAAGATGGCGTAAGCGACCGTCTTTTACCAAGAGCAATCAGAAATGACTTGGCATTTGGTTGTGATCATCTTAAACAAGTGTTTAAACTTGGGATTGAAGCAAAAAGTGAGTAATCTGAAAGGGAAAGACATACCAATCTGCAGTCATTCCATCTTGACTTGTGACTGCTCTAAGAGTGATGGCATAACTGTGCGTTCTTTGGTCGCCTTGAACTCCAACGGTTAGTACTGGCATGAACACGGCAAAGGCTTGCCATATAGAGTCGTAAATACCAGCATCCCGAATGGCTTGAATAAAAATTTCATCGGCCTGATATAGATTGTTGATAGGAAATATTGAAGATGTTAACTCCAGTTTCATATTTCATATTCTGAGAAACAAGTTTTATGTACCTTCCGCAGGATGTCCAAGCGATTTTCTAGAGTAACATCACCAGGGACACGTACTGCAAGGCCAGGCCCAGGGAACGGGTGGCGCTTCAGGAAACCCTGTGGAACACCCATAATCTTTCCGAGTTCTCGGACCTTCACGAGCATTCAGAGAAAAGTATCATAACAATGGTGCATATCAGTGGGGAAGTAAACAAAAATAAGATGTATTGAGCCGAAGTTATAAAGTAAAAGAACCGAATACCTCATCCTTAAATAGAAGTTTCAGTGGTTCAATGAGCTTCAATTTCATGTCCTTGGGGAGCCCTCCGACATTATGATGGCTTTTGATTGTGTGAGAGTGGGTCCTTCCACTTCCAGGGGGCGGGCAGGATTCAATCATGTCAGGGTACAAGGTTCCTTGAACTAAATAAGCAGGTTTCTTTCCCAATTTTTGCTCTAACTCATGCGCAAAAGCATCAAAGATATTAATGAATTCGCTTCCAATGATTTTTCTTTTCTTTTCAGGTTCTGTGACACCCTTTAGCTTGCTGAGAAACTGCTCTGAAGCATCAACACAAGTAACGGGTAAATGAAGATCCCTCTCAAAGGTCTCCATAACTCTCTCCCTTTCCCTCCACCTATACAGAGGAAAAGAAGGAAACTAGAATAAGAATATATATAAAACAAATTATTACATTACAAATTCTCTGCATGTAGTGAAAGCTCATTCGTTCTCAGAAAACCCAAATGAAAAAGTAAGCCAAATACATGTGAATCTATTAATCTAGAGTCTGACCTTAACAATCCATTGTCAACAAAAACACAATGAAGCCTGTCTCCAATTGCCTTGTGGACAAGTGTTGCTGCAACTGTGGAGTCCACACCACCAGATAATGCACAGATTACATGATCGTCCGGTTTGACTGTGCTCTTAATGACTTTCAATTCTTCATCCAGAACATCTTCCATCCTCCAGCCAGCAGTGACTCCACATATATC
Source organism: Sesamum alatum (assembly GCA_034509735.1). Classification (NCBI taxonomy): domain Eukaryota; kingdom Viridiplantae; phylum Streptophyta; class Magnoliopsida; order Lamiales; family Pedaliaceae; genus Sesamum; species Sesamum alatum. Next base: position 40,300,732 of record JACGWO010000002.1, read on the forward strand.
AAAGAGGAAATATTTCAGTGTTTCCATTCCTTCTGGTGAATGTGTTACCTGCAGAAATTTCATAAGATGGTCAGAAGGAATCTCTTTGACTTCCTACAACAAATGAAAAATGATTTTCCATTTGCTTTCATTTGACATAGGGAGAGAGTAGTCCATCCTCCGTTGGTTAGACTAAAACACAGTTAGACAGAGTTTTAAAGGAAAGAAAACACGCTGACAGAGACGGGAGCTAGAGACAAGAAAACTGGATTAGATACCACAACGGTCCTAAGAAAAAACACGGATACTTGGTCCCTTAAGATCTGAATGTCAGAATTCAAAATATTCATCCAGAACGAGAACTAAGACAAACTTCACTATTTTCAATCATTGCATCTTTCATCTCAGATGCGCCATTAAAGTTATTCAGGATAAAGGAGATCAGAATTCTGACTAGCATTAAGTCACTGCATATAACACCTCAATACACATACCATTTACTCTGCTTTTCCCCAAATGACAATTTTATTAGCACAACTATTTGAACAAACCCACAATCTCATGCAAACACGAATCATTCTCAAGTACCATAGTGTTTCATCATCCATCAACAAACATCTAGTTTGTTGTCAATTCAATTTTTTGGAGATAAAGAGAGAAAAGTATTAGGTACATGAGGCTATTGAGCTAGTTCCTGATAGCCCCATGGTGATTTATAAGGTTATGGATCACATATCATCATTTTTCACACACATGAAACAAAACTTCCAGAGGACGGCACAACTTCAGTTCATGAAAAAATATAATTGTAAGAAGACAAAAGACAATCTATATTAACATACTCTATGTCATTAAGACAAAATTTCCCGGAAAGAAATAACCAAAACACATCTACCCCCATACAGAGTTCATAACAAAAGGTAAAACATTTTTTTTTCCAGCACTACTATCGTATGAGACTTATACATATAGGTTATCATGAAAAAAGCACCACAAGCTCCAACTTTACACCAAAAGCAATCCTACCTTTTTAGCCAAGAATCCATCAGTTTCTGAAAAGAAAAAGAAAAGATCCAAAGGGTCATCCAAACAATACCTCAGGATGATACTGCAAGCCATAAAACCTCCTCCCCGGATTCTCCACTGCCGCCACAGCCCCCTGTCTACTCCGCGCCACAACTTCAAATCCCTCCGGCAACTTCACCGCCTCGTCGCCATGACTCATCCACACACTTTGCCTATCCCCAATCTTCTTATTCCCAAACAGCCCAACCGCCTTCTCCACCGCGATTTCCATCCTTCCATACTCCTGCTTCTCCCCTACCCTAACTTCACCCCCCAGTTGCTGCACAATCAGTTGCAGCCCATAGCATATACCCAAAACGTGAACCTTGTTCGACTCCACATACTCGATGAACCCAGGTGCGAAACACGGCGCGTTCGGCGAGTGAACGCTGTGGGGGCCGCCGGAGAGAATTATAACACTCGGGTTCAGATCGGCTATCGATTTCAAGGAGGAGGTGCCGTTGATACAGAGGGAGAAGACATTGAGAGCCCGGATTCTTCTGGTGATGAGATGGGTGTACTGAGAACCAAAATCTAGGATGAGAACGAGGTTCGATTTCACGTCTTGAGCGTCCATTTCTTGCAGAGATTAAGGGTTCTTGCAGCGAGTTATGTGGGAGAGGTTTAAGGCCGAAGGAGGCTAGGGTTTTTGCAAGAGGTTTTTCTATGGTGGCGGGAATGGCTGTCGAAGAGTTTATATTTATTTATATATAAAAAATAATATAATATATCCAAGAGAAAAATCATGATATTTTATTTTTCCAAAATAAAATTTAAATGAAAGTTAATAATTTTTTTTTTTTTGGATAAATTACAAAGGACTTCTTTGAAATTTACCATAATTATAAATATTTCTTGTTATTTAAAAATTATATAAATATTTCTTGTTATTTAAAAATTATAAAAACTCTTTGAGATTAACGACCGTACGACAAATAGCTCTCTACAGTGGGTTGTCACAAGTGACATTTGTTAGATCATTATTAATTTCGGAGGTAATTGTAGTTTTACAAACAACAATGTAATATTTGTAATTATGATAAAACTTGGGGAAACTCGTGTAATTTACCATATCTTTTTAGCTTATATTTTGGAATTTCCTTACTTGTGGCCAACTTTATATGTTAAAGAAAATTCTCCCTTTTCTTCTCTCCAATGTGTGGAAACTTTTGGTAAAAGTTAACTGTTTTATAGAAAAATTAAGACATACTTATTTACTCTCTTACCTATTGTCATTAAAAGTTTGGCAAAAGAATCATTTATATGATTATTTTCTATATATTATCAACTTTTTATTATAAAAGTGTGACATGCTTTGCGTTTCTTATATTTTCGTAATGGTAATTATAACCTCGCGTAAAATATATATTATCGAGTTTGTTTGTACTTGTAAGTAATTTAATTTGTATCCTATCACGTGTTAATATTTATTTAATTGAATGACAAAAAATTAACAAAAAATAAGGGATCAAAATTAATAGATGGATTAACTTAAATACGTATGAATAGAAAATTATTAATTAATAAAAAAGGATAAATGTTTGTGGGAGAAATAACTAAAATTGATGGTATTTTAGATAATTTATATATTGACGACCATAATAATTACTCCAGGGGTAGGGGTGGCATATGAGCTGAGCCCAATCGTGAGCTTGGCGAGCTGGCTCAACTAAAGCTCAGCTCGAGCTCGAGTCAAGCCGGCTTGAGCTCGAGCTTCTTAATGAGCTGAGTTCAAACCAAAATGTTTGAAAGCTCGCGAGCTTTTCTATTTTTTAATGTATTTTTATTTTTGAATATTTTAATATATTTAATTGCACATATAATATAATATCAGTCAATAAAAAATATATTTATAATATATTTTAATTTATAATATATGTTAATAATATTATTAATAAATATTCTAAATAATTATTATTTTAATTATTAATTATTAATTATTAATTATTAATTATTAATTATTAATTTTATAAAGATTGAACAAGCTCGAGCTTGAGCTTGAGCCTGAATTTTTTGCCAAGCTCCGCTCATTTACACCCCTATCCAAGGGTGTCCTCCTTTTGACTAAGTCAGCCCTATTGATGGAGGAAAAAATCAATTTATAAAAGGAAAGGTTTCTATTTCTGGAAAGGAAGGTGTTGAATAATGAAATATTGACATTGCTAAAAAAGAAATACTAGAGAAAACCAAAGAAAAAAGGAAATGCTTACCAAATCGACGCGAACGTAGCGAATTATTAAAATGGCCCTGGTCAATTAATCCTAACTATGTAATGAGGGCAAGTGAGGGATAAAATAGTATTTTATCATTACCTACCTAAATTATTGTAAAATTATATTATCATACATACCCCCTTCATCATTGCGCAAGGAAAAAAAAAAAAGTTTGTACTAGATTCTAGGGTAAGGGTGTTGAATGGCACCCCAAATAAAATCTCAATTATTTTTGTACCATCAACTTGACGTCGTGTGTGGGAACAACCTGAATCGTTAGATCTAGAGCAAAATGGGTGGATCGTCATCCTACACTTACCCCATGTGCAAAAAATTTGGATTAATAAATGCGCAATGTAACAGATATGTTGTCAGATTTTCAAACTTCAGTATTTTGTGAAATGGCTATAGGTTTTTGCCAACCTGCCACACCGCGCTCCATATGTGCTAATGAAAATCATGCCACTAACATGATTTTAAGATTGATAATAACATTTTTCATATGCTTTCTTGAGGTGTCCACAAAAGGCAAAAGGGGTCATTATGAGAATCATGAAAATTATGCTATCTTGATCATGATTTTAACATCTCAAGAGAATCAGGAATCAATCTCCCCTGTCTCATGATTTTCGAATGTAGAAAATCCATCCGATAAGCATTTTTAGCAGAAGCATCACATTCTTCACAAGCAGATAAAATGTAGTATGCTCTGAAATTGACAAGGGAGCCAAAATGTCCCCAAACTAGAAATTAGCGATACTATTCCCTTCAATTGCTCACTTATAATAATAAAAACAGTAAATTACAGCTATCTCTCTTGAAGTTCGATATAATTACAAATACTCCCTTGTTGTTCGAAAAATTATAATACCCCTTTGAGATTTATAACCGTCTAACAAATAACTTATTCCCATCCATTTTTATGGGTGAACTGACCAAAATGCCCTTATGAAAACTGAATTATTCTTAAATTTTTTTGATTTTTTTTGGACTAAAATGAGCAGGGAGGGGTTTCTTAAGTTTTTTACACAGAGGAGCAATAATGCAATTTGCCTCAGTTAATTTTTCTACAATTTTAACTAAAAAGTCAATGGCAAAATGGTCTATTTCAGGCTTTTGGTTAAAAATACAAACCTCGGGGGGGGGGGGGGGGGGGGGGGGGGGGGGTATTTGTAATTTTTTAAATAATGAGATAGTATTTGTAATTATACCAAACCTCAAGAGAGGTGGTTGTAATTTGCCCCAATAAAAAAGATATCTCTCACCTATATAGGGTTAAATGCAATTTGCCCCCCTGTGTTAACCAAAAAGAACAATTACCCCTCTGTGAAAAAATAACTAGCAATTTATCCCATGTGTTATTCAAAATGCAATAAACAACCCCCTCACAGGGGGTTTTTTGCTCCATTTTTAGGGGAGTTTTTGCTCCATTTTTTAAAATACAGGGAGTAAATTACTATTTATTTTTTCACAGGGGTTTTTTTTGCATTTTTTTGCACATCACAAGGGGGATAATTGTATTTTCCCCACCTATATATGATTGTCGTTTCTGCTAAACCCCCCTTCAATTAATTCCAAATTCTGCATATTTTTCACCCGCAAAGAAATCCTCATTTAGATTCTAACAATAGAAGTCACTCCATAAATAATTATACATTAGCTAATAATTATGATCCAATAAAAAAATTCAACTATTGTAAGAAATAAAAATGGCGTTTCATAAACATCATTACTGAAAAAGACAACTATTCACTAAATATTTTACAAGATAGAAGAGTTGAAAATGACCGTGGGTAGGAGGATATATATATTGCTCGTGATTGGTTCCATAAAAAGACAATTAGGTTAACTTCTCATAAAATAAAAAGCATATGGGAATAAGATTCAGAAACAATATAAATGAAAAAGTATATTATGTAGAGAACAAATGTTGCAGAAGAAAATGATGGAAGCGACTTGCTTATAATAATTGATATTGACATTGATCGGCAATTTATAATAATTAATTAGTGATTTGATTAAATATATGATTTTTTTAATTCTAAGTTTATGTTGTACACGAGAACGTCTCGAGGATTCCACAAATTCAACCAAGACCACATCAAATTTGACTGTTTGGAAAAGCACGAGAATTCTAAAGAATTTTTTTCTATCTGATCCCGGGCTGCTTTTCCAATTACAATGGCCTAAATAATTGTCATGAGCATCATGGGCTTTATTAATTTAAAGAGATATTGTTGTTATTTAATCATCTTGCTACATAATCCTCGTGCATTCTTGAGGGCATAGAAAAATATATGGTGAGGAAAGAGTTATGTAAGAGAGAGAATAAATTCTCTTTGTGAAAAGTGGAGATGAGAGACGAGGTTAGGAGATTACTATGGTTGTACATATGATCTTTGCCACGATGGGATTGCCTGCATGGCAAAACAACACATAACAAAAAAGTTATTTTTATTTCGAGGCAGAGATGGTACAGAATCGGCCCGGCTCTCCCCTTGTGTGCGGTGACCTGTTTCTTCGACTCTCTTGTTCTGCACTCCACAGTTTAATTCTAAAAAGGTCATATTACTACACTTGGCGTTACTAGTATGACAACTGAACTAATACGCTGTTTATGCATGATAAATATGACGGTAAACATATCTTATAGATTGTTCATCGCAACAACATGCCCCAAAATAGAGATTAATAAACTCAAATGTTAATGAAATTCATAAAAGCTTCTTTGAGGCGTATAAAAAAAGACCCCCGAAGCCAATGACATTAAAGATAACAGAATGCCCCATAACAGAATGCCTCATAGCAGATGACACTCAAGCTTTCTTGAGGTACATAATAAAACATCCCGAAACCAATAGCACTCAAAGCTTCCTTGAGGCGTGTAATAGAACACCACGAAACCAATGACAGTCCAAGTTTCCTTGATGTGCATAACAGATACCCCGAAGCAAGGGACAAATATGAGAACTCCTAGGTATTTATCCGACTTGCTAACCTATTTTGAAATTATTCACATACTTAACCTCTAAATTTTTACCACCGACATCTTAAGACATAATAGGCCTGCGAAAGAGCATGTGATATGATTTAATTCCTCAATATCCTCAGGATATTCAGGAATGGGGGGCTGCTGATAAAGGAAAAAATCAGTTTAGAAAAGGAAAGATCTCTATTCCTAGAAAGTAATGTGTTGAAGAAGGAAAGGTTGACATTCTCGAAAAGGAAGGTGCTGAAAAATAAAAGAAACAAAAAAAACAAAGGTTGACTTACCAAATCGACGCGGATGTAGCGAATTTCTAAAATAGCCCTGACCAATTAATCCTAACCGTGTAATGGAGAGAAGTGCGAGAAAAATAATACTTTACCTTTATCTACCTAAATTATCATAAGATTATATTAGTATAAATACCCCCTTCATCATTGAAAGAGAAAGAAAAAAAAAAGAAAAAGAAAAAAGAAGTTTATACTAGATTCTAGGGTAATGGTGCTGAATGGCACCCCAATTAGTAAAATCTTAATTGATCTTGTTTTTGTACCATAACTTATATAATACAAAAATGACAATAGAGTTTTTTTTTTCTTACTTCACTCATTAAAAATTATTTTAATATATATATATATATAAATATATCAAATAATCAGTTCAAATAAAATTATAAGTAAGAAAAGTATATCACATAAAAATAAATAAACTTTATAATTTAATGTAAAATAAGTTTAAGAACTTACATCAAATGTGCCACTAATGCTAGTTTATGGAAAATATGAGAGTCTTAATGAAAAAATGCTTATCATCAGGAAACATGAATTCAAAAATATAAATAAATAACACATTTATTCTGCCTTAAAAGCATTTTTATATTATAAAGTATACGCTGCACGTACTCTTTAAATTTGTGTATGCATTACTTCTCAAATGTAAAAAAATCAATCACTCAATATCTTTTATGGTAAATTACATCTACCTTTCCTGAGGTTTGGCATAATTATAAATATTCCCTCGTTGTTTGAAACATTACAAATACCCCTTGAGGTTTGTAATTTTTAACCAAAGACTTAAAATTGACCATTTTGCCCTTAAATATTTTATTAAAATTATAGAAAAATCGATCAAGGCAAATTGCATTATTGCTCCTCTATGTAAAAAACTTAAGAAACATTTCCCTGCACATTGTAGTCCAAAAAAATTTTAAGAATTAAATAAAAGTAATTCAGTGCATAAAGGCATTTTGATCGGTTCACCCATAAAAATTGATGGAAATGGGTTATTTGTTAGACGGTCACAAACCTCAAGGGGGTATTTATAATTTTTTAAACAACAAATGAGTATTTATAATTATGTCAAATCTTAGGGGAGGTAGATATAATTCACGCTACTTTTTATTTATTGATGTTAGTTGTTGTGTATCCTACACACATCTATGTGTGTATTTATTGTGTATGGATATGATTGCCTAGGCACAAATTTACTTAAATGAAGTGACATTTGCTTATACTAAAAGTGATACATATATTCCATGTAAAAGAAAAACAATTTATAATAGATAAAATTCATATTGAAACTCGAATTTTGTCATTAATATCATTTTGGTAAGTGAGTAATTACAAATAACTTAATTAGTACCCGAATTTCATCATTAGTATTGTTTTGGTACCCCATTGATTTTTTTTACTTATTTTGTTTATTATCCTTTTTATATAATGACCGTTTTACCCTTGGATAATAAATAAAAAATAAAAAATATATTAAAAAATTGAATAAAATTTGATCAATATATTTTCTGACTTTCATCTTTTTACATTTTAGTATATAATTGATAATAATATTTCATTAATTTATTATTTTTCTACTCACTTTATTCATCAATATTTCTAAAATAAGTCAAAATCCATAGAGACTAAATTTTGAAAATTTATAATCTAAAATTGAAACTTCTGAATCTATGCATAAGTTTTATCAAATTTTAATATCTCGATTAAATGAAAAAAATACTGTTGACGATGAAAATTTGATATCGGAACTTGATTGTTAACATAAGTTATTTTTGTATATATATCAAGAGATAATGATAGTAGAAAGTATTAATTAAAATTAAAATATACTAATTTTGATAGCCAAATATGAATAATAAACAAAAATATATCAATAGAAATTTATGCAGATTTTTTTTTTTATTTTCATAAAATAGCCATTATATATTGGCATACTTAATTTAGTGTACTTTCCAGGCCAATTTGTTGGCTGGCGGGAGGGCAAATGCGTCCCCTAAAATGCAGGGCACAAAAGAACGCTTAATTGCAAAACAGGATCAGAAGGCACAAAATAAATATTTCATTCCCCAAATAAACATAATTAACATCACATAAATCTTCAATACATTTCCAGATGCTCTATTAATATCAAGCATGTCGATGTTGCCAAAATTATTTTTTTTAAAAAAAACCTTCTGCCTTGATTGTAATTTTGTTAATTTCAACTTTAAATCTCTCGTTTGAGGCATTTATCTTTAAGTTTCTCTTTTTCTTCAACTAATTTCTCAAATATTTCTTTTTCATTCTTAGCAACTTCTAATTTTCATGGGACTCCAAGTATAAGTTTTCTAGAACTTTCACATATTGGTGATGTACCAATTGAAAATCCACACGCTCGCTCAATAATAATAATATAAAACATACATGAGAATTTAGGAAATTTAAAGAAAATAATAAATAAACTAACTTTACCACATTTGGACATTTGTGAAATCTTCTTCTTGGATTATTTTTATTCCAAAAAAAGCATTTCATCACCACAATCACATCGCATAACTGAAATTCTTTCTCCTTAGTGGGTGAAATTACACTTTTAGTCCTCTGCTTTACAAGATTTTCAAAACGGTCCCAAAATTAGGAAAACTTGACACCTTTAGTCCTATGCTTTACAGAATTTTCAAAATGATCCCATGTTAAAAAACTTCGACAAATTTAGTTCCATAAATCTTGTAAAACAGAGGATTAAATGTGTCAAGTTATCCCAATTTTCAGACCATTTGAAAATTCCGTAAAACAAAAGATTAAATGTGTTGAACTCCCAGTCTTATGGTATTAAAAGTATAATTTTGCCTCCACACTGCCAATAACTATTTCCACCACTTAATTTACCATTTTCTTTAATTTTTAAATTATATGTTTTATCTTGTGCAACATATATAAATAAGAGGGTGGAGGGTGAGATTTGGCGAAAGTGTATCTTGGTGGACACATTTGCACCTCCCTCCGGCCAAAGATTGGCCTGAACGAAGTAGACTAAATTCAATGTGCCAATATATAATATTTTTCATGGTGTATTACGCAATATTTTATTTTTCAGGATGTTAAGTGCCTATTTGATATTATTCGAGGGTGCAAAATGTAATTTAGTCTTTGAAAATAATGTGAATTTCCAAAGAACTTTTCTCCTCTGCAGTAGAAATTTATAACATACTACAAAGTAGTAGTTAGTTTTTCCTTGAATAATTCAAACTCTTATTGATGCATAGGTGATAGGACAGCCAAGGAAATATATCAGATTTATACAACCAAACCAGTCTTACAAATGCTTATAGACCTCCTAGATTGATGTAATGACCAAGAAAGAGAAGAGGGAAAAGAATGAAAGAAAAATGTCAGCTATATGTTATTTTCTTTTCTTTTTAAACTAATAATATGAACAATGGCTTCATGTATGAAACTCAAGTAGCATATCCAGTATGGATTCCTCGAGGACCTCTTCTGAAACGTCGATCACGATTTGCTCAGTATCGAGTCGAACATCAAGCCATGATCTACTTGATGCAACGTCTTTCGCAACAAGCTGGTCCAACGTTCTTTTCTCTGTCCGAGGAAGTAGATAAAAGTTGGCTTCTGTCATTATCTCAGCGAGCACACGTTCTGCCAGTGGCACGGACCTGATTTTCGGTTTTGTGAATTCTAGCCAAGGAGGAGAGCAGAAATGGGATTGGTATATCTCTAGCAATACTTCATTCATATGATCAAATAGAAGCTTGGGATCAAAGTAACAATCAGGAGGCAGAAACTCGAATTCATCAAACAAGGATTCATCGAGAAGCTCTTCAGGTAGACAGCTGATTTCTGATAGCTGATCCCAATCTAAACAAGAAGCTTGCAACACCAAATGCACGTACTGAGAGAGAGGATCTTGCTCTTCTATGCAGGAATTTCCACTGGTTGGTAGGTCATGGTGGAATGACTCCGACAAGCGTTCTTGGAAGTCGAGACGAAGTGGTTTCAATGGCTGTCTATCTGCAAAAGTTCCTGAACTATGATCAGCAAGGTTGATATATGACACAGCGCGGAATGTAATCAAGTGTGGTCTATGTCGGGCTTACCTGTTTGAAGCGTAATGCTTGGTGGACTGTTAGTATCTTCTAAGGAAAACGGCTCAAGGACAGAAACTGGGCTTCGATGTTCTTCTTGATATTTAATTCTGTCAGCCACATCTAACCGGTGGATGCTCAATGGAGTAGATGGAAGATCATCCACTGTTGGTGTAAATGCCTCATTCTCGGAGAGTGAATCCTGCAAAGCAAAAACATGTTAGCACGTTATTAAGTGATTTAACGAAGAAAGAAAAAACTCATGAAGTTTGAAGCTTTACATAGTGATTGATGGCCTCAAACAGAAAAACAGATGAAGCTCTCACCACGGAGTTCATTACACTTTCATCATCCTTGTGTAATTCAGTTGTGTCATTGATCTGCATAGTTCTGGTAACATCTGTGCGCTTTATTTCACTTGGCACTCCTTTACCATGTAATTTATGTCGCAGGATGCCGTTCACTTCTAAAATTTTCTTTTCACCTGTAGAAACATGCCAAACAGGTAAAACAGCAGTTTGATGAAATCCTAGTAAGCATGTGCACAGACAAGATAATTCCTACCATTAGACTTCGCATTGTCCGTCATAAAAATATCGGTGTCATGTGCTTCTTCATCAGTTCTTGGAATCAGAGAGCTCGGCTTTGTATCCATTATCTGTAATGCACCGTCGTATTTCTTACAATCATCACCTGAAGTAACCTCTGTGTTTGGTCTCAATGGACTTAGACAAGCCCTTTCTTTTCCATTTGGTACCGGGGAACTGCTTCCAGTGACTCTGGGAGAGGTGTTGTAAGGACTAAATCTCATCTGTGCATAACCAGAACTATATTGGCTGTCCCTTCTTGGGCTAAGGGGCCAGAAATCACGCTCAGGTGAGGACAGAATCCGTCCCAGGGTTCTTGGAGATTTTACGTTTGTCACGGTCTCTACAGCATTCACATTTTTCCATCTTGCAGAGAGTTGCCTTTTTGCCTCCAAAATGACATCAAATTCATGTTTCTTAGTCAATCTGCGACTTGAGAAGTCTAACTTTTCGCGCACTTTGTTAGTCACAGAAGCAATATCAGAACCCTGATTGGATTTCGGCTCTTGTCCCCTGCTCAGCTTTTCCTTTGTCTTGGTGTTCGTGAAAGAATTAAAAGACTTCCTGGAATCCGCTCCACGACAGGTACACTCATCTTCTACTTTCAGAGTTGATTGACAGTGTGAAAGTATAGCTGAAGTGCCGTCCATTCCTTTTCTGGTGCCTCCAAATGTATGTTTCAGTTTCTTCTTCATTCCCCTGAAAGAGAACGATGTTGCTTTGGCATCCAGTACTCTTCCACTCGAGCTTTTATGAGACTGAACTGACGAGCAATGGCCAGTGATGTCTTGGACGTTTTGTGGCAACGGCTTCAGTATAACTATCTTATCAGAAGGCTGGGCTGTAACACTCGTTTTCAACGAGCATTGGCACTGATAATGCTTGCTCGGTTTTCCATTTTGGCTAGCCAGTGGAATTCCAGGCTTTGCAGTACTACTTGCATCTAGGCCCTCATATTCTGAGAGTTCAGCATCTGGGACCGACTTGACTGCTGTCTGAGAAGACGGCAACTCCCTAATGCGCCTTGCTAGCAGAGAATTCCGGTCTGGCAAGACTTCTTTGCTTGAATTCAACATCTCCAATGCATCAGAGAAGGAACTGAACTCGTACCTTGTCCGTGCATTACTGATGAACTTTCTTTCAAGAAACATCTGATCAAGAAGAGCTTTGGCTCTCTGATGAGCTTGCTGCATGCTAATCTCATCAACCTGATCGTACTTTCCAAGGTGGATACTTCTTTCAAAACATTCTGAAAGTACACTCTTCTCCCGGTGATTCTGAGTTGAAGGCAGCTGGTGGATCGAGCTAGCTGCATTGTTCAAACAACAGGAAGACGGCTGGTAAGCGTTTTGGCTGCTCTTCCTTGCTCTCTTGTGAGTTTTCACGAGACGATCAACACGTTCAGAGTTCATTTTGACCATGTTTTGATTGACTTTGTGCTTCTCAATGAGCATATCTTCTTGAATGAGATTTCTAGCACAGGCATCAAATGTAACACTTGCCAAGGCTGCTTCATTCTGAAGCAAAACAAATGATCAGTTACCTTTATTACTTGAAGTCAAGGAAGCAATTCGGAGCATCACCAAGTACGATGAAAATTTCGATCATTTCTTGCAAAGTACTTCTATAAGGACACAGAGGGAGGACAACGATGGATCCACGTATCTCGCATGTAAATATACCTTGATTTTATCGAACTTAAATATTTAAAGTATTCACATGAATAACCCGTTAATCACGACCGAATTACAGAAACCACCCGTACAATTTGAATAATCGGACTGACACGCACTTCAATGTTACTCTCGTTGTACTTGGAAGGACTCTGTATGAAACTAAACATGGTAACGACTGTTTCGGGGTAATAAAATTACCACGGGCAACTGGTTTCAGTGTAATTATTCAAACAATAAGCGCAGTTTCTGTAGTTTTAATCATAATTGCGAGGATGTAAACATAATTAATTATCTGTAAAATGTTTCGACTGATTCTTGAAGTGGATCTGTTCCTTTTGCATTTCCTAGTTAAATCACCTTAGGAACATCTTCCAGGAAATTTTGCAAGACTCTCAAGAACAACATCATCATCAACCACAAAACTGAACTCTGATGCAAGAAAATCACTATTTAAAACTGCTTACTTGAATTTTCCGACATTCTTCATCAAAGCTCGCAATCTGGTCAAGCTTTCTTGGACGATCTGCTGCAATTACAATCTCAAACTTGTTAGAGAAATGCTAGAACTATATCACTAATACAACAAACAGCATAGCAAACGATTAACAACAAACGGCCAAGACAACATGCGACCTCTAGACAACATAATTCTCCAAGGTTGAGCTGATCTTTTGCCAATAAATTTACCAATGTCCTAAAATTACCAGTTGATATGAATACAGCCAACTGTTCTTGGCATTCTTTATTAATACCATTACCTACCAATTTCACTCAAAAACCAACCACAGCAACAACCAAGATATCTCCATGCCTAGATTCTCAATACTACAGTATGAATTCATGATTTATACCAATAATGTGTCTGTTCACCGGCCTTCCGTTTGCGATCAGCTTCCGACTGGGACGGCCTTGGCAGGACTCCAGGATACTAAACAATCCCAACATACAGCTCAATTCAGTCTTCTGTCTCAGCTCTGGAATTCTTGATGATCTCCTCTCCATGACTAATCCCACCATACAACTCAGTTGTCATACACAAAAAACTCCAAGAACCTCACAAACTGCAAAGAAAAAAGAGAGAACAAAGGCAGACAACATAAGTGAAAACATTCTTCAAACACATGGGATGCAGACCATTTCCATGAACCTTAATTCAACAAACCTTATCAACTTTTCTGGGCCAGAACTAAAACTTCTCCAACACTTCCCAAGAAGCAAAAAACACAGTTTCTAAGCAAGAAAACCAGCAGAAAACTGGGGGTGGGGTTGTGAGAAAACAGGGTATTATGAGGAAAAGGCCACAGAAGAAGAGGAAAAAAGAGCATCATCTGTTTGTTTGTATGCATCCATTTGTATTACTACAAGTAGCATTAATTTATGAATAGGGGTGTGACATTGACTCTATATTGGCCACAAAAAGCAGCAATACCAGTTTGGTTCTTGCTTCATTCAACACTGGAAATCTTTCAACTCAAGAAACATCTTCAAGATCAACCCCTGTTTGTTTTTTTTATTACATTCTTGTGTCATTTGTCTCAAGTTATGGACAAAACACTCTGATTATTGTAATCTTGTTGTAGTAGTTTAATATTATGTCTGGACATGATGACAAGGTGCTGTAATAGCTCATATCATGCTATCTTTTCTTTATTTGGTTTGGTCTTCATTTCTTTTTTTATTATTGCAGATATTAATAAATGTTGTCCCTCATAAGTTCTTAAGTTTTCTGGTACACTTGTTTCTTTTTGAATATATATGGGACTGAAATTGTTGATTTAAATAAAGAAGAAGAAACTATTGGATTTTCTATTGGATACTTTTTTTTTTTTAATTAATCTCTTACAATTGTCGAGTAGGACTAGTTTAGTTGACGAAGTTGAAGGCCTATGATCCTAGAGGTCATGGGTTCGAACCCTTGTATGGATTGATGGTATTTCTATTGTATAGTATATATGATTTGTTGTTGTAATAACTAGGTGTTAGTTTATCTGATATTATTGATTTGATAGTTTGTAATTGTCTCTTTTGATATTGATAGCCAATAGGATTGAATGTAATCCCTTTACTTTCGATTCAATTAATAAAATTTACTGCTTTCAATTCAAAAATAATAATAGTAATAATCGGTTACAATTATAATGATAATTTCAGTTTTCAACACTCGATATCATTATTTTTACAATTCCATCGAACAGGTCGGTTCGACCGGTTTAATCGAAGACCGGCCATGAGTCCGTTCTGATTTTTACTAGAAGATCAGAAACAAAAGAAACGGCATGAACCAGGAAAAATTGAGAAAAACGTATATTTGTAATTACTGTATACATATAGGTGTATATGTTCAACTCGACCTTTTTTTTTTTAACTAGTTCAATCGGTTGGACCTAGTGATCTGATAATTTATCTGGTTCATTTTTCGATCCAAGTTTTAAGTCAAATGAAATTTTTTATGATCAAACTACACATATATATCGTCATACCTTAATGCATTTGAAAATGTATATCTTCATCATTATAATGGTAGTTTAGTTAAAAAAGATACTGTTGACCAGTAATAAGCTAGTAATAAATCAATCGAAGATAAATATCGATTTTCATTCAATTCTTTTTGTTAATATCAATAAATTCAGTGAATTTTAACTTACGTAAAAACTTATTTGTTAGAGGAAAGCACATTATACATTTAAGAAATAGAAGATATAATCGAATTTGAAATAAAAAATTCAATCCGAATTAATTCCTTCACCAATATGGTATTAAGTCTATAAGCAGAACCAACCTACAATATTAAGGCAGTTGTTAGAATAGTTGGGAAGGTACCCCACTAAGATTCTCTAGTACTCAACTCAAATTTGGCTGGTGTTAATTGTAATTTAATTTATTCTTTTTGTTATATTAATACATGAATTGAATCGATATATTATTTAATTTATTAAGATATTAATATAATTATATAATTTTAAAAAAAACCAGAAATTTGGCTTGAATTCGAATAGCAAAACAAGATATAAAATGTAAAGTTTGTGAACAATAAAATTTAGGGTAAATCATAGCTACCTCTGCTGAGATTTCATATAACTATGAATACCTTCTTATTATTTAAAAAATTACAAATACCCCCCAAAAAGAAAAATAATTATGTAGTCCTTAATCGATGAGGTGAAAATTATTACTTTTCCCTTGCTAATTTTTTATTTTAAGAAAAACATTTGGAAAATGTAAAAAATCTTAGAGTGGTAAAATATAGATAATTCATAGGGCATATTATCGATAAAAATATTTTGGGAAATTATTTAAAAAATATAAATGTATAATTTATAATCTAAAGATGCGTTTTGATTAGTTCACCATAAAAATTATATGAAAACATAATAGAGACTAACTAAATGATATTTATAATTATGTCAAACCAAATGACTCTAATTTATCCTAAATATTAATCCTAAAAATCACCATAAATGAGACAAAATGTTGCATAATTACAACTAAAATTCAAAAGATTATGCATTATGGGAGATATTAATCCGCAATATAGTTTGACGTTGGGTAATTTCCTAAGGATCGTATCTAAGACCTATACCCCAACTCAATTTCAAAAACAATATACAGTTCTAGATCCGTACTATTTATTTTGAGTTGTTCTGATACGATCCTAATTCGATCACAACCCTAATATGTACGGACTCGCAATAATCGATCAATTATTTTTAAATTTATAATTCACGTAAAATCGTACAATTGAAATAGCTGCCCACCAAGCCCCAAGTACAACTTTTGTTGTCATGCCATTTCTTACGATGTTAAGTCTTTCTCCTTCAGAATCTATATAATTTAAGCATCAAAAGCTATAATCGAAGTCTTCCTCATATATAGTTCTAACAATCCAAACCAAAAATAATAACATTATCGTCTATAGAGTCCTAAACAAACAAATAGTAAACTTAAATTCATATTCACGCGGCTTATTCAAATACACAATTTCTCAATTATACGATTTTTTTTAATTGAAAATAATAATTTATATTAATTGAAAATAGAGTGATTATAAGTCCTCGTGAATTTAAAAACTTACTTATTTGTTTTCAATTTAGGCTGCGGATTGACCAAAACGTGGTGCAATGAACATTCAATGTACGGTGTAAACACACAATTACACGTCTGAATTCTTTTATTCCTCAAATTCAGAGCCAAAATATTCAAGAATTGAAAATGTGAATTCACTAATTCCAATGTAGATATACATGCCGTAACCAAACAGGGGAGGGGAGGGATCGATCATCTCTTGATCTAATGATTAAGGTTAAGGTCATGAGTTCGAATTCCATCAATGCGTGGAATGATAGTCTACTTATTTGTATATTATAATAGTAAGGAATTGTTTAAATTTAATTTATATAATATTGTATTACTGATCAATGTATGATTGATGTAATTATCTGTATTCGAAATTGATAATCAATATGATTGATTGTAATCGATTTAATTCAATTAATAATATTCATTGTTTTCACATAAAAATAAATAGAGGAGGGGATATCTTGCCCATAGATTACTGGCCGCATGATGGTAATTGAATTTTGTGAATTTTCAGTTAAATCAAGCCGTTAATTTGATCAGGAAATGATGTATTAATTGCATAAGTAGCAAAAATATGACATGACTATCATCAATTTCTCAGCCATCTTAATCAGATCCATATATTATTTTTTTTATTAAATTTATTTTTGATCAGACGGTGCAGACTATTAAATTTTATTAGGTACATTATTGTGGGTTGGTGGTCTTGAAATTATTAAGCGAATAAAAGTCAATAATCGAAGTTATGAAGCATTCTTTTTTTATTTTTTATTTTTGGGATTTCAATTTTCAATTATTTCATTGTCTGTGGCTGAATAGCATGAGATCAATTTTTTTCATACTAAATTTTTTTCGTAAATTTTTTGTTTGGGAAATTTTTTTAATTATTAATTTTGGTGCAGCAGCATAATTATTACGCAAAAGAGTACAAAATGCATAAAAGTAAGCGTGTACTAGATTCATTTTCTTCTTTTTAAATAAATTCAGATTTATAGATATTCGTGCAACATATATATTTATTTAAGTTAAATTGGCGCTAATGTGATAAAAATTTGAGGTTAAAGTCCACTAATAAGTGGGTGTTAGTCTATTTTAATAATAATTATTAATTTATCATAATAGTTGTCGGTTAATTATATACTTTAAATATTAATAATCGATATATTAATGATTGGTGATGATGTTTATAATGTAATTATAACTGAATTACTCTAAAAAATAAAAATTCTAATTAATAAATTAATTGTACTCATATATATATATATTATTCAGGACAGGTTCAAAGTCAGTTTAGACCAAAATTTGAGATTCCGTTCCAAAACTCACATGAGTTCATAAAATTAAATCCGAATCCTTCCCTAAACTCGTTTACTCCACTTCGAACCAATTTGGGCGGGACGATCAAATACATTCATAAATTATATCCCAATTGAACGATGATGAATTAATAATCAAATATCAAATAAATCAACAGACTCTCGAAAGCACCATATCAGGAATTTCTCAATAGTTAAAATTCTAAACGGACGTAATAATGATCCAAGAATACCCGACGGGACAAGATTAGAAAGACGACGGGCATTTTCGTAATGTCGATTTTTATATAATTCATAAAATAATTTAGAGATAATATAGAATTTGGAAGAAAATGTGTGGATGGAGATTGGGAGGAGGTGACCATAGGATTCCCTGTAGAGAAAGGCAAGATGGTGGTTTGTTTTTGTTTGTAGAGGCGATAGTTGTCGGGCGGGCGTCAATGTAGCACTAATTTGGATGCTTCGACTCAACCAATATTCTAAAACTTTAGGGACCGCATCCCACCTGCTGCATTTATGCTTTTCTCTAACACTCACTCTTCCCCTTTTCCCATCAACATCTCCCATTTATCAAACATGTTATGTGTAATAACCTCTTCACTATCACAAAAAAAAAAAAAAAAAAAAAAAAAAAAAAAATGGCATAATACCCCCGTCTTATGGGAAATTTGTTAAAAACTTATCCTCTTGTGTTATTCGAGATGTTTTTAAAAAATCCTTGTGAAAAAAAATATTATTTTATTTTTATGTTTTTTTTTAAAATACAGCAATTTACTCCATCATGCAATTTTGTGTAATTTACGGGTTTATTCTTTTTTTTTTAAGTTTTAATTATAAAACTACATTTATAACCTTAGTTAAGGAAATTTGGATCTGATTTGGATCTAAAGTCCAAACTTGACTAGTTGATCAATGGCCTATATTTTACTTATTCAGACCAACGGTATACATTTTAAAATTATATATTTATCTAATATATATTTATATAAATTATAATAAATATATGATCTGTGATTGCTTAGGGACTTTAGCGTACGATTTGGGCCGGGGAAGAACTTTGTGAGTTATATCAACTTTACAAAAGAGAAGAATAGATTTCGAGTTTTTTTATTGATTAGGCTACACCCGAATTTGAACTGGGGAAAAGGATTTGCACCCAGAAGTGCATGGTAAATACCGTCAAAGCCCAATACGGCAGAGGAAATTAAATGAAGTACTCCAAATACAAAGTATCGAAAGGTATCTATAACTTCTCCCCAACCTAGAGTAGCTTCTCAATTTTTCTTAATAGATGGTTGGTTGCCTCAGGATAGGACTGATTAACTAATACTTCCAAATTTAATGTTGGTTCAGTAAAACCATATAAATCGATACCCAAAACTCCCTTTAAAAGAAAAATAGAAACCCCCCCCCCCCCCCCCCGTACAAAATAAATTTTGTAGTTGAGTATAGACGCTTCTCAATGGGACTCATCAGCACCAGACTTTAGGGAAGAGGTTCTAGGGGGAAAGATCTGTCTTATTTTCTGACAGTTACTCTCTAGTTATGTATGGTATCCCGCGTTACCTCGACCTAAAAAGGTGGCAACCGGTTCTGGAACTTCGTTATTTGAGTTGTTCTGCCGGCTCAGTTGCTCAAGTCTTTGTTCTCTACCCGGACCCGATTAAAAAAATGGGATCACTTCTTATGGACTCGTTCAGAATGATTTGGATCTAGTTTATGGCTTGCAAGTTCCCTTTCCCCAGGGCTTCCCTACCTAATGTTTCTTTTATGAAAAGACTCGAACTACGACAAATATTAAAAGAAAGAAATGCTCGATTAATCTCTAAACTACCCCTTTTTAAAAAAATTTATTACAAGAATATACACATATATGTATATTATAACATTAATATTCCCAAAATAAATACATAATTTTTTCTTGAATCAACAACAAACAATTATATATATATATATACAGAGAGAGAAAGGGGGAAAATGTGACGGGGAAGGAGAGGAAGGATGACGACGAGGGGGGTTGGAGAGGAGGGGTGGCAATGAGAGGGGGCGCGAGCGAGGCTGGGCATGGAGAAAGGGACAACGACATGGATGAAGAAAAGGAGGGCGACAATGGGGGAGGGGGAACGGAGGGGCGAGGTGACGGGGAAAAGGGTGGGGGGAAGGGAAGGGGGCGATGGGGGAAGAAAGGGAAGAGAGGGAGGGGTGACAGGGAAGGGGAGGGGAGGGGGCTGACGAGGAAGAGGAACGGCAGGGGCGACGCGGAAAGTGGGGAGGAGGGGGTTAGGTTTTAATTTTTTTAATAAAAATATATATTGTTATATATAACAATATCATATATTATACATAATAATATATGATAACTATATTATATATATATATAAATAAGATAATATTTTATTCTGAAAAATTAGTTAAACTTGCACACAAAGCTCGTGCAATACACCGCCTCCTCCAAGGGATTAATTGCTCTATTTTAAAAAACACAAGGAGTAAAATGATATTTTATTTTTCACTGTGGCTTTTCTAAATATTTCGAATATCACAAGGGGGTGTTATGTTAGCACAATGATTTCACAGAGAAAACGATAGAAACTTGGGAAAAGGAATTTAGGGGAGAGGAAGTGAGAGATGAATTTTCTGGCAAATTTGTCATGCCTTTTCTCATAACTTGCACATCCTTTTATAGTGCTTGTTCCTACCATATCTATTCCTTTGGTTATAGCTATTTTTCCTCACATAGAGGCTTCATGTATGCAGAAATATAAAACTTCTGTTTAGATCCTTGGTTACAGTTATTTTCCTTACATAGAGGCTTCATGCATGCAGAAATATAAGACTTTCACACATTATATCGGGGGGCCTCCTAGTAGATCGTTTGGGCCTGGACTGGGTGGTTTCCATCCTAACATTCCCCCACCCTTCAAGAAGGGCCTTGTCCACAAGGCTGAGCTGGGATGGGCCTACACAAAATCATTAAGAATTTTCCAAGTAGCTTCAGCCTCGTCCTTGGTCAACCCAATGAACTAGAATTTCACGTTGGAACCCATGCTCTGAAGGTATGATGTGGCGAGCGAGAATCTAGGCAGGCTCAGTTGGGGAAGTGACACAGGCGGGAGCAATAATCAGGGGGCTAACTTGATCACGAGGAAAGCCATAGCACGGTTTGAGCATGGAGACATGAAAAATCGGGTGAATGCGGGCCGCCAAGGGTAGCTCGAGCTCATACACAACTGGTCCAATTCATCATAGGATGCGGAACAGTCTAAAGTAACAATTAGTGAGCTTCTGCGAAGAGCGGCGCTGCATGGAGACTTGACGACAAGGCTGAAGTTTGAGAAAAACCCAATCCCCCTCCTGGAACTCCTTGTCAAGCCTCTTAGAGTTGACCTGCCGAGTCATATATGTTGTGCTCTCCTTAAATTGGTCTTAAGTAGCTGCAAGATGGTCTAGCGATGGGTGAAGGTGGAGTCAAGGGACTTTCGAGCTGCCTGGGGAATATTTCACCAAGGTAGGTGGTTTCCGGCCGTAAAGGGCCTCAAATGGGGACATCCCGATAGCACTGTGGAAGGTAGTATTATACCAAAACTCAGCTAGAGGCAAGAAGTGAGTCCATATTTGTTGGTTCATCACTAACAAAACATCGGAGATATGTCTCAAGACACATGTTGAGCACTTCCGTTTGGCCGTCAGTTTGCGGGTGGTAGGAACTGTTGTAGTTCAGGGTTGTTCCCAGCAATCGAAAGACCTCTTTCCAAAAACGATTGACAAAAATGCGATCACGGTCACTGACGATTGTCTTTGGGGCACCATGCAACCGATAAATGTTGGATAAAAAGATAGTGGCCAAGGTAGTGGCAGTGAAGTGTGTGGTAAGGGCCATAAAATGGGCGAACTTACTCAAGCGGTCAACAAAACCCAAATGGTAGTCTTACCGGCCGACGGCGGCAGGTGGGTGATGAAATCCATGGAAATGCTCCCATATTTGATGGGGAATAGGCAGCGGTTACAGGAGGCCATACGGAGCTTGCGGTGAGTATTTATTACACTGACATACCAGGTATTTCTTCACAAATTTCTTGACATCGACCAGCATACCCGGCCAATAGAAAGACCCCGACAATCGGGTAAGGGTGGCCTTAGTTCCAGAATAACCCCCAATAGGCGAAGAGTGAAATTCAGTCATAAGGGAGGAGACAATACCAAAACTTGGAGGAATGAATAATTTGTGTTGATGGTACAAGAGTCCCCCTTTTTCTGAAAAAAGCTGTTGCATTTTTGAGTCAGTATGGAACTTCTGAAGCAGTTCACGACCACTAGTAGTGTTAGAGAAGAAGCGTTCAACTGAGTAAGCACCGAGGTTGTAAGGAAACTTAGAGCTGTGAGGACGACGACCGTTGCCTCTGGTAAGCGAAATAACGCGTTGGCGACAATATTTTCTCCCTGGTAAGCGAAATAACGCGTCGGCTGCATTGCGTCGTCTGACCAAGCAAATGTACTGGACTTTAACAAGTCCGTCAAAGGCCCCGCAATGGTGGAATAGTGATGCACAAAGCGTCTATAAAAGCCTGTGAGCCCAAGAAATGCTCGAAACTCCGTGAAGGAACTCGGAACAGACCAGTCACGAATGACCTGAAGTTTGGAAGGATTAGGTTCAACACCCTTACCAGATACCACATGGCCGAGATAGTCCACTATTGGAACACCAAATTTGCACTTCGAAAGTTTAGCGTAAAACTGATTCGATAATAGAGTATGGAACACAAGTCTGACAAGTTGCAGGTGGTCATTCCAAGTAGGGCTATAAATGAGTATATCGTAAAAAAAAGAGCATAAACTAATGAAGGAATGGCCTCAACAAGTCGTTCATGGCGGCCTGAAAGGTCGACGATGCATTGGTGAGGCCAAACGGCATCACAACAAACTTAAAGTGCACATCAATAGTGCGAAAGGCTGTCTTGTGGATGTTAGCCTTCGCCATCCGAATTTGATGGTAACCGGACCGAAGGTCGATTTTTGAAAAATATGCGTAACCGTATAATTCATCGAGGAGCTTGTCCACGGTTAGAATGGGAAACTGATCGTGGATGGAGGCATCGTTGGGGGGGGGCGACAGTCCAGGCAAAAGTGCCACGTACCATCCTTCTTCTAAATGAGAAGTACCGGAGAGGAAAATGGGCTGGTGCTAGGCCGAATGCCCTCACGAAGCCTCTCAGAGATGAGTTCTTCTTTTTGGCAATGAGGATATCTGTAGGGGCGAATATTAACAGGGGTGGATTGAGTCTGTAAATGTATATGGTGGTCATAGGCACGTGGTGGTGGAAGTGAGGACGTATGAGAAAAGACTGAGGCGTATTCCTACAATATAGGAAGAAGATCGTTTGGGCAGTCTGTGAGGTGGGCAAGTTCATCGGGTGTAAAGGTGGGGGTGTCAGGCAGGCTAATGGAGACAGCATAGGCTGAAGCCACCGCATTAGTCGCAACCAGATGGCAAGCTGGTGGAAGGAAGCATGTCTGACAGTCGGTAACGAAGCACCAATGAGCGAAAATGAGGGTGTCGTGGTGGTAGAAATGCATGGACGACACTGAAAAATTGGAAAGGAATGGCCCCAAGGATTGTAACCATTGTACTCCTAGGATAAGGTCGGCACCATGAATAGGAAGCAAATAGAGAGGGACTGTGAAGGTGTGATTCTTCAGCATCAAAGCAACAACGAGGCAAAAGCATGAACAACAAAGAGTCTCGAGGTACCCACCATGACTGCGAAGGAGGGAAGTGGTCGAACCTCTAAGTGGAGGTGGTGCGCGATGCGTGGTTGGATAATATTGTGAGAGTTGCCGCTATCCACGAGGATGATGACAGGAAGACTATTGATGGATCCGCGTAAACGAAGAGTGTGAGGGGAGGGGCTGCGCGATAGAGCATCAATCGAGAGGTCGAAATGCTCTGATGGAGTTGACTGATCAGCACGCATGAGCATGGTTGGCACGGGCGGTGGCGACGTTGAATCATAACTGGAAAACTCACCAGTGAAGTCAACCCCAGCATCATCGTCACGCAGCTCATCTTCCAACCATAAAATCAAGAACTTTGGTCAGCAATGGTGCCCAGGCGTGAAAGGATTATCATAATTAAAACACAATCCCTTGGCGCGGCGGGCCTGTATTTCAGCCGGGGAAAGACAGTGAATCGGAAGAGAACCATGCTGGTTGGGAGCGAGCTGCGATCGAGAAGGTGGCGCCAACAGTAAGGGCGGTAAGGCAGGGGGTGGCGCTTAGCGCAGCGGGGGCACATTCAAGAGAAGGCGACGAGCAGGAAATGGCGTATCTAAAAGTTTGGCGAAGCCAATGGTCTGGGACATGGAGGTGAGCTGGAACACCGTCATCTTGCGTTGAATATCTGGTCGGAGGCTGGACAGTTAACTATCAAGGCGTGCGTCGAGAGGGAGACCCACCACTCGATTGCTAAGCTTTTCAAACTCTAACTAAAATTCCGTCACAGTGCCTGTCTGCCGAAGTTTGAAGAGGGCTTGTCGATAATCTCGTAAGAGGAGGGTCTAAGACGAAGCTCTAAATCATGGAGGAAAGAGTCCCAAAAGGACAACATGTCATTGGAATGCATCCACTTAAACCAACCAAGGCCGTCGGCGATCATATAGCAGCCCATTCGTTGGAGATGTTAGTCTACCGGGATTGAATAGAACTTAAAGAATTGATCGGCTTGGAAAGCCTATTCAAGGGGATTGGAACCATCAAAGAGCTGGAGCTGAATCTTAGGGGGTTTAGGGGGGTTTTCTGGTGCGAGACGCGACGGTAGGGCAGTGTGGAGTGGGGTGGCGAGGAGGTAGAGGGGCTAGAAATCTGCAACAGAAGGCTAGCAATAACGGTGGTGGTGTATTCGTGGCGGTTGTCCATAGTGAGCTGTATGTCCTGGATGGCCGAGAGAACGACAGTGATGGATTCATAAATTTGGGTAAGGTCGGACTGAGATTGCAAACGAGTTTTCATGGCGGCAGAGGGGAGGAAGACAATGAAAGCAGTAATGTTAGCACAATGATATACAGAGAAAACGATAGAAACTTGGGGAAAGGAATTTAGGGGAGAGGAAGCGAGAGAGATTAATTTTCTGGCAAATTTGTCATGCCTTTTCTCATAACTTGCACATCCTTTTATAGTGCTTGTTCTTGCCATATCTATTCCCTTAACTATAGCTATTTTTCCTTACTATGGCTTCATGTATGTAGAAATATAATACGTTTGTTTAGATTCTTAGCTACAGTTATTTTCTTTACATATAGGCTTCATGCATGCAGAAATATAAGACTTTCACTCATTATATCGGGCGGGCCTAGTAGATCGTTTGGGTCTGGACTGGGTGGTTTCCATCCTAACATGTTATTAGCATTTAACCAAAAAAAAAAAAAAAAAACAAAAGTTAAAGGTGTCTAGAGTTTCTTTGTTTTTTTTAATAATCTTCTGATGTTCGAATCAGGTCAGTTTATTTATCAGCACGCGCTTGAGGGTGGGTGGTTGAGGGCGGCAATCGACTGATAGTTGTTGAAAACGCAACGAAGTTTTTGTTTATGCAAGACGACACACAGTTTTAGTATGTTTGATCTTTATTAGTCATACAATTTGAATACCAAAATAAATTAATAAATACATCATAAATTCTTAAAACTGCACGCACTCGTTTCTATCTTTCCATTTATATCTTAAATTGAAATGTTTAGTAAGTCCTTGATTTACCCATTGTTTGGTTCTAACTTCTGGCTGTTGAAAAATGTTGTGAATATTTATTTATATTTTTGCAATCTAATTAATAGATATAATAACTTACTATAAAATCCTACTATATTGATATAAAAAAAATTAAAAATTTGTAAGAATGACCTTACGTTTTCTTGATTTTTCTTTTTCTAATTCTCAAAAATTGAAAAAGAAAATAAAAATGAAACCAAACAAATCCACACAAGGGTAATGTACATAAGATGACAAGGTTGTAAGGATATTTTCATCAACATAAGTTGTCGTAACATATTAAAGGTGAAAAATCAACATATACTACTTCTCATAATTGAGTGGACCGTGAGATTTTTCCGGACCATTTCAACAACATTTTCCACTCCTACATAATTAATCTTACATGTCCATATTACTATGTCTGTATGAATACTTCCAAAATCAGAAGAGTGACAAACTTAATTTTATGTAATAAAAATTCCACATCAAGGACAAAAATACTAGGTGTTTACCCATAATACAACAAAATAAATTACCTAATCAAATAATCAAACTAATGACACTTTTGACGTAGTCAAGGTACAATCGGCGATGCATAGAGTACAATCTCTAGAAGGTCGAGCATCTCGCTAAACGCTATACACATCATGTTAGAGAAAATGTACGTACGGCCTTTTATTTTCATTTTTAAAAGACCGTTTTTAGAATATTCGTTCGAATTTCTACACAAGAACAGATAATAGGAGTAAGTTCTATGTATATACACTCATGTACGCAATTATTTATTTATTTTTTTCATTGATAAAAAATTGGTGAGTGTGTGTGTTTATTTATTTGTTTTTATGTAATTGATAAAGAAATTGATTCGAATGATATGTGGATTCTTTTTATTTATTCTAATATATGATTTATTGTTTGGGTTGGGCTGGTGGAGGAGATATTATCCAGCCCAACTCTATATGATCCAGTCCAATTTAGAGAAGCTTATGGTCTCCCTTAGCCCACCCATAACTAATACATATTAGGGTAAGGTTCGTTGACATCATCTGAAATTATGTTTGATTACACAAATATTGCATGCTCTTTATATTTATGTAGTGCGAAATTTTACACAAGTACCTCCTAGGATATATTACACAGCATCCCCTGGCCCCTTTAAGAGTATTCTATTATTTTACAAAAGACATAAGATCAAGAATGGAACGATTTAAGGTCAAAAGTTTCACACTCACGACTTAAGAACTCTGGCCGTTGCACATGCATTCATGATGTGATTATTAGATATTATTCTGATTTCTCGTTTTGAAAAATAAAATATTTCATTTATCAAGACCATATTGTTATTTAAATTAGTATCCCATATTATCTACCAAATACTCGTTTGAAATTAAACCATTAATTCTTGTAAATCAACAACAAAATATTATAATTTTATGATTGAATTAAATACACTTGATCAGGGTGGGGGAACCTATGAAAGAAAGAGGTTGTTGGGTGGTCCCAACAAAGACCCTCCAATGTATAACTAAGTTCGTGAGGTCGGAAAGAAATTTTATAATGCTAGTATGAAAGTAATAAATAGCCTAAATCGTCCACACGCTTCTTCGGAAAGTAACAAACTCTTGTGCTGGCAAGAAATCGTTTAGGGGAGAAGAGAATACAACTCTATTGATTAACGCTATCAACGTCTCTTATGTTCAACCTTGAATAAATCAAGAAGAACAGAGGGAAACTTAGAGAGAATAGGAGAGAGTGGACGAGATTGAGAGAGAGGGGAGATGGAATAATGGGTAGATATTAGTGTGTGTGTGTGTGTGTATTTTGAGTATTTATAG
The DNA here is from genome assembly GCA_034509735.1 of Sesamum alatum. Lineage (NCBI taxonomy): Eukaryota > Viridiplantae > Streptophyta > Magnoliopsida > Lamiales > Pedaliaceae > Sesamum > Sesamum alatum. Next base: position 40,328,578 of record JACGWO010000002.1, read on the forward strand.
AAAATATATTTTCCTATTCCTACTCAACCTCTTCTAAAGAGACACACTTTGACTAGGATTTTGATCTAGTCAAATCCTAGTCAACCTAGGCTTTGATTAAGTCAAATTAATCATGGCGCTTCATCTCATCAATCTTTAGATCAAATCTCGTCCATCCATCCTTGATGGGCTTTATGGAATGGGCCTATTTAATTCTAAATTAAATAGTCCAGAGGTTCAATGGACTCTATATTAAATCCTATTTAATATTCCAAGCCCACTAATTAATTCACCCTTTTAATCTAATTAAAAGGGAAGCCCATGCTTGATTAAATCCATAAATCCAATTTATGAACTCAAGCCCGCCCGATTAATCCAATTAATCCATGAAGGCTTGAATCTCCAAGAAGTATAATTTAATCCTATTAAATTAAACCTTCTCTCGGAATTAATTCCAAATTAATTCCTTTCACATCCGGTGTAGCGGGTGTGACTCTTTAGGTTCACCCTCAACTAGACTTGAATCTACTTCTTGTTATCTCATAACCAAAGTAGTCCGTCACCATGGGTGGCCGTCTAGCAACGGTCCATGGCACTAGAGACTAGGTGAATATGTGTTGTGAACATTTAGGCTCCAAGTTACATACAGGTACGGTCCTACTGTCGCATATCTCCCGGCCTAAGTCTAGGGCATGGAATAGGATGTCGGTTTCCATCCTTGACTTAGGCATCTATACTTCAAACTCGAGATAGGTTTAACTCTGTGATTGACGTAGGAAATCCTTTCCCACTCAATCAAGTGCTATGGCCTTAGACTTTGAGTCCAAACCATCTCAGAGCGCATAGGAAATCTCGTTGTTATAATCTTTGATAGGGGACAGATCCTACCTTGGAATCCACCGTCCTCTCCACGTGCTCCGACTGCACTGAACAAGGCTTATGATGGCCATGTCTTATGACACCGATCACCTCTCGCCAGATCCAAGACACAACCTTCGTATGTGAGCGATTGTCGTGATTCCTCAAGTCCGAGGACTAATCGCATACTATCGCAACCGGGAATACAAGTCATACCGACCAAACCCGTGCGGCTTCCATATGAGGATTCCCACGAGTTACCTCAGTCAGCCGACGCTACATTTGTCAACTAACCCACTAATATTGCATAGACGTTCAATGTCTGTCACCGATGAAACACAATACTCATGTAATGAATGCAATCCTTAGTGCAAGTCTCGATAGGACCCTCGATACCCAATCTTGAGATCCTTGACTTGGAGTGTTTCAAACCTATCTACAGAAGTTGGTTCCATGACCGCCAACTTATGCATAGTCCAACTTATTGGATTCATATATCCGGCCTGTGGGTGTTTGTTATGACATCGAAACGACGTTCAATGCTAGCAGTAAGCACATCAAACTCATCATTGCCAATGATGAATCCTTACTACATTCATCAACATAATATTACTTTTGTTCAAAGATTGACGAGTGGTTCTCAAAACAGCCAACCGCATTGACTTTCTGGTCACCTATGGTAACTTAAATAAAATGAACATCAATATAAAATATTTAAATATGTGTTACCAAAATATAAAATATATAATAAAAATAATATATTTTTAAATATTCATTAAATATAATATAAAATTATTAACATCTTTATACGAATTTTACCAAATATTATTATAAGTATATGCATTCTACCAAATAATATGTATTTACTAAAAAAAATATAAATATATAAAAATGTTCAACAATATATATTATAAACTTATAATTAATTTAACATTTCAAAATAATATTTATTATACCATTAATGAGACGTAGCTTAGTCATTTTTTATTTTAATTTTTTGATTTCATTATTTACAAAACATATAAATGATAATATGGAAAGTTTTGATTCAACTCCCTTTTTCATTCATTTGGTATACCACACGTATGAATGACATACCAAAATTATTTCATTCCTACTTTTATTTCATTCCTAACTTCATTACATTCCCACTTTTGTTTTTTAAACCACCCGAGGGTGTGGGAAGCTTTTCGGGGTCCCCGTCCCTTCTTTATTACGACAAAAATGGGGAATTTACAGCGGGAAGTACTGACTCCCTAGTATAACTATAAAGCTATAAATAAGGAGTTCTACTCCCTTACAATGATAAAGGAAAAAACCATAAATAAGGAGTAGTACTAACTTACAGTGATAATCAAGGAAGGCGTAAATAAGCAGTATTACTCCCTTAAAAAAATGGTACCAACTTACTACCCGTTTGATGGCTGATACCTGCAATAAGCGAAGGAATGCAATATGCCAAGAGCAAACTAATTCTAGGCCAGGTAAAGACATGCAAGGTAGACTTCATGGCAAAATGACCAACATACTAGCAACAGGTATAAATGACGTCCAAATTAAACAATTCAGGCATGCTAATTAAAGTCATATCCAGCACAAGAACCAACCAAACATCAACATGAAACCACTCATGGTTACCTATGCAGTTAATCAGGATAAAACTAATATCAAAAGACATGATGATCTCAAGCCAATCCAAAAATAGTGTAGCAGTAGGGAGAGACCCAAAAACTAGAATCCAAGGGGTGCAACCCCTTGTCAAATATGCACAGCATAAGTAGGGGCCGCACAACCTTGCAAAAAATGATATGTACCAAACAAAAGAATAACAACAGTACAATCTAGTTTCAAGCCCCAGGGGAGGTTCAACTAGGGGTACCATGAATTCACACAACGAGTATATAGTAGGCATGCAGAATCTAATCTAAGAATACCTGTGATCTTACCCCGTAGTTGCTCCATGGATAGGACAGAGACTGCAGTAGCTGAGCAAGCTTGGTTGGCAAAGTAGTCTGCAGCCTGATTGCCTTCCCTAAAAATGTGAGAGATTTTGTGTTCAATGAGGGAAAGGCAATGTCAGATTTTTCTACAGTAATGGGTGCAAGTTCCAGGAGCCTTGGAGAGGATTGGACAACAACAGGTGGATGACAGAGAGAGCATCAAGTTTGATCCAGATTTTGGTGAGGCCCCTGTCCAGACATAGTAGCAGCCCTATAGGAAGGGCTTTAAGCTCTGCAACCATGTTGGTGGAGGTGCCTAAGAGCTCAAGAAAACCAAAGATAACATGTCCCCGGTGGTCTCTGACAATTCCACCTGCTCTAGAGATACCGGGATTACCTTTAGAAGCTCCGTCAGTGTTAAGTTTTACCCATCCAATTTCAGGTTTTCTCCAATGAACTAAGATTACTTTATGTTTCTTTGAGCACTGAAGAGGAGGGATATGTAGATAAGTGGCAGCAAGTTGGTCTTCTTTGAGATGCTCAGGTTTCCATAACTGGCACATGTTGAGTGCGTGGAGATGATTCAAGGTCTCATAATGATGGTGTTAGTTTTGAATGCATCCCCCTTGTTTTTGGCTTCATTTCTCAGAGTCCAGATACGCCATAGAACAATAGTGGGATCAGGTCTCTCAGTTGCAGGGACTGTGTGATATTATACAATACCAATAAAAAATATCATAATTTTTATTATTGTCTTGAATATAATTTATGTATTATCAAAACTTTTATATATATATATATATAAAGAATTCTAATTTTTTAAATTATTATTATTATTATTGCGGTCGAGCGCGGTCTATGCAGTCCACATAAGTATAAAACCAAACCCGATTGCGAAATTGCGGTTTTATTTTTACTAGCCTAAGACCAACCCAACCCATCCTTTACCCGCTAATTGCGGTGCGGTTTGGGTTGGGCCGGTCCGACAGTTTGATTGAACACCCCTAGTTGCAAGGCTCGAACACAACAACGACACAGGTAAGGCCACACAGGCTTTAGAACTCAGAACCACAAAGGTTACGCCACAAAAGGCTTTGAACACTGAACCACAAAAGTTCGGCCACAAAGGTTGTAGACACTAAACCACAAAGGTTCGGCCACAAAGGCTGTTAGGATTTACCACGAAGGTTCAGTTTGTAGAAGAGTATGGTAGAGAAGAGAAGAAGAGGGGAATTCAGACTTAGTGCTTTACCAGGAGGGAAACCAGGGCTTATATAGTGGACAACCATTAACGGTGGCGGAGGAGAACGAGGAGCCATTTCTGAGAAAGAGGTGAGATAGACGACTGTTGGAGAGAAACGAGGCAGAAATGAATGGGTGGCACAGATTGAAGAAGAAACCCCCTTAGGGTTTCAACTTTATAAGTAAAGGGGGGTCGGGGTAAAAAAACCAGGTAGGGCTAAGGAGTGGACCGGGTCAGCAAGTGGGCCAAAAGACAAGTGTGGGCCTGAGAAGAGCCTGCATCCAGATGAGACCAAGTTGGGCCTATTGAGTTTAGGCCATAATTTCACAACATCAAACATGCATAAATGGATCAAGGGATGTGCCCTTAATTTTTCCGGGCGTTGGGTGTATCTCATGTTCAATAGAGTACACAACATGGAGGCCATAGAATTTAGAGAACAAGAAACGTAAAGAGGAAACATTACCCCCGTAGTCTTCTTCGTTCAGCTACACGCATTGTTCCCCATTTTGCACTAAGATCTCAAAGTAGAGACCTTCTAAATCGTCCACACGCTTTACCAGAAAGTAACGAATTCTCGTGCTAGCAAGAAATCGTTTAGGGGAGAAGAGACATCGATACAACTCTATTGATTAATGCTATCCACGTCTCTTATGTTATACCTTGAATAAATCAAGAAGAACAGAGGAAAACTTGGAGAGAATAGGAGAGAGTGGACGAGATTGAGAGAAAGGGGAAATGGAATAATGGGTAGAGATTAGTGTGTGTATTTTGAGTATTTATAGAAAATATATTTTCCTATTCCTACTCAACCTCTTCTAAAGAGACACACTTTGACTAGGATTTTGATCTAGTCAAATCCTAGTCAACCTAGGCTTTGATTAAGTCAAATTAATCATGGCGCTTCATCTCATCAATCTTTAGATCAAATCTCGTCCATCCATCCTTGATGGGCTTTATGGAATGGGCCTATTTAATTCTAAATTAAATAGTCCAGAGGTTCAATGGACTCTATATTAAATCCTATTTAATATTCCAAGCCCACTAATTAATTCACCCTTTTAATCTAATTAAAAGGGAAGCCCATGCTTGATTAAATCCATAAATCCAATTTATGAACTCAAGCCCGCCCGATTAATCCAATTAATCCATGAAGGCTTGAATCTCCAAGAAGTATAATTTAATCCTATTAAATTAAACCTTCTCTCGGAATTAATTCCAAATTAATTCATTTCACATCCGGTGTAGCGGGTGTGACTCTTTAGGTTCACCATCAGCTAGACTTGAACCTACTTCTTGTTATCTGATAACCAAAGTAGTCTGTTACCACGGGTGGCCGTCTAGCAACGGTCCATGGCACTAGAGACTAGGTGAATATGTGTTGTGAACATTTAGGCTCCAAGTTACATATAGGTACGGTCCTACTGTCGCCCATCTCCCGGCCTTAGTCTAGGGCATGGAATAGGATGTCGGTTTTCATCCTAGACTTAGGCATCTATACTTCAAACTCAAGATAGGTTTAACTCTATGATTGACGTAGGAAATCCTTTCCCACTCAATCAAGTGTTATGGCCATAGACTTTTGAGAGTCCAAACCATCTCAGAGCACATAGGAGATCTCGTTGTTATAATCTTTGACAGGGGACAGATCCTATCTTGGAATCCACCATCCTCTCCACATACTCCGATTGCACTGAACAAGGCTTATGATGGCCATATCTCATGACACCGATCACCTCTCGCCAGATCCAAGACACAACCTTCGTATGTGAGCGGCTGTCGTGATTCCTCAAGTCCGAGGACTAATCGCGTACTATTGGAACTGGGAATACAAGTCATACCGACCAAGCCCGTGTGGCTTCCATATGAGGATTCCCACGAGTTACCTCAGTCAGTCGACACTACATTTGTCAACTAACCCACTAATATTGCATAGACGTTCAATGTCTGTCACCGATGAAACACAATACTCATACAATGAATGCAATCCTTAGTGCAACTCTCGATAGGACCCTCGACACCCAATCTCGAGATCCTTGATTTGGAGTGTTTCAAACCTATCTACAGAATTTGGTTCTATGACCGCCAACCTATGCATAGTCCAACTTATTGGATTCATATGTCTGTCTTGTGGGCGTTTGTTGTGACATCGAAACGACGTTCAATGCTAGGAGTAAGCACACCAAACTCATCATTGCCAATGATGAATCCTTACTACATTCATCAACATAATATTACTTTTGTTCAAAGATTGACGAATGGTTCTCAAAACAGCCAACCACATTGACTTTCTGGTCACCTATGGTAACATAAATAAAATGAACATCAATATAAAATATTTAAATATGTGTTACCAAAATATAAAATATATAATAAAAATAATATATTTTTAAAAATATTCATTAAATGTAATATAAAGTTATTAACATCTTTATACGAATTTTACCAAATATTATTATAAGTATATGCATTCTACCAAATAATATGTATTTATTAAGAAAAATATAAATATATAAAAACGTCCAACAGTATATATTATAAACTTATAATTAATTTAATATTTCAAAATAATATTTATTATACCATTAATGAGACGTAGCTTAGTCATTTTTATTTTAATTTTTAAGTTTCATTATTTACAAAACATATAAATGATAATATGGAAAGTTTTGATTCAACTCCCCTTTTCATTCATTTGGTATACCACACGTATGAATGACATACCAAAATTATTTCATTCCTACTTTTATTTCATTCCTAACTTCATTATATTCCCAGTTTTGTTTTTTAAACTACCCGAGGGTGTGGGAAGCTTTTCGAGGTCCCCGTCCCTTCTATATTATGACAAAAAGGGGGGATTTACAGCGGGAAGTATTGACTCCCTAGTATAACTAGAAAGCTATAAAGAAAGAGTTCTACTCCCTTACAATGATAAAGAAAAAAACCATAAATAAGGAGTACTACTAACTTACAGTGATAATCAAGGAAGGCGTAAATAAGGAGTACTACTCCCTTACAAAAATGGTACCAACTTACTACCCGTGTGATGGCTGAGACCTCAATAAGCAAAGGAATGCAATATGCCAAGAGCAAACTAATTCTAGGCCAGGTAAAGACATGCAAGGCAGAGTTCATGGCAAAATGACCAACATACTAGCAGCAGGTCTTTAGTTTCCTCTTGCTGGCAGCAGCATCATTTGGAGGCTAGAATTATACCTTTTTGCTTCAGTCTCGCATCCACTAGTATCCATTTGTTGATCAGCCTCGAAATGAAAATAGATATTATGGGGGTAACAAGGGTGGACCACAAATTCTTGAATAGAGGAAGGATGGGCTTATGGTCTCTAATATTCCCCCAGGCTGACGAGGTAGTAAATTTTCCATCCTTGGATAACTTCCAGACAGCGTAATCTTTCAGTTCTTGAAGGATAGGAATTGCAGTCACCAAGCTAACAATGTGTGGGGGAAGAATTCTTTGAAGTTTATCAACATCCCATTCTCTTGCATTCCAAAAGGAATTAACAAAGATATGGGTTTGGATATCCTACCCACACAGAGTTTGGAGAGTCCCTTCTGGAATCCAACAATTGTGCCAAAATGAGACATCACCTTAGCCAAGGCACTAGAAAATGTTGTCTTGGGCTGTACAACGTGCTTTGCAAAGTCTCATCCAAATAGCTGAGTCATTTTTGGAGGCTCGAGCATGGCCAAGGAAGTTCTTGCCACAGTATTTCCTAAGAGCAATATTTTCAGAACCGGACCGGGTATCGAATCGGTCAAGTTACTGGGTCACTGGTTCGACTAGTCGGACCGGAATAAAAAAACCGGTTGACTCGGACTTTATTATATATATATATGTAATATATCAATACATTATATATCAATATATTAAATAAATAAAATTTATAACAATATTTTATGAAATCGGTACAATTTATATATAAATACAATTTAACAATAAAAAATCAACAAACCTCTTGAAGGAAACAAATTAAATCAAGATTCAAACTAACAAGAATTTAAAATTTAAAACCCCTCAAATATATTATTTATGAATTGATAAAATAAATAAAATTTATATCAAAATTTTAACAAATTATTGTCTTCATATATTTTTTTAACAAAAAGGTCCAAAAAAGATTGAAAAAACATGGAGAAAAGGAGAAAGAAATAGACGAAGAAGAAAAATTGGTTTATTTTCTCTCCCACATTGAAAAAGTATAGGCAAAGTTTGGGCACTTTATCATAATTTAAGCACTTTCTCATGTCCCACATTGGAAAAAGACAAGGCAAGCTCAAACAATTGAGTCTATAAATATGTCTCTCCCACATTGGAAAAATATAGGCAAAGCTTGGGCATTTGCTCATGGTTTAAGCATTTTTTCATGTCCCACATTGGAAAAAGACAAGGCAAGCTCAAACAATTGAGCCTATAAATATGTGATATTTTGTTTGAGTAATTGTTCATGAAACACTTGCCAATATATTTTTTTGGCATTTGTTTTATCTCTTTGTGTATTTCACTATATTATTTTTTAGTGAAATATATATTTGATTAGTGAAATATTAAATCATAATTTTTTTAAAAAAAATAATAAAACCGGGTTGACCGGCTACCGGGCGAACCGGTTTTGGCCGGTTCGTCCCGGGTTTGACCGACACGGTTTTTAGCCCTTGAACCGGACCGGACCCTTGGCCGGTTCCCGGTCGAACCGGCCGGTCCGGTTCGAGTTTGAAAACACTGCCTAAGAGTAAATTGTGCCCAAAGAGAAGTTTGCATTCTGAATTTCCACCAAAGTTTCTGTGAGAAAGCTTTCACTATATCCCTTAAGTTCTTGATACCGATTCCTCCTTCTTTAGTAGGGCAGCAAATATTATTCCATTTGGTCCAGTGTATTCTCTTTTGAGACGATGTGGAGCCCCAGAAACACTTCGCAAACAGCTGCTCCAATTTCTGGATGATCCCAATGGGGATACTGAGAACTTGGAGAATGAAGATAGGCATAGAAAAGAGAATATTTTTTTATCAAAAGGAGCCTTCCCCTGTACGAAAGATGTGCATGTTCCCAGCTTGAGATTCTGGCTCTGACCTTATCAATGAGAGCATCATAAAGCAGTTATTTCTTATGGCGTTTATAGAGAGGGGCACCGAGGTATGTGATTGGGAGGTATTTTCCTCATAAAATCCATGATGATCTTGATTCTTTGCGAACATAGTCCAACCTTCTTGCCGGGGATAAATGCACTCTTAAGATGGTTGACCTTTTGTCCAGATGAGATTTCATAATGTCCAAGAAATTCATGAGTTTGGTCAGGCTTTCTTCCTCCGAGTTAGTGAAAATAATGATGTCGTCTGCATATGAGAGGTGAGAAACACAGATACCATATTTTGTTTTGTAAGCCATAGAAGGGTTTTCCCTAAACAAATGATCAAGGCCTCTAGACAGTGCTTCGGCCGCAAGGATAAAGAGGGCAGGGGAGATGGGGTCACCCTGTCTAAGGCCTTGAGATGATTTAAAGAAACCTGGGGTGTCACCATTAACCAGAACGGTGAACCAACAGTTTTCAATAGCATGCTTAATGAAGATGATAAATCTGCAGAGAAAACCCATCCTAAGCAAAACAGAATATAGGAATTTCCAACTAACTCTGTCATAAGTTTTAGACATATCTAATTTAAGAACCACATTACCTCTACTGTACCTTTGGTCAAGCGAGTGTATCATCTCCTGTGCCATGAGGATGTTGTCACCAATGAGCCTCCCGGGGACAAAGCCACTTTGTGAAGGGGATATGAGGGTAGGTAAAAGTGTTGCAATTTTGTTGTACAGGAGCTTGGAGAGGATCTTATTGGTGACATTTCAAAGAGAGATAGGACGATAGTCACTCCAGGTTTGGGGGGACTCAATTTTGGGAATCAAGGTGATGGTTGTGGCAGTGAAGCTTCTAGGCATCAGAGTCCCAGAAAAAAAATCTTTAACAACCTTTTGGATGTCAACAACAATAAAGTCCCAGCAATATTATAAGAATTCAGAGGTGATCCGGGCCTGCCACACTGTCCTTGTTAATGCTGAAGACCACTTCTTTAATTTCATCCAGTGTGGGGGTGGTACACAGGTTCCTTATATCTTCAGGGGGTAATTGAGGAAACTGGAATGGGAAGTTTGGTTCTGTGAAGGTGCTCTCGAAGTTGGTGAGGAGATTGCAGAAAAAGTTAGCTGCAGAGGCTTTGATGTCAGGACGGGAGGCGATGTCAATGCCATTATCTCTGATTCTGTGTATTGTAGATCTGATCCTTTTCTTTTTAACCAATGAGTGAAAGTATTTTGTATTTTGTTCACCTACTTCCAGCCATTTACAGTTGTTTTTTGGTTTCCAAAATATTGATTTAATGGTCAAGGCCTGTATGAGAGCTGCATTGCATCTGTTGAGAGAGATGAGGTTTTGATATGTGGGATTTCTGTCGAACTATTTTCTGCCTCATTGGTTGCTAACTTGGTTTTCTCCACTGTACTGAACACATTACCAAAGACATTCTTGTTCTAGTCTTTAAGCACTTCTTTAACTCTGTAAAGTTTCTACTAAAGGCGGTACATGCCAAAACCCCTGTTGGAAGACTCCCAAGCTTTTTTTACAGTTTCCTTGAACGTATGATATCTGAGCCACATGCTTTGAAATCTGAATGATGAAGGGCATTTATCGACACTTTTCTGAGCCTTGATGAGGAGAGGATGATGGTCTGAGGTCCTTCTGGATAGATGAGAGACTCTAGTGTACTTAAGCATATCAGCCCATTCCTTGGAGTAGAATACCCTATCGAGTCTCTTCCAGATTCTCTTGTACCCTCAAATCCAGCATCACTCTGGCCACACTCCATAACCATGTCACTGAAATCCTCCATAGGACCAAGAATGTTAAGGGATCCTCCTTGGTTTTCTTCTGAGTGGAGGATGGTGTTGGAGTCTCCACCCACTTGCCAAGGGACGTTGGCAGATGATAGGTTGATAAGTTCATTCCAGAGAATTCTTTGGGGGGACCTGGAACACTTGGCATATACAAATGTGCAAAAAATAGGATCTTCTAACAGGCCAGTAGAGATTTTTAATATGCAAAAATTGGTTGTGATCCTGAAGTACAACAGCGTCAATCTCATGAGATGTAAAACACCAAATTTTGTTGTTTGTATTGGAAACCACAAAGCTAAAACCAAATTTTCTAGAGAAGAAGGGGGCATCTAACTGTACAAAGGGTTCTAATAAGACAATGATATCAAGTTTATTATCAGCAAGTATGTTAGAAAGGGTAGTTTGTTTTTGTTTTTTTCCTACACCCCTAATGTTCCAGATGATGATTTTAATCATTTAAAACTGTAGAGAAGAGTTAGATGAAGCCCTTGTGCTCCTCTTAGAATGACTTTTAGGTGAAGTAACAACCTTACCTTTCTTACCTTTATCTGTGCCTCTTTTGGTCGAGGTTGTAGCTTCTTCCAGTGATTTGTTTCTCTTGTGTCTACCTGAAGTGGCTGAGTCCGCAAGGATGAGCTCTTGGTAAAGCTCTTTATGGTGCTATTTGGGAGGTTTCAGTATCAGCTTTATGGGCAGGGGATGTAAGAGGGATTTTTAGGGCCTGCTTTCAACAGTGTGTTGGTATCTTCCTCTATCTCAAGATTTTCAAGTGTTTGAAACTTGTTAGAGATGGGGGTGATGGCTTGGTCTTCCTCACTGTCTTGAACCTCTGCAGTATCCTCAACCTCTTCAGCAATTGAGGAGTTTTGAGCAACCATTTTGGAACTTATTTCTCTCAGGCAGATATGTTTACTAGTACTGGGTCCAGTTTCTGGAATGATGCGTGAATCAGCCAGGATCTCATTGGGGGTTGGGGGAGGTTGATTATGTGCAACAGATTACGTAGCATTAGTCGAATTCAGGATGGTAGGCTCACGGTTTTGGGAGGTGTTTTTTAGACGAAAAGCTTTATGAGAGGCATCAGGTGGGGCATCATCAGTGTTCTTGTAGTAGGGGTGCTTTTCAGAGTTTGATTAGTTCTTTCCAAAACATCTAATTGAGCACGACAGTCCTTGTTCTGACCAACAATAGTGAAATCCCAATTTCTGTCAAGGAGCTCCGCAAGGAGGGGATCATTGTAATCAAAATCATCATTCTTTTCTCGTGCATCAATATTTCCAGGTGGTGACCCAATGCTTTCAGTCACAATAGGGCAAGAGGTGCCAGAGCTGCAAAGGCCTCTGCCAGACTCAGTAGCACTCAGCAACATGGGGACCCCATCAATATTTCCAGAAGGATTTCCATCAAGAACAGAGTAATATGGGTCAGTGTTAACCTCAGAGACAACAGGAGCATAAATATAATCATCAGGATAGGATTGAGTCATCACATTATCAATCATGCTAGGGGCTTCACTGGCAAACATAACTTTTTTTCCTTTTTTTTTTGGTTGTTAATGTCTCTAGATCAACATTAGTATCAACTACTTGTGCAGAAGTTTCAACAATCAGAGATTTTGTAGTTTTGGGGGGGTCATTTCTAGACTTGGTAAAATAGCTTTGTTGGTCATGCCCAAGGTGTTTACAAGCAGAACAGAAAAGGGGGCAGTTTTCATATATCAAAGGTTGCCTAAAGGTGATATCATCATCTTCTATATACACTGCTTGGGACCTACGGGCTGTGAGGTCCAATTCAATACAAACTCTAGCATAACTAGGCCTAGCCAAATCAGCAGTGGGTTCATCCACGCATAAGGGTTTTCCAATGAGACTAGCTATGTGAAATAATGCACTTTTTTCAAACAGATGACATGAAAGTTCAGGGAATTTAATCCACACAAGAGCAACAGAGGATTCAATTTGTAGGTTAAATTTGTTAGTCCATTTAAATACACGCATGGGAAAGTTATCAAAGTGTCATTCTCCTATAAGCCACAACCTAGAAAATTCTTCTTCATGTGTGAGTTGAATTAAAACATGCTTCAAGTTTATCACACCAATAGAAACAGAGCCTCTGAGATCCAATTTGATAATTCTTTGCTTCAGGACATCCAAAGTAGGCAAGCCATGGGAGAATTTACCTACAAGAGAAAACTTGAGTCTTTCTGCAAGTTGGAGAGATTCTGACTTGGAGAATTTGATACCTGGTTCACCTTTAATTGGAAGTAACACCCAGGAGTTGAAGATCATCACCTTGAAACGACTTCCTAGCAGCCCTAATGGGGTCATGTTGGAAGTGAGCTAAGGAGGGGTTTTGGACAATAGAGGAGTAAGATCTTTTAGTGGGTGAGGGGGAACGGGTGTGGGAGGTGGTGGTGGAGGTTGGTGGGGAGTGTTTGCAGGAGGAAGGGAAGGCTCGGCCATGGGAGACGCGGGCTAAGGGGGCCCCATAGCCAGAGAAGGGGGAAGGTGAATTTAACAGGGGAGCGTGAGTGCGGATAGGTGGCTGGAAGAGGAATCAAATCGGGGGAAAAGGTCGCGGGGCTGAGGGTAAGGTGTCGCTGGCAAACGTTGCCGACGACAAAGGCTGGGAGGAAAGAAAAGGTTAGAGAGAGAAATATGTGGGTTGGTCGTGGCTGCTCAACGGTCTTGAACCCTAAGGTGTCAGTCCAAGGGAAGAATTTTGTTTACATTCCAACTTAATTTTATTTCTACCTATCAATCATGCGTGGAAAGTATCTTGCCTTAATAGGGGGAATTTTAGGCTTTTTGTTGTAATGACTAATATATCCCATCAATACTGAACCATTCTTATTGAATTAATAAGAGAATAATAGTTCACCATCAAAGATTACAATTATTTTATCATTTTCAATTTATATATTTTGTGTATATATTTTGATATATATCTATTTATATAAATGTAAGTACGCGCTTAGAAATACCCAAGACTTTATGAAGAGTATATATTATGACTTGATCAGAATTTCTATTCACTTCCGCGCCAATGCTATCAAGATTTCAAATCAAGAATCAGCGATTCAGACCAAACTCTTCCTTCCTGAACCAGGAACTCAAATTTTCAACAACCCAGCTTGTAAAAGATCAAACCCATAATTCACCGGCACAAGAACTTAACTTTTACAGCCATTTATTGAAGATATGCTTGCAAGAATGCAAGAAAATCCAGTCCCGCCAACTGCTCGACCGAATGCCGGAAAGACTCAGTTTGTCTATGAAGACGGCCAAGACAATCCACGCTCAGAGCTTGAAACTTGGTGTTTCATCGGATGGGGACTTGGGGAATTCCATCGTGGATTTATATGCCAAATGCGGTCATGCGGATTACGCAGAAAAGGTATTTTTACACCTCCAGAAAAGGGATGAATTGGCTTGGAATTCGATGATGATAATGAACTCGCGTAAAGGGTTGTTTAAAGATGTTCTGGAGGATTTCGGTTCTATGTGGAGCTGTGGGGTGGTGGGGAATCAGTTTAGTTTTGCGATTGTTTTGTCAGCTTGTGCTAAGTTGATGGACTTGGAGCTGGGGAAGCAAGTACATTGTGCTGTTATGAAAATGGGGCTTGAAGCTGATTCGTATTGCGAGGGAGCATTGATTGATATGTATGCCAAATGTGGTCATCTGGTAGTTGCTAGGAGGATATTTAATGATGCTGTGAAACCGGATACAGTTTCTTGGACCGCAATGATTTCAGGACTCGCTCAAGTTGGTTTGACTGAGGAGGCAATGGAAGTCTTTGAGGAAATGCAGAAAGCAGGTCGTGTGCCAGACCCTGTGGTGTTTGTGACCATCTTAAGTGCCTGTGTTAGGCAAGGAAGGCTTGCGGATGCTTGTCATCTGTTTTCCCAAATGCCTAATCCAAATTTTGTGGCATGGAATGTAATGATTTCAGGGCATGCAAAATGTGGTAATGAGGGAGAGGCTATTAAACTTTTTCAAGAATATGATCAGTGCTGGCGTCGAACCAACACGTTCTACACTAGGAAGTGTACTGAGTGCAATTGCAACTGTATCTAACCATAAATATGGCTTGCAGGTTCATACTTGGGCAGTGAAGCGGGGGCTAGACTCTAATGTATATGCTGGGAGTTCTCTGGTTAACATGTATGCCAAATGTCAGAAGATGGAGGCCGCAAAGGCAGTCTTCGACGGTCTAGAAGAGAAAAATGATGTGTTATGGAATGCATTGCTTGGAGGTTATGCTCAGAATGGACATGCTCATGAGGTTTTGGAGTTATTTTTGAAAATGAAGATCTCTGGATTTCAACCTGATGAATATACGTACACTAGCGTGCTGAGTGCTTGTGCTTCTCTAGCATATGTGGAAGTAGGTCGCCGATTACATGCAGTTCTTATGAAGAATGAGTTTGGAGTAAACTTATACGTGCAAAATGCATTGGTGGATATGTATGCCAAATGCGGGGCTATATGCAATGCAAGGAAACTATTTGAGCAAATTAGCAATCCAGATAATGTTTCTTGGAATGCAATTATTGTTGGTTACGTGCAGGAAGAAGAAGAAGAAGAAGCTTTTTGTATGTTTCGCAGAATGATGTCAGAGGGGATTGCACCTGATGAGGTATCCTTAGCTAGCGTACTCAGTGCCATGGCAAATTTGCGAGATCTCTGCAAAGGTACACAAGTACATTGTTTTCTGGTCAAATATGGCCTAGAGGAAGGCCTTTATGCTGGTAGCTCGCTCATTGACATGTATTGTAAGTGTGAAATTGTTGAAGCTGCAACTGCACTTTTCTCTTACATGCCTGAAAGAAGTGTGGTTTGCATAAATGCTTTGATTTCTGGTCATGCTCGATTGAGCTTGGCTGAGGCAGTAAATTTATTCAAGCATATGCTTTCTGATGGACTGCAACCTTCAGCAGTCACTTTTGCTACCCTTCTGGAGGGATGTTCGGATAATATTGATTTGTATTTTGGAAGGCAAGTCCACTGTTTCATCCTGAAGCTTGGCCTCCCATATAATGATGAATTTTTGGCCGTTTCTCTCTTGGGAATGTACATGAGTGCACAACGAAATACTGATGCCATTGGTCTTTTTTCTGAGCTCCCTGATCCCAAAAGCACAATAATATGGACTGTCTTGATATCAGGAAGCGCCCAAAATGACAATGCTGAGGAGGCGTTACTTTGGTACCAAGAAATGCGTAGTCATAATGCCATGCCTGACCAAGCGACATTTGCTAGTGTCCTCAGAGCATGCTCAATTTTAGCTTCTTTAGAGAATGGTAGGAAAATCCACTCTTTCATCGTTCATATTGGTTATGATAAAGATGAGTTGACTGGCAGTGCTCTTGTGGATATGTATGCTAAATGTGGTAATATGAAGAGTTCAGCCCAAGTTTTCAGGGAAATGATTAGCAAGAAAGATGTTATTTCATGGAACTCGATGATTGTTGGATACGCAAAAAATGGTTACGCAGAATGTGCTCTAGAGATTTTTGAAGAGATGAAGAGGGCAAGTGTAAAACCAGATGAAGTCACTTTTCTTGGTGTTCTAACTGCATGTAGTCATGCAGGAATGGTGACGGAAGGTCAAGAAATATATGATACTATGATCAATCGTTATGGGGTGCAACCTCGAGTAGATCACTGTGCCTGCATGATCGATCTTTTTGGACGCTGGGGTTTTCTCAGGGAGGCGGAGAAGTTTATTGAGAACTTGGACTTTGAGCCTGATTCTATGATATGGGCCACATATCTTAGTGCCTGCAGATTGCATGGAGATGATATAAGGGGGCAGCATGCAGCGGAAAAGCTAATTGAGTTGCAACCACAGGATTCTTCTCCTTATGTGCTGCTTTCCCATATACATGCAGCATCAGGGAACTGGGATGGTGTTAATTCTGTCAGGAAAAAGATGACAGAAAAAGGAGTTAAAAAATTCACTGGAAGCAGTAGAATTTCCCTGGATTTAGCTGGATAACTGTGGGACAAAAGAGCAGTTTCTTTGCTGCAGGTGATAAAATTGACTGGCGTGCTGGTGAAATACCCGGACTTTTCAAAATATTTTACTTAACTGATGAAGGACGAGGCAATGTTTCCAAATCTAAATGTTCTACTTTTGATGAATACCAGGATTGCAATCTGACTCCATTGATCTTGATAGAAGCATTAGCAGAGATTGCTCTTTCCATTTGACTCGTAGTTTTACTAAAGTATGGCGCTCTTCTCTCATTCCACCGTGATTGATTATCCTACTGAATTGCCTACTATTATGTGATTATACTCTCCTACATGCAAGCTCTTAAAAGAGTGTAAAGTTGTTAGACCTAATCTTATTCCAGCGCCTGCTTGTAAATCAGTATAGGTGCCTCCATAGAGTTGTCTGTTTTTCCTGGTGCTGATGTCAAGTAGTCAGAATGGAAATGCTGGTTAACATGCCACCATATGCTAACATGTCACCATATGAATTTGTCTCGAAGTGTCAAAATTTGGAGGAATGTTGTGCATTTCTGTTTTTTAGTACTTACCTATTCTCTTTTTACACAACATGCATACGCTTACAGTTCTGCGCAGGTAATTCATGTAGCACGTCTTTTATGTTCCGTCTCCAGCTGGGTTCAGGATGGTCATATGTAGATGCACAGGTTATTCATGTAGCACGTCTTCTGTGTTCAGTCTCCTGCTGGTTCAGGATGATCATATGTAGATGCACAGGCAATTCATGTAACACGTCGTTTCAGTCACTGGTTCACAATGTTCATATGTAGATACAAGCCCAAACTGCTCATGCGGCAAAGCCTCCAGCAGTAAGGAAATTGCTCAACCAACTTACTTCTCTCTGAGTTTGGCAACTAATTGACTAGGTTACAACTTTTTCATGATTGGGATTATTAGAAATGAAAAAGTATGTGAAAAGACACTGACCGTAAAATGAGTTATGAGTGAAGTTCTTATTTCTCTGCTTACAAAGTTTGAGATCATCTTTTTGGTTAGACTTGTTTTCAGTAGAACTTAGGTTTATAGTCAACATGTGGCTAATATAACTTCAAGAGTCTTTGGCCCTGTAATTATTCTCCATAGGCAATCCTTTAAGGAACTAGTTGTAGCCGATAGGACAAGATGATTATGAAGTTCAGAAAAATATGAAATGTGTCTTCTATTCTATGGTAGTGTTCTTAACTGGAATGAAGCTGATGGCAACACAACATTCTCTCAAGGTCTTGCTTAAGGAGTGTTGCTCAGTTTTGGTAATTTAATGCTTCTCAATTGATCTTGAGCACAGAACTTCTTTCAGTGTGTCTGTTGCTTTCTCTCTTTGGTAATTGGACATTGAGGGGTTGATGATGCTGAAATACTTGATTTTCGCCTATAAACCATCATAATAACTTAATTGATCTTGCAAGTGTTCTCCTGCTGCCTGTATTCGACTGCGGAGAAAGATATCATTTGGTTTTCATGATTTCATGTTATTTCTCCTCCATTTTCAGGTTCGGATATATGAGGTCCAGGGGAAAAACACAGGAGAAGGAGGCGAATCCCACTACGCTCAGGCTCTTCAGTCGGGTTGACTTCCTTGTACATCAGTTTTGAGTTCTCGTTTACGCCTTATTTGTGAAGCTGTAGACTCGGCCAGTAGATTTTTCCCTATGATGAACCATGATTATGAATTCCTGCAGAGATGGAGTTCAGCCAGGAGAGAGCTTGATGGAGACTCTGCAAGGACTCGATATCAAATTCGTGGTGAACCAGTTCAACAGGCACATGAGCGGTTTATCCTGAAAATCCAAAGCATCAACAGCATCATGAGCTTGCCACTGATTATGGTATCAACATTCCAGTCAGTGGAAGCAGCCTAAAGAAAGTTGCATCAAGTAAGGAAAAGGGTTTTGCAGAATAACCAGAGAGGCTTAATCAAGCAAAGCAAAATGTAGAGCAGGTCATCATCCCAGAGCTGTTACCATTAGAATATACAGATCTTCACTAATTCCTTGAAGCTACTATATCAGATTAGCTACAGTAAGTAGAAAGTTCAAAGATTATCTACCGACGCTTGTATGATTTTAGCCGATGGTTCTGACCAAATAGTTTCCTTGCCATACTTGGTTTTCCATACTGTTGTACCACAACCACAAATTCAGAATCATTAAATGGATATTTGCTTCTTATATTAACTACAATTGTTCGAGAATTTCCATACTTAAACTCCGTACAGCTCATCTTGGCTTCTCCAGAAACATTTGTTTTCATCTGGCTCATTGGTTCTCTTTCAGATTCTGCTAATTGAAAGTTTTCACACTCTGTAATTTGCGCAGGGGTTGTAGTCCTGAATGGTGCACAAGAAATTGAAATAAGTATGAATCTGGGAACCTGGCAATGATTTAGGATGAAAAATGGCATGGCGAATGCCGAAGAAACTGATTCTTTCCATGTAAATCAGATATAGAATGGGCAAAAGAAAGTTATCTAATAGTTCAACAAATTAAACCAAGTGTGCCTGTAAGAAATTCATGTGATGCATGGAAGAATTTTCTTCTGAATTTCCAAATCTTCTAGCTACGAATTCATATGATCGACCTCTTAATGGGTACAGAAAAACTGAAAAATCTTTTAAGTTATGTTATTAATGTCGTCACTCTTGCAGCAGCAATTAGTTTTCAGTTGAACACCCCTCCACCCCCAAGCCGTCTTTGATTAAGGCTGTCCCAAGAGAGGTGGTACCCCTCCACCTTCCCCCAAGACTCCATCACCCTTGCAGCCAGAAATTCAAATTCAAAAATAATGTTTACCTTCTGAGAACCATGACATGCAAATTTGAAAACATCTAGAGGAAAAGATCCACTGGAACTTGAAATTTGATAACAATCTCATACCGTAAGTCCAGTAAATATCACGACTAAGAAGTTGACTCCAACAACTCTAAAATAGTTCAACCTTAGCTAATTCGCTTGAGTTGAAACCCAAGTCCAGGAGATCCATTTTTCCATGATAGACATCCAAAAGATGAGGAACGTCCTGATGCCTTCTAACAAACCTCTCCAAGAACTTCTCATCTGTGGTGACCATCAAACTAATAAGGCTATATGATTTCTTAATCAACCCCTTCACCATCAAAAGCTTAGCAACTCTACATCTTGGCACAATTCTCTTCTCTAAACTGTAGAGAAGGACCGTTGGACGTCCAGCGATAGCTTTTGGCTGACAATTCATCTCATTCACAAAAAACTCCATCATAGACATTATCTTCTTCTCTGATAAGCTCATGCATACAGGATGACGCGAAAAAGCCATACGAATATCAGATTCAGACCAACCCCATCTCCGATATGCTTCTTTCCTCTGTTCCCAGGCTGAATTACTCGTACAATGGAGTACTTGGAGTGCCTGGATAAACATCAACTTAGAGATGTCCATTCCCAAGTCATTAACCCTATTTACCAACTCAACAAACTTATCACTTTTCAGCATCAGAGGTTGGGGATGATTTGTTACCAAAAACACGATATTTGACTCATTCACTCCATAATTCCTCAAGATTGCAACATTAGCAGGTACCCTTTGCAGTGCAGTCTGCACAAAATGTGCAGCCATACGCTTAAATCCACGAATAACCCTCTCATCCTTTTGTAACAAGTGCTTCAGATAGTTGTAAAATGGGATGATTCGTTTTTCAAGGCTACATCTCAATATACCTGGGGAAATAGAAGTCACCTGTGCAACAACAGGAGCCGGCATACCAATTGAGTGGAAAAACTTAAGTTTAGGCAAGACGGTTTTTTCAGGGTGTGCAAGAAGTATATTGGGGAGCCTAGTGACCATTTTAGCGATATGGGCATCGCTCAATCCGTGATTTCTGAGGAGCGTCAACAGCAAATCTGGTTTCTCAGAGGAGTTGAGGCTTACTTTCTTGGATGCAGCAATAGCAGCTTCAGGGGACAAACCGCAAGAATTTATCAGGTAAGACAAGGTGAAAGATTGTTGTTGGTCATTAATGATCTCAGGTGGTTCTGATTTCACAGAAGAGAATAATCTAACTATCAAAGACGCATTCTGCTGTAACTCCACAAATCTTGTTGGGCTACCCAAAATCCTAACTTTTGAAGCTGCTATAATCAGTTGATATTTGCACAAAAGATTAAACATGGGTTTGAATCTTTTCTCAGACGAAAACAAATGAAGAACAGAACCCCACTAATCTATAGGAAATAACAACGACAGCGTCATATACGGTTTCTAAGTTTCAACATCTAATTATCAAGAAATTGCAGTCTCATGAAGATTCCAGCTCAAGCTAAAAATATCCGCATTCTATTGATTTGAGGAAAGATATAACAGAGATTTGTACCTAATGAGAGTCGAATTAGGAAAGAACAGAGCCCAGCTGAAAAATCCGCAGATTTCAAACTCCAAAACCCTCGTCTTCCTCAATTTGAAGTGCGCCTTCTACATGTACTGTATTTGTTTTGGGTAAATACAATTTACCCATGTGTTATTGGAAAAGTGCAATTTACTTCACTATAAAAAAGTAAAGTGCAAAAAACCCTCCATATACTCTTAGAAATGATGTAATTGACCTCCTCCACGCAAGTGGTGCATTTCACACGTCTTTTTCTATTTTTTTTAATTTTTGGTTTATAACATTATATTTTTATTCTTATTTTAAAATCGTTAGATCGGTTCAAATCTTATCAATATCATTTATAAATATATTAAAATATAAATATATTTATATATAATTTTATATATTTTTTAAAAATTATATATTTTTTAGTTGTATATATCTATTTATATAAGTATATATATAATATATCTATATATATATAGAGAGAGAGAGAGAGAGAGAGAATGGGAGACGAAGGGTTGGGGGCGGCGAGTGTACTGGAGGTGGAGGGCTGGGGGAGACAAATGGGAGGGTTGTAGCGGGGAAAGGGGGGCGGGGGCTGCGGGTTTCGACGGGGAACGGGGGATGGTGGGGCGGCGCGCGACGGGGAACAGCAGGTGGCTGGAACGGGGGTAGGTGGGGCTGGGGGCTGGGCTCTAGGCGCTGGTGGCGGCGGGTGGCTGGGGGCGGCAGGGGGCCGCGGGGGGCGGGCGTCGGCGGCGAGGACGGCGGCGGTGGCGGCTCCTGCTCTACTGCAATATATATATATATATATATATGTTACAGTAATATATATATATATATATGTATACATAAATATATAAATAATATATATATATTATTTGTATATAATAAATAGTAATATATATTTATAATATGATTAAATCTGAACCATTCATTATATCTAATCTTAGTCATTCATTTAGATAGATTCATATTAACCGTTAGATCATAGTAAATTGAATCTAACCATTCAAAATTTAAAATATAAAAAATAATTTAGTGTTAAAAAATGATAAAAATTTGCGGAAGGAGCGCGTGTAATACACCGCTAGCTCCAGGGGCTAAATTGCATTATTTCTAAAAATAAAAGGGGGATTTTTTTGCACTATTTTTTCACAGGGAGGTAAATTGCACTTTTCCGATAACACCGGGGGTGGGGGGGGGGGGGAATTGTCTTTAACCCTATTTGTTTCTGGTGAAAAGAAAGAGTTCGTTTCTAGTCTGAACTTTTAGCTTAATGTAAAATTGGCCCCTAAAAGTTCGAATAATGTCTCTTGTGCCCCTGTCGGACAATGAGCAAATAATTCGGAACTAGTTTTAATAATTAACAATTTATAAGTAAGATTGAAGCACAAAAATAAAATTGAGTAAAAGATGTTTCATTCAGTCGATTACTAATTCAAATTGAATAAGTAAATGATAATTTTGCCTGACCTACATATCAAGAGCTTGGTCTTGTAGATGCTACACTCAGTACATAATATATTGGGTAGGTGGATCATTGACACGTACACCATTTTATTTTTAAAAAAAATAGGGCGATGCTTATCAAAGTCCAATTGCACCATAAGATGTTGAAGGACAGGATGACAAACCTACAATTGTTAGGGGGCTGCAAAATACACTTTAGCATTTCAATGCTTAAGTTAATAATTTTCTCAGGTGGAATTTAAGTAAAAACGGTTGAGTAAGCCTAAAAGCTAGGAGACGAGGGGAAAGAATGTAGAGAAAACGAGTAGAGGGCTCAAATGTGTCCCTAAGGCCTCCTTTACTTGCAAGGACTAGCCATGATATCATGGCTAATCCTCGCTAGTAATGTGTTTACTTATTTTTGCCCAACCCGTTATTAGCACTATACGCCCGTATGTTGTGATGATAAATGCATGATTGAAATCAAGTTTTCCACCCCCAAATAATTTTATCACCATAGCCCACTTACTTTTGATTAAAATTCCATTTTCCCTTATGTCCTCAACTTTTTTTTCCATACCCACTTTGCCCTTCAAATTGATTTTATTACATCCAAAAAATTGGTCATGAAGTGACCATTCATGCGAGCTTTTTTGACCGATTTTAATGCCATCTTCTTCATTGTTGTTGTTGCTCTCTTCATTAAACCCACCTACACTCTCATCTACCAACAACACGCTTTCATACAAGATGAATTCTACACTCTCGCATGTCTAAGCTTGAAGGTGGTTCTTAGCTTGTGGAACCGGTAATGTTTGTTATACATTTTTTTTTTTCGTTTCTAGATATTTGATAGGTGCATAAACGTGTACTTATTCTACACTGTTGTTGTATTCTGACAAATTTTGAAGTTTGGTTGGTTTGCTTTTTGGACTCGGATTAACACTGGTTTGTGACTCGAATTCGAACTCGGCGTTATCTTTGCAAGACGTATATTATTGACTCTGTGCTTTCTGCAAAGAAGAAGGTAGGAGTCCCTTTCTTCTCTTTTAAATTTTTCAGATTTGTTGCATTAAGTTGGTCCATATTTTGATTTTTTAAGTGTCAGATTTGTGAATCTGCTTATAATGCGGAACACCTTGAATTTTGACTGACTTTAGTAGAAATTGTTTGGCTTCATCGATTTAACACCATTTTAAAAGCGGCCAGATTTGATAAATTAGGAAAATTGGTAGATATGTTAAAACTTTTATTCAAGTTCGTATATTGCTTGTAAATTCATTACAGATACAGGGGTGTTTTTACAATATAAATATTTTTTAATTGCTCTTATGTATTATTGCGATCCAATGTATGCAAAAAAAAGTGGATACGGTTTATGAAGCTTGTAATTCCACCAATATGGGTTAGTGCATCCCGTTATTCGATATATGTTTAAAGAAATGAAATTTGCCTTTACTTAATACTTTATGTTTTACATTATAATGACACCTATTTTTACCCGGTTATTTATGTGCTCTTGTACAACTTATTTATACTAAAATTTCTACTTATTTACCGTCCTTTTACCGCTTCGTTTATATTTTACGGTCTTCAACTCCTTCAAACAGTAAATACTATAATTTTGGGTTATAATATTTGGTCTTACAATGGTTGTGTTCATAGATTATTTATATGATGAATATGGCACAAAGATTAAAGATAGTCGTCGTTATACAGCTTGTTATCGTAGAGTTAGTTCTCGCTTTGTACTTGTTTTGTTCGGTTGCCCGACGTCGGCACTGCACATACTGGGATGACGCATCGATACCGAATGAGTCATAGAATTCCAGACCAATTGAAGCATTTAAGACAAATAATTGAATTTAGTGATGCAAAATGCTTGGACAATCTACGCATGTCACGCAATGCGTTTGGACGCCTTTGTCAACTGTTAGAAATATCGGGTGGTCTGAAAGATACGATACGTGTTTATGTTGTTGAACAAGTTGCAATGTTTCTAAGTGTTATTGCACATCATAAGAAAAATTGTGTTGTCAAGCATGACTTCATCCGTAGTGGTCGTACTGTGAGCAAACATTTCCACTCAGTACTCAAGGCCGTTCTGCGCTTGAATTCAATTTTGTTGGTACGCCCTGTTGCTATGATTGAAGATTACCCGGACCAACGCTGGCGATGGTTTAAGGTATGTTAAATCCTTTATTTAAATCCGCACCTGTTAATTGTATACTATTTATAAGCTTCTTATTGCCACTACTTCAATTTCATGAGCGTTGGTCCTTGTGAATAAGGGTTGCTTAGGAGCACTAGACGGCACACACATTGCCGTCTACATCCCAAATTCTGACAAGGGTCGACACCGGAATAGGAAGGGCCAAATTTCAGTAAATGTACTTCGAGTTTGCAATATGGAGGGCAAGTTCATCTATGTTTTAAGTGGTTGGGAGGGGAGCACGGCAGATGGTCGTGTCTTGCGCGATGCCATACATCGAACAACCAGGCTGAAGATACTGAATGGTAATTGGTAAAACATTTGTCGTTCAATAGCTTCTTCAACTAAATTCGGACGTCGCAATTTTAACTACTTCATTACTTACCAACTGCATTTTTTAAACTCACTTTCCTTGTTTAGGCAATTACTATCTATGCGATAATGGATACAACAACATAGATGGGTTCCTAACGCCATACCGGGGAGTCAGATACCACCTGAAAGAATGGGATAGGGGAACCGGGGGACCACAAAATGCAAGAGAGTTGTTCAATCTCCGTCATGCCTCAGCTAGAAATGTCGTTGAACGTACGTTCAGTTTGTTGAAAGCACGTTGGGGTATACTACGCAGCCATTCTTACTACCCGATAAAAGTGCAGAGCAGTATCATTGTTGCCTGTTGCCTATTACATAACTTTTGCAAAATGGAAATGCTTGATGATCCGCTTGAGCCTGAGACCGTAGATCCCACAGATGGAACGAACGACGCAATGGCTGCTTTCGTCAACAATCTTGAGGCCACTCCAGCTTGGACTTATTGGCGTGACGATTTGGCTAATAACATGTGGACCGATTGGTTAAGCCATCATTAATCTTACAGCAATGTTGTCCATGAGACTATTTTATATGTCTGTTAAATTGACGTTGAATAGCTTTTAAAACAATCTTGGTGTGAACGTAATTCATGGGAACTTTGTCGGAATTAATTTGATTTCAATTATGTATTTTGAATTGCTTGTATGTAATGGTATTGTTGCTTTACTAAACCACAGTGTACTTGGTTGTTGTGTTGTTTTGTGTTTTATGTGGACTTGTTGCTTTTTTTTGTTTTGGGGAGTTAAACTGTTACGCATAATTCTGTCAACTTTGGAGTTTCAGTTGTTTTCTTTTTTTTTTTTTTTGTTTCTTAGGAGATGACTCTTGCTGATGAAGAGGGACTAGCAAACCACGGGGATGTCGGGTGAAGTCTGACAAGCCACACACCCGACGTTCGTGGACACAACGTGAAGAAGAGATTTTGGTTAATGCCCTACGAACCATTGTGACAACTGGGTGGAAATGCGAGAACGAGTTCAGGGCGGGCTACCTGAATCAGCTTGAGGCATTGATGCAGAAAACGTTTCCTAATACAGATATTCGTGTCGAACCCCACATCAACTCAAAGATCCATGTGTGGAAGAAAAACTACGGCACTTTAACAGGTATGATGGCTAAGGGTGGATTTGGGTGGGATGATTCCCGATGCATGATAATCGTCGATAGTCAAGATATTTGGAATGAGTTTTGCAAGGTACGTATACAAATGAGTGAATTGACCGAAAGTATGTTATGTGCAAAGTAAATAGTCTTGCGCCTTGTGAAATCTGTTTTTTTCAATTTATTTTTTAAGGTTGATCCCAACGCACAGACAATGCGCTACAAATCTTGACCATTTTTTTTGGTCTGGCGTGAGATATTTGAAAAAGATCGAGCAGTGGGGGACGAAACAGTTGTAGGACAGTACACCATGCACGAATACCAATTTTGTACTTGAAAATTCGTACCATAAGTGCTCTTATAATGCGTTATAAGGATTTTTTATACTTGCAACACTATGAACCATTTGTTAGTATATGTAGTGCAAGGTATTTGTTAACTTTCAACACTTTACGGCAATACTTCATAAAAAATACAAGTATTTATTTCAATGAGCCGAATAGGTAAATTTATTTAGCATAACATCATAACAAATATCCGCACAAAAAAATTAATATGTAAGTTTTAGCCTAATATCCTAAAAAAAAAAAAGAAAGCTAAGTGGTTATTTCTTTAGGCGAATATGTGATCCTAAAAAATTAAGTGATCCTAAAAATTACTTCCTAATATTACGGTTAAGTTATTATGTTAACACTACGTAATTGTTCCTATCTTGCAAAAGTCCCAATTTTTTGGTATTTTTGAATTACACTATTCGATGGTGCCATAATGAAATAAGTCAAATATTCAAAGCAAAATGGAAATAAAGTCACATCCCAACTAAGTTAAAAGACAAATATTAGTTACGCAAATACGAGGATAATATTGCTAATAAAGTCCCATTCATTATCTTACAAAGATAATGATTTTTTCATACATTAACATGGGTGTGGATGGCTCCAACCCATGTGCCTACATCTATAAAATTGAAAAGAAAATTTTTTTAAAAACTGCCACAACCCACAAGCAACAACCCTTCACCTATTTTCTTCTTTCACCTTGCCGAGCTACTTCTACTTTTGAAAACCAAATGCCAATACTTGGACAAAGCACTTCGAAAATGTAGTAGACGTAGCCATTACACACCTTGCATGCCCCCAACAACACTATCAATCTGATATCGTGCTTCCTCCACTACCACCATCAACACTTGCATTCTCGTTTTTCTCATCAAAAAGGCTCACCTTCATCACTTGAAATTGCAAGATAGCCGGCGGACCTTCCTCCGGCCTTCCCTGAGCAAAGATGGCCGTGAGTTCTTTCCACATGGGCTCTCCTTGGAAATGATACGCATTGACGAACTCGTTGCCCTAACATACGGGAAAAAAATGGAAAAACCGAGAGTAAGGAAATTATCAATAAAACGTTACGAAAAACAATGGCCGAAAATTACTTTACCATGGCTAGATCATTCCGATTCTCCTCGGTAGCATGCACGAAGATTGTCTTGCGGTCTCATTCAAAGGCCGCCGAGTCTAGGATGCTCTTGAAGGTGGTGTATTGGAGCATTAGACGTTCTAGTCTCCTCTTGAACACAATACACTTGAAAGACCAATTGAAACAAGCATTGACGATGCCTCTCTCATAGTTCAGAGAATGCATGTTAGGGGTGCGAGATAGCTGTTTTTGCCCTCTAAGTGCTTGGTAGTATAAGGCTTGAATGAAGGCCATATCGACACGTTTGCTCCACCGTGCCGTATAGAAGTAGTGACTTTGTGGACGGGGATCAAAGGGCGGTGGTGGTGGTGGTGGAGCCATAGGGCCTTGGTTTGCTTGAGTCATGGTGAAGGTAGAAGATGAGTAATGAAGGTGGAGTAGAGAAGGAATGGTGATTGCTAGTGAGATGAAGTAAACAAGACTACATGAAGTGTAGCTTTGTGGTTGAAGAACATACCATATTTATATACACATTTGAACACACAATTGCAAGCCAAAACAAATATACACACTACTAAAAAATATGCAACGTCAATCCTACCAATCAATCAAGTCTAATCCTACACCTACCAAGAAGTAAATGTAAAAGTTGGGAGTTGGATACATAATGGCTCACATACCTACTATATGACACATCTAAGATTTTCTTCAATGCAAGTAATGATTTCTAAAGCATTCTAAGAAATATTTCGAAAGGCTTCTTACATTTCCAGTGCATGAATTTGGGGTATGAGGCATGTAGTTGACATATTTGTCTTCTTGTGTGTTAGTGTGTTCACTTTTTTATAATTTTTTTGATAAACATGGTATTATTTTGTAATGTAACTCAAGGCCAACCCTAATTCATCATATAAACAAGATCATTATCTAATTAGTAGGGAACAATAAGATAATGTAGTATATTATTGTTTGACAAGTTTGAACCACATTTATTGATTCAAAATACAATTAGTAATAATGTACACAAATCGGGAGAAAATAATTACGCGAATATGATTCATACAAATATAAACTACGGCATTTGGAGGAACAATTTTGTGAATACCATTTAATTCAAGACCAAACACCATTTTCTATTTTAATTCCTACGTAATTGCAAGAAACATTGTAAAATATATTTTATGAAGCTTCAAATACAATAGTAGCGTGAGAAAGCATGGATGCATGGAAAAGTAGAGCACCAAGATTTGTACACTTTAATATGTGATTGCATGAGTATTGTAAAGTATTTATATAATGCTTACTTAATGTACATGTGTAATTAGATTACGAACGTACATGTGTTTGTAAAACTAAGTTTTCCATAGATATACTTGTCATACGTAACGGAACCAAACATATAGTATTTGTCAATAATACATCATACTTAAACAACCGGCCGAAAATTACATAACTAATATCATATTACCAACGATAAAAAAACAGGAAAAATGATCGTGGTATATGAACATCACCTATGTGAATGATTCGAATAGAATCATTCAACTTACACACCTCCTAATCCAAAGTAACATATAACCATCCATTGCTACGACAAAATAACAAAAACAATAGATATATGCATCAATACATGATCCATGCAGAAACTCAGACGGCCGAGTACAAGTTGATTCAGAACTTTGGCTTCTTGGGTTGACGACGTCGAAGACACTTGGGCACGTATGGGGAAGGAGTGTCATCGCAGATATCGGGATCATTTGATGCGCAAGAGCTTGGTGTAGCTACGTCTCTTTGAGGGCTTTGATTTTTCGGAGTGCCATAACCACTCGTTGCTGGACGACCGATCATACTCGGATGCTTGTTCACACTAGCCGTTCCCGAGTCAGAAGCATAATACTCTTGAATGAAGTCCCACCACGATGGATCCTCCTTGCCGCTATTAGCTATGTCACTGTAGGAATTATCGTCAGACGACTCTTCGGACGGTGGTGGCCCATTTTGCACCCATTCGTCATCCAAGCATGTCCCAGCATGGTCAAAGAACACATCTTCATCCTCCCAATTGTTGCTCGTTTTATATTCACCGAACAAAATCCAAAGTGCAGTCCATTGTGGTTCAATTGCATTAACATATGCTTTGCCAATACTTTTACCTACAAAATGAATCGGACATTAACAATGGACATGCGTTATAAAACATATTTATAAGAACGATTAGCAATGTTTAAACCTTTACAATCTGTTCCCACACATAGTTGTCCGCGGAAATCTGGTTTGTTTTACGATCCCATTCCACAGCCGCCAAGCTAGTAATCCATGAAAAAACCCGATATTGGATTTTCAGCTTCTCCAGTCTACGTTGGCAGTATGAATAGGATAAAGTACAACCAAATCTAGAATTGATGTTGAAAAGTGCACACAGAACGGTGTGGCAGTTCACACGTTCGTGATGGAAGCTGCATTTGCAATTATGGGAAAGGAAAGACTGCACAAAGGTGCCTTCGATTTCAGGGGTCCAATGTTGGCAGTCGAAAAGCTTCCGTTGCCAGAAATGTCCATCTCCAGACATGAGTGCAATGAAAGTAATATTACTACGAATAGAGAACAAGTATGGAAGAAATATAGTGGAAGAACGCTAAATGAGGAGATGGTTAATGTGATATGGTACTACAAGGCCATGAGGGGTGGGGATTTATATAGGAAAAACTCCACCCACTACTCTTGAATTTGGTAGTGGTAGTCATTACACTTTTCCCAATAACAGTTGATGTTTTTATTAATGATTTTGGAATATATTTTAAGACAAGCAACCTATGACAAGATGTTTTATCATGTAATAAATGTTCAAACTTTGTTAAGAAATGAAATTTTCAATTTATGTGGGTATTGGAATTTATACCAAGTATACAAACGAATGAATTTGACAATTTTGGGCTAAAGTACCATGTAAATAAACTCGCGGTTTTTTTTTTCTTTGCTAATTCGATGGAACGTTGTGTATGGAAGAGCAGACAAACTTGAATTTGCTTAAATTTGCATTATGCAAGGGAGTTAGATTAGTTATGGTTCAAATGAATAATTGTAACAAAATAACAACAACACTTCATAAGAATAGGCTCACATGACATAGCTTTCATTCGTGCTCGGGAATAGAAACAAAACGGTTGACATAATCTATTGTATATATTACTACACATAATACCGAATTACTATAGATTGCTTGCATAATACATGTCCAAAACAAACCACCTACATTATGAAGTTATAGATTTCACCCAATTACATGCAATTGATTGTTGCACGTAGATAAAGGATTAAGAGGACCAGGATAATAACGGAACCCACAATCCCGCATAGACAATACAACTTTCATATCGTCGTCCCGTGCTTCTAGTACAAATCGTTTCTATCGATACTCCTTCAACAATCTGTCCTGATTATTGAGTCGATTCAACAGACCGGGGATAACGTCCTTTGCCCTACGACACATTGGTGGGTCAATCCACTCAAATACACTGCAATACGCACCCTAATCAAAAGAAAACCATTATGTCACAAATGTATCAAAATCACCGTTCAACTTTTGCAAGTACTAATTATAAACGGTTCAAACAACGACAACAACATACCCCATCACCTGGACAACCTCGGAAACGACGGCCAGGGTTTGAGTTAGTCCATGATGTACGAACAACAATCTCTAGACCGCAAAGGCATGTTCCAACAACGTCGGATGCATCGGATGCCATACTATTGTTGTAAGAATTACCAGTTAAACGGGATTGTGTTTGATTATTTGCCGACGATTTATCTACAACCATTATACAAATGATCATCCTAACTTCACAGAAATTAAGCACCAGGGCCATTATTTAACACATAATGGGTTGGAGTACCATTTTTACCTATGTCCTTTAACTAACTGATTGGAAGTTAGTAGCTACAAGTGCAGTAATTGTAGGAATCAACCGCAACAGAAGCATGCATAACCAATATACGAAAACTACTAAAACACTGTAAACTAATTTTTTTAGAAATTAGGGCCAATCAGGAAACAAACATTATTATACACAATACAATACAATTTAAAGAAAGATAGTAGCAAGTAGAATATTATTGCAAACAACCAACACAATGTAAATCATACAAAATCACCTAAATAAAAATAGTATAAGAAAGTATATCCGTCACAAACCCAAAATAAAAAACATACTTGGAAATATTAAGATGAAAACTAAAGTAAAAATAATTACATAAATGCAATGTTTCGGCAAAAAATAGATCCATATACGACATTCTTCATATATATCGGAGCATTATGTTTAACGAGTAAATCATAGGAAATAGAGGCAATAACATAGACAATCGATCAAACAATGTAAGTGAAAAAGAAACGAATGTGGAATTACAACTAACCGTGTGCGAAATCTCTTCTGTCAACAATCCCGCCGGAAAAGATAAACTCGACAGAGCACGTTAAGAGGTGAGCCTGGACGGCCAGAGATTGTTTATGGTGCAGAAGACAAGAGGAAGATAAGGAGAAGAGGAAAATGAAGAAGTAAATTGTGTGTTGGATACATAAACCACTACACTCAACATGTCCAATCACACCTTTTTTGCAAGGGCAAATATGTAATGTGTCACCTATGTCACTATTACAACTACAAAAAATTCAACAATTATAGATTTATCCCATATTTTTTCACACTAATAAACAAAAGATTAAACAATCACTTTTTCTCTTATCACAACTACAATCACAATTTAGTCAATACCAATTTAATCCATACCCTTGAAGTAAAGGAGACCTAAGTGTCTAAATGACAACTTACCCTCTTGTCCTACCTAAACTCCTATTTGTAGAGTTGATTGAGGGAATTTAGGGATTCGGTAAGCATGATCCTCACATGCCAAGATTGTAGGGCAGACTTTCTTTTATGGGTGCTCATTGGTCAAAGTTGCATGCCACGATCACACGAGTCGAAAATCTTATTACCACATCAGTAGGTATGGCCGCCAATTTAAAGGAGATTGTTACTTGTTTGAGCTAGCTCAAACCCCTATCCTGAATTCGTTGCTAGTTTAGTTACTTTGTGCTGACGTTTGAGGGTTGATGTCTTATTTGAGCTGGACAATGAGGTTAATGTGTCGGCTAAGTAGGTCAGTTTGTCAATGAGCCATAGATGGACCTGGGGCGGCTCTAAGTCATCAACAAGCTTTAGTTGTGTCGAGTGTTGGATCTTACTCCTTGGGCTTTGTATATCTTGGCCTGTTGAATTTATCACAAATGGGCTT
This sequence comes from Sesamum alatum, assembly GCA_034509735.1. Classification (NCBI taxonomy): domain Eukaryota; kingdom Viridiplantae; phylum Streptophyta; class Magnoliopsida; order Lamiales; family Pedaliaceae; genus Sesamum; species Sesamum alatum. The sequence continues at coordinate 40,361,714 of JACGWO010000002.1, forward strand.
AGGCTTCTTGATCAATTGGGCTTGATTGTTGGGCTTCAAAAAACTTATACCCTAAGGCCTTGTTTACTTGTTAATATGGAATTAATTAGGACATTCCAGAATCGAGATTATACACTGCATTGGTTGGGAATGTTTAAACAATGTGATGTTTACTTTACATAGGATAACTATATTGATCAGTGTTAAACATGTCTACGATCCACGTTTGTCACTGGGATTCTGAAGTGTTTTTACCCTTTTGTCCTTGAATAAGACAAAACATCTTGTCATCACTTCAAACAGTCTTTTGTCCTTGAATAAGAGAAAACATCTTGTCATCACCACAATCACTATTTGAATTTTTTGGTAGCCAATTTGTGGGTGTCAGAGCAATTAATGCCACCTTTTGGTATGAGTTAAAATAGGTAGCGAATTGAGGACCTAACGGTAAATTGGCAGCCAAGATTTGTGGGCAAAGTGGAATTTGAAAATTAGAAGTCTAGGCTATGGGCCATTCGCATACGAATCCCACCTAAGTGGACGGGATTTAAAACCTAAGTTTTATGTAGTCCACTACCGGGGCGATTGATTTTTCCCAGGCCACCAAAGTAAACTGTAAACGGACCATTCACATGGATAAGACCGGATATCCAATCTAGCGCACCTTAATAACAAGGACTAAGTATTAAGATGTGTGCGATATTCATTCATACATCCAGTACACAAAGCACCAGATATAAGCATAATACCTGTCAAATATATCTTATATTAGGGATAATTACACTCCCCTCCCCTGAGGTTTGGTGTAATTACACCTAGACCTCCTATGGTTTGGGAAATTACACCTAGTACCCCTGATTATAAAAGATTTCAAGACCCCCTAACATAAGTATCCAATTTACCTTTCTACCCATAATAACCGGCTTAAAAAAATTATAAAAAAAACCATGAAAAATTGAAAGATTGAAAAGGGCAAAATTGCCCATATGTATAGAAAATGAATGAACGCCTTAGTTTTGGCGTCATTCTTATTATCTTCTCTTTCTATTTTGCATGACCACTGATCTACCCCAAAATATACCAGCAAATCCATCGTTCATTATCTCTGGAAAGATTTTACACAACAGTAGAGAAGATAGTTCAAATCCAGTATAGTGGTTGAGTATCTTGCCGAAAAAATATGACTAAGAAAGGTATGTAACTGGCCACATTTTAGGGTTTTAATCTTTGATCTTCTCTTCTTCTCTTTGATAAAATGAAGTTTTTACTTATTTTTCGTGTTTTAACTACGATATTTGTGATATATATTTCCTCTGTTCTTGTATAGATTGTTTTTGAAAAATCTATTTTTAGTGTTGTTTTTGTGATGTTATATTGTGGTGTTTTTTGCACAATTTTGCAAATATATATTATGTTTGTCATATTTTTTTAGTAAAATTTGTTGCATTATTTTAATACAAGATTCAAACTTTTTCGATGTTTCTTGATAGGTACTGTTAAGGGGTATGACATACTTGTACACTATCAAGATAGTGTCACAAAGTTGAGAAACATATCTCCCAGTGGGTATAAATTTGAAGATTTGATTGCTCATGTTGGTTTTGTTGATTTGAGTCACGTCCCGGGTATTGAAAAAATTCCTTTAATACTAGTTGTGGTGTTAGTGGTAGTGATGAGAGGATGAGATTTATTACCAATGAGGATGTACATGTTATGTCTGATACGAACAAAAAGAAGAAATTGATTGAATTGTATGTGGAGAATGGCAATGATGAGACTAGTGAAAATAGCAGTGCTGAAGAAATTGAAGGTGAAGGTGATAGTGATGAAGAAAAGGGTGGGGATGGTGGAAATGGTAGTGATGCCTTTGGGTGCAGTGATGAGAATGATGTTGGGTTATAAGATTATGAATCTGATAACAATTGTGAAGCCAAGCACTCTTCAGATGATGAGTTATTTAATAATCCTTTGGGAGAGCGTTTGCATAGGGATGAATACGAGACTCCTTTAGATCCACTTGAGAAAATTAAACTTAAACAGGGTATGCTATTCTCTAATGTGTATTCATTTAGGGGTGTCTTGAAAGAACATGTCATAAGGGAGGGGTTTGAAATGGAAAGGCTCAAAAATGAGAAGAATAGGGTGACGGCTAAGTGTGCAGCTCCAGGTTGTCCTCGGAGGATTCACGCATCTCCATTGCATGGCACATACGTCTTCCAAATTAAAACATTGGTTGCTGAACACACTTGTGTTAGAGTAGACAAAATCAAGGAAGCTGATGCTAAGTGGATGTCTTCTAAGTTGGTTGATGTTTTGAGAGAAAATCCTGATATGAAATGTAGAAGCTTGAGAAATGAGGTTAATAAATATGGTGAGAACCCACCATATATGCAACTATATAAAGCAAAACAAAAGGTAAAAGATTTTACTGAAGGTAACCATTCCAAATCATTTGGCATGCTTCCTATTTATGTTGAAATCTTAAAGGAAAGAAACAAGGGTAGTTTTGTGAAAATGAATTACCACTTAGATGGTGAAGCAAATAATGTGGACAACTTACCTCCTGAGAGCATACCTGTGACACCATCCTCCAGAAAAATTTTCATAGGTTTGGATGCATTGAAGAGAGGTTTTTGGGGTGTTTGTAGTCCGTTCCTTGGATTTGATGGATATCATCTAAAAGGGCCATATAGAGGTATTCTTTTGGTTACTGTGGGGTTGGATGGCAACAATGGATTGTATTCTGTTGCCTATGTTGTGGTGGAGGTAGAGTGTAAAGAAAGTTGTTTTTTTTTTTTTTCAATTGTCTTGAAGAGTTTCTTAGTGGTTTCACACTTGGCCAATCGTGGACTTTCATGACAGATATACAGAAGGTAATATTTCATCTATGCTCCTATTCTTTTTTTTTTTTCTTTTTCATCTATGCTCCAGCATATATACTTTACCAAAATTGATATATTTGCACTTGTATCCTTTGACATCAATAGGGTTTGGTGGAAACAATTAATGAGTTGGTGCCTCATGCCATCAATAGAAAGTGTTGCTGACACATCTATTCAAATTTCAGACTACAGTTTTCTAGACTATTGCTAAAGAAGTACTTTTGGATTGCTGCAAGATCCTACAACATATTCAATTTTCCAATGACTAAGATGAAGGAGGTGAAGCTAGCTGCTCATGATTGGCTTACGAAGATCCTTGTAAGTATGTGGGCTAGGCATGCTTTTGATGAAAGAGTAAAAAATGATCATGTGACCAACAATATATCTGAGTCTTTCAACAATTGGGTTGGGGATATTAGATCAAAGCCCATACTGACTTTACTTGAGGGGTTGAGATCAAAGCTAATAGGTAGGATACAGAAAAGACTTGAGAAGAGGGCTACCTGGAACACTGCAGTTACAAAATATATTATGAAAAAGTTAAACTCTGTGAAAGAACTATCTAGACAGTGCAGGATTTTCAGAGGGAGTGAAACTGAGTTTGAGGTCCATGAAAAAAACATTCACTTAATTGTTAACTTGAATAGCTGGGCTTGTGACTGTGGGAGCTATTGGACATAGGAGAGAGGGCATTGAGTTGTATGTGGATTCATCTTTTTCCAAAGAAAATTATATGAGGGCATATAGTCATCCAATACACTCTGTACCTGATCCAGCCTTTTGGAGTGAGACTATGGTTGATTCTCATACTCTTCTTCCTCCACCACTCAAAAGATTGCCAGGGAGACCAAGAAAAATAGAAGAAGAGAGGTTTGTGAGGGCCAAGTGTTACAGCTAGCAGGAGGTCTAGTGCTATAAAATGTGGTAGATATAATGGTGTTGGCCATAACAAGAGAAGAACTTGTCAAAGGGCACCTATCCAGAAGAAACGAAAAGGAAAGGAACTTGTAAAAGTGATTAAATAGGTAAAATTCTTTTATTGCACAATTAAAGATCTCTATACTTCAATGTATTCTATTTTTTTTTTTCTTTTAGTATGATAATTGTGACATTCCTTTAGCACAAAAGTTAAGAGCAATTAAGAAAAGGAACACAAAAGGTGGACCAAGTTCTCAATTCTCTATTGTGCAAGATATTGGTGGGGATGTTGTGGAAGATGCTTTTGAATGTATTGGTTTAGATAAGGAATTTTATGACACAATGGATGGTCTTGTTGATGAAATTATGGGAAGTGCCAATGCAAGCTGCGGAGTTTCTAGTGGAGGCTTGCTAGACCATGCTGCTACAGAGGCAGTTGGAGGAACAGGGCAATTTGATGTAAGGTCTAATTGAAACTGATACTGGTAGATATGGATCAAAATTAAAATTGATTGTCTTGATTTATTTGTTGCTCACATAATTATATTTTTTATGGAGACAAAATAAGTTAGAGTGGCAAATTACCAAAATCCTCCAAACATACATGTATTTACCAAAATTCCATCGGTGGAAGTTATTTGTAGAAGTTAGTGGGGTTGAGCCAATTACCAAAGCGCCCCTGAAGATTAAATTGTAGCCGTTAGATTAGAGGCGGTTGGAGCGTAAAATTACCTTTTTGCCCTCCCTTATTTACTATAAATAGGACCTCAAGGTTTGATGTAAAGGGGTCTTTTACTATTTTAAGTAATATAATTCTTGGGAGAAACTCTCAAGCTCCTGGCTCACGACGTCATTTTGTGTTATTGTGCTTGGATCTACTATTTCCCGAGTTACACCCCATCAATTTTTAATGTGGTCAAGGTTCAGGAGGCAACTTATTTCTAATTTCGAATTCTAGAGATGCGAACTTTTGGATTGTGGATGTTTAGGTGTAGTTTTATGGTATGATCTTGTGGATTGTTAGTAACTATTTATGGATTTTGAATATGATTCTTATGATATGATCTTGTGATGTTAGTATCTATTCATGGATTGTTAGCCGACAATTTTTGCATCATTTTTTGTTATTTGTTAAGGTATTTATAATTATTTAATATAATTATACTTGAATGGTAAAACTAGCAATTTATTAAATATATTACCCTATTCATCCTAATGATTAATGTAATTATAAGTAAAAACTCACGTACATAAGTGTGTGAAATGTATAAGAGGTCCTTTCAAAAAAGAAATGTATAAGGGGTAGTTTGGTCAAAAAATACTTATTTTGACCTACAATAAGTTAACTAAGGGTAAAAATGAAAAATTGATTTTCATTCAACTTTTTTGCTTATATCTGCAAATTCTATCAAGTTTTTTTAATTGAAGGACCTATTTGTTGGATGAAAATAAAAATAAGGATATTAAGTGTAATTTTTCAAACCATACGGAGTGTAGGTGTAATTACACCAAACCTCAGGGGAGAGTGTAATTATCCCCTTATATTATTATGGACCTTCAATATAATTTTCAAGATGTATTAATAGCTAATACTAATCTTAATTTATAGCAATTAGGTTTGCCTTCAAGCAATTGATTTTGTTTGAGGAAACATGTCCCAAGTGGTAGGCAAATGGGACATTGGGCTATTAATTGTAGCCCAATCTGATCTATTTTTTCTTTTTTTGTTGATCTATTTTTTCTTTTTCTCGAAATATGATAAAATTTGGTCTATTTCCCCATATCAAAATTAAAGAAACATCATTTACTACACCACAATTATGATTTATGAGTTTGGTCTCGAAACGAATTCAGCTCTATCAATTTAATATTTACGTTGTAATTTGAGTCGTACAAATAATTTCGGCAAAAGTCTTAAAAAACGATGACTAGAATCTCATGATTATATTATTTATCTAATATTATTAACAAATAGATTGAATTAAAATTGTTCTATCTATTTCAATTAAAAAAAATTATCGATCAACATGACATCGCCCAACATACTGAATCCTAAGTGTCGAACTCTACTATTAAATTTAACTCATAATGTGTTCTGATATGGCAGAAAATGAATACGCTAAGATAAACTATGATGAGAGGATTATAGTAGCTTTAGAGACCAAATTCTAGCTTCTATCACTCTTATTTCTTCACTCCCCCTTTTATCCTTGCTCTTCATTTTTCGGAGATGGATTTTGTAGGTGGAAGATGTGCATTTCTCATACCAAATTTTAACCGCATATCTTTCTTGGAACTTATCATTGGGATTCGCACTGGACCCATCCTGTATAGATTTCGTACGAGGTACTGATCGTCCCTCGCACCAAATTCTAACCGCGTATCCTTTTTGGAACTTGTCATCGAGATTTGTGTTGTCACTATCCTATATAGATTTCGTACGAGGTACTGATCGTTCCTCGTATCAAATCCTAACTACGTATCTTTCTTGGAACTCCATTGTTTCTCCCTCGTATTTTGTACTTAGTATTATGCGTGTCGGAATTTTGTCGTGAGTGCTCCTTCGTACTTTCTCTTTGACTCCCCTCACAGGTTATCCTTTCATTAATTATTGAGTTTCCCTCTTACGCATATCATGTTCATATAAAGTGACAACTTCTACATATTCAGTAAACTTCGAACTCCATTTACACAAAAAATTAATCATTAAACTATCATATTGATGATTCCATCAAGGCATGTTTATTAATTGGGATTGGGCCGAATAAGGTCAAATATTTCATTTAATAATAACTTAAGCGGCCTACTACGATTTGTGCAGTTCAATTTTAACGTGGGATAAAAAGGGATAACTAATTCCACCTAAGGGAGATGGATGTTTTACTTGTCCATTTTCTTTACGCTCACACACTCAACACATACAATATCGAACATAATAAAAAAATTTTGTACTCGTGACATTCAATTGTCCCCCTTAAGGACACCTAAAGGGATGGGTAATGTTATCACAATTCAAGTCCATCAATTGCGCAACAGGTTCAGGTCGTTTTTGTTCTTATCTTAGTTATCTAATTTACCTTTTAACGATTATTTTAGAATTTTGTTTCTTTATCGCTCATTTAATTAAATTTTAATAAGTATTGTATTCCTATACCTATATTTTTATCAATTTGACAATACGAATAAGTAAAATTGGTATTCATAATTTTTTATCTAATCTTATGATATTCTATATTTAATCCCGAATTATGCTATTACACACTTATTCCACATATTGAAATAAATGGGTCCTGATTATATGATCGCTGGTCATGTAACTAACAATCTTATTTAGAGATTATACTCATTATTATTACGGGTTTTCTTGACATTTGCCATAATTACAAGGGTTAAATACACTTTGCACCCCTGAACTATGCATGAAGTGCATTTACCCCCTTAAATTATAAAATGTAACAAAATGCCCCCTCATGATATGAATTAATTTTTTTATGATGAAAATGTCCTTATTGTTTACACCCCTAAAATATGTTTATTTCAATAATTCCCTAAAACATAATGTGAATTTTTATAAAAATTATATTTAACATAAATACTATCCAAAATTAATTATTTTTATAATTAGTATAGAATCTATATAAACTCTATAAATTTACAATCCTTATTTGTTTACATAATTGTTTAAAAAAATAAATAATTTTTACTTGTGTTGTTATATATATGTTGAACTTTTTTTTAAAAAATAAATTATTGATACAATTTAAAAATAACATAATACACTATAAAATATGCAAATTTATAATATAATTAATCTATAATATTCTATAATCTTTTGAGTAATAATATGATATAATTTAATTGTGCGTACATATACCTGAACAAAAATTTATAGGTTATATAACATACTTTTTTATAAAATTATATGCATTATATATTTACACATATTTACATATACTTTTTAACATAAATAATTTACTTTGTAAAAATATATATGTATATATTGCGGATGTAAATAGTTTTTGTATTACATAATTAATGAAAAAAGCTATAAAATTTAAATACTATTTTATAAGATAAAATTTGAGTAAAATTTAAATCACCAAAAGTAGTTTGGACGAAGTAATAAAACATACATTTAGGGAATAAAATGAAATGCATAGGAGATAAGTGAGAAATGACATTTTTGTCCTTTTAATGTCAAATTATTTTGTCAGGGGGTTTTTTATTACCTTTTATACTTTAGGGGCCCAAATACGACTACATACATAGTTTAGGGGTGCGAAATGAATTTAACCCTAATTACAAATATTCTCTCGTTTTTTAAAATTTATAAATACCTCGTTGGAATCAACAATCATCTAACAAATATCCCCATGTGATGACCCATAGTAGGGTATATATCTCATACGTCCGTTAATTTTAAGGGTATTTATAATTTTTTAAATAATAAAAAGTATTTATAATTATAATAAATTTCACTACAATTCTTCGTAATTTAACCAAGAAAATTAAATACACGTGTTTGTTTTAACATTTTAGTTAACAATATTAAACAACAAAAAAAAAAAAAAAAAAAAAAAAGACACTTTTTAGCTTAACAAATGGTCAAAATCAAGAATCATACCCACAATTACTTACAGAATTGAATTGTATGTATTCTTCAGTGAAGTGTAAATTGGCCATGACGCCGACAGTTCCAGAGTCCAAACACAGTGAAATTCGCCACTGCTACTTTTGATCTTCGTCTTTAACTGACGTCAATAATTCCAGCAAACGTAGATTAAAAATAAAAATTAAAAAGCATACACCCTTCATTTACTTTGATTCGCTCCACCAAAAAACACAATCTCCCCTCTCTCCCCAATTCAACGGAAGTGGCGATGCAGTAAGAGCAAGAAACAAAGGGGAAATTGTTTCTGAAGCTCCACCGATGGAATTTCGGAGAATTTGGAGTTTGATTTGCTTATGTGCAGCTTTGTTGGTGTGGTTAAGCAGCCCAACTGGAGTGACGGCCGGAGACATTGTTCATGATGACGATTCGGCTCCTAAGAAGCCCGGCTGTGAGAATGATTTTGTACTGGTAAGTTTTTGCAATTTTACTTCATTTCTCGCCGACCCATTTAATGTTTTTGTGATTTCGCTGTTGGGTGTTTGTTATTTAATTGTTTATTTGTTAAAAGATTCAATCTTGATGATAATTGCTTAGCTTTGGAGTATGTTTTATGTGTATATATAGCTTGCATGTTGTCCTGGTTGTATTTGAGCGAAGTTCGATGATCAATTGTTTATTCTATTACAATGATCTTGTTAGGTTTTATTATTTTATTTTATGAATACAGTTTGTGTTTATATCTGTATATACCAGGTATTTTGCCTACATGGATAAATGTACTATTGGGCTGCAATCCATTTATGATTCCTTGAACTTTGCTTTCGTATTTCTTAGTTTATTGATGGGGATCTTATCCATCAGTATTTTGTTTCATCGATAATGATATTTGGCTTAATGTTCTAGCATATCATAACTCAATTTCCATTGTCTCCAGTGGATAGCTTAGAAGGCTTATGAAGAATCAAGTTATCATATGTTTAATTATGTTTTTCCTTTTTCTGCATCTCCTTCTAAGTGCAGGATAGCCAAAAGAGATTGTGGTTTTTAACTGCCAGTCGGGGCTTGCATTTAGTGTTTGTCTTTCAGTTTAATATAGTTAGTAATTTCTTGGGACTTCTGTTTTAACTGTATAAGTTGTTCCCTTTCTATTTTTTGGTTTCTATATGCAGAGGTTTCCTTTACTATTGTCTCATTTCGTGCTTCCCAGTATTGGAATATTATCATAGTGGACAGTAATTTGGTTATCATCCTGACCTCGAATTCTGAACAATAGTCTATTATCTGTTTGAAATAATCTGAAGAGTCTCCTTCTCTTTTTCTTTTTTCTTTGACTGAGCTTGCTTACATCTTTTTAGCACTCTAAATGCTATGCTAAGTAGGTCTAACACTATAACAGTCTGCCTGCATAGAGCCTCCTTATACCCAGTTCTAGTCACTTTGGAGCTACAAGTATGAATAAGTGTTTGCCTGTGGAGATGGCTGCCTCTTGTCTGTTCCTTTTGAGATTGATTTTCTCATTTTACTTAGTGTAATTGTTGTTTCTCTGTTAGGTAAAAGTTCAAACTTGGGTTGATGGGGTAGAAGATGAGGAATTTGTTGGCGTTGGTGCTAGATTTGGTACTACCATAGTATCGAAGGAGAAAAATGCCAACCAATCTCGACTCTCACTTTCAGACCCTCGGGATTGCTGCAGTCCTGCTAGGAAGAAGGTCACTCTTTTCTTTTCCTGCTTAGGTTTTGCTTAGCTATTTTAATTTTATAATTATTATGTCCCAGATGCTAATTATGGATTTCTTTTTCTTTTTTGATGCTTTTAGTTTGCTGGAGATGTTATAATGGTGGACCGTGGCAACTGCAAATTCACAACCAAGGCAAATTTTGCTGAAGCTGCTGGTGCATCAGCAGTTCTTATTATAAATAACCAGAGAGGTATTGCCTTAATTTTACTTTAATATGGCTACATTTTCATGTGATACATTCTATTTTGAGTTCTAAAGGTTTAGGTGGTGCAAAATTTTGCTCTTCTTTGTTATTCTACTGAGACTTCATTGCGTAGGGTAGTGTATGAAGGTTCAAGATTTGGGCATATGCACTGGGCGGGAATATGTTGAAACTGGCTCTCTGCTTGTTTACACATTCCCTTTGATGCTGTGCTTTTACATGGTTGAAAACTGAGAGTTATGCTTTAATAAAGCCAATCCTATGGTTTGGCTTGGGCTATACTCCGTATTGTAAACAGTAGAGAGCCTAATATCACTTATGAAATTTGATAATTGCATTCTTGGTAGTCTGCTAATAATTTTGTATGTTTTACCTTCGATAATGTTGATAATTTTGGTTGCATTTAAGTAGATACTACAAATGTTGTAAACAAATAAGTTTGCTGGAACATGGATTCAGTGGGTGAATAATTCTCACAACAGCCAAAAATATTGCGTGCAGGAGGACGATAGGGAAAATTTGCATTTTCAGAATGATTTTCTACTTTCTATTATAGTCGACATGATACTGTTGCTATCTTTTGATATTTCTGCTATGCTTAATGCCAGTAATACTTACTTTGCAGAACTTTACAAGATGGTCTGTGAGCCTGATGAAACTGATCTAGATATACACATTCCTGCTGTCATGCTTCCCCAAGATGCTGGTGCTACATTGGAGAAAATGTTATCAAATGGTTCATCAGGTGAGATCTTATCTGCCGTGCATGGTTAAAGATTCAGTGGAAAAGATCTGATGTTCAGTTCATCTGTACTGCTTGGTTCCAACTAAAGCAGTTGATGTCATCATTTAAAATTCTTTGCATCCTATGCTGGCCTCTTTCCATGCGAATGCAGCTGTAAACTTGACTTTGTGATGCTGTTCTTAAGTTTATGTCCCAACTTCCATAGATTTCTCTTTCTATGAGATTATCCTGCGTATGTCTATAGAGGATTTGAAGGATTCACTTTCTGGATAATGTGAGTGGAAGAGGGATGGGACGCATGGAAGGAAAAAAACAAATCTTTTTGTGTCCTCCCTATGCCGAAAATATCATTTGGCTGAAAGACAAATTCTCATTCTCCTTGGTAATGGTTGCTATTGTAAAGTACAGTACTTCTGCAGTCTTGTCTGCCATAATATTGCTGTAACCATTTTACTCCCGGATACTTATTTGTTCCTGTGCTATATTGTCAACTAAAAGCTCTACCCTTTGACAGTGTCTGTGCAGCTGTACTCTCCAAGGAGACCAGTGGTTGATATAGCCGAGGTATTTCTTTGGTTAATGGCAGTAGGTACCATATTGTGTGCGTCTTACTGGTCTGCATGGAGCGCAAGAGAAGCAGCTATAGAGCAAGATAAATTGTTAAAGGTCTGGCGTGCTTGAAGTCTTCCTATCTTAGCAGTCACTTGATTTTGCAAGTAAAATTTATACCCTCCTCTGCCTCTGACTGTTCGTATGAACGATGTTCCTTTTGGTAGGATGCTACAGATGAACTTCCAAACATTAAAAGCCCTGGTGGAAGCAGTGTAGTGGATATCAACACGACATCTGCAATCTTGTTTGTCGTTGTTGCTTCATGCTTCTTGATTCTTATATACAAGCTTATGTCATACTGGTTCATTGAACTATTGGTGGTTCTCTTCTGCATTGGTGGTGTAGAGGTGCGAAATGTCTCTGTTTGCATGCTTATATACCTGCATTGTTTCTCTTATGTCCACGTCCAAAGCGAGCTTTTATGGTTTTAGGACTGCAGTGATGAAAAACTTGATGATAACATGTGATGTTTCTGTGGCAATAATCTTCCTGAGTTTCTGGCCTTTTCTGGTTTGCAGGGTTTACAGACTTGCTTAGTTGCCTTACTATCAAGGTATGGTACTTGTACTTCACAGAGTTTCCCAATTTAAAATGAACAAACAAGAAAACAAATCAAACGAAAATGAAGCGACAGTTTTCTCCAGTGAGAATCAGTACTAGCCAAAGTAGTTCATGGGTTTTGTTTGAAACAAAGAGTAGAACTCTCAGATGAGGTGGATGCTAAATTTTCAGGTGGTTCAAGCGAGCTGGAGAATCATTTATTAAAGTGCCTGTCTTGGGGGCTATCTCAAACCTTACTTTGGCTGTTGCTCCATTCTGCATAGCTCTTGCTGTGGTTTGGGCTGTGTACAGAAACGTCTCTTTTGCATGGATAGGTCAAGATATACTTGTAAGTTCTATTGCTTTTAAGTTTACTACAGTTTTCAAATCTTAAAACTCTCAACCCCAACCTCATTAGAGGGATAGTCCTACAATATCAATGTCCAAGAGACAGGTGTTACTTGAAAATAGAGAGTAATAATGGAGGTCCACACATATTAAAATGGACGAATAGAACTATCGGACTTCGAATGGTTTATCTTGTTCGAAGATATTTCCTTTGTGCGATATCCTCACAATATTTACTATGTGAGCATTTGGTTTCGGGAGCAATTGAAGCAGTGATTTTATGAAAAAACGAAGAAGAGAAGAAAAATGTTATCTGATGACATGTCCTTGTTGTGTAAAACAACCAAAAATCATCACTCGCCATAGGCTCGAGCACTAATCATCTCTTTACCAATCATAATTTATCTGTGTTTTTCTTATCATCTTATTTTCCTAATTCCTTCCATACCTCAGAACCGATCACGTGTTACAACACTGGAGGTATGTATAAGTAGCCTGCGGCCAGGTGGGACAAATTACAGCTGGACTATAAATGAAGATAAAATACAATACTTTTCAAGATAACCACGACTCTAGGATCATGATATAGTATTGCGGAATATTTACTGGCCTGGAGAACATGAATCACGTTCTAATATACACATGCTGAACTATGTCACCAGCTGATTAAGAATTCTTTATTTTACAAGAATACGCCTGACCCATCAAAGACAAAATAAAGATCCTTGCCTAACTTTTTCTTTATACATTGATGAGTTTTGTTGCCTAATTTGATTATTGTAGGTAAATGTGTTGCTATATGGATTTCGCACATTTTCGATATACTAGTGGAATTGGCTCATCAACTTTTGCATGCAGTTTTATGCTAATGTCACTGACGAATTTCTTTTAATGATCTAATCAGGGTATTGCACTCATTATCACTGTTCTTCAGATAGTACGAATTCCTAATCTCAAGGTAATAACTTGGACTCGTCAAATTTTGAATGTGAAGGCTATATGCCAGTTTATGGGCTTTTTTCTCATTTATCTCAAGTCATATGGGATTTGCAGCTGTTATTATGCATGAATCAGAGTTTTCCAAGTTACATTATTCGATCTTGAGTTTCTTCAAAACAATTTTGCATGCTAATACAGAGAATTTTTTGTTTCTTGTACGAATACGCGATTACGTGAGTTTCCTCCACGCTACATGCAAGTCATTACCCCAGTGGTTTATTATGAATATTTACTCGTATTGGTGTACTAGCAAATGGGCATTACGTGAAAAGACCTTTTATTTAATTAATTGCTGACAATATCTGGAATTGGCGAGCATCTTACTGTGATATACTTTGTATAAATTTGGTGTATCATGACTTGGTCTTCCTCCTCAGGTGGCTACAGTCCTTTTGAGCTGTGCGTTCATCTACGACATCTTCTGGGTGTTCCTTTCCAAGAAGCTGTTCAAAGAAAGTGTGATGATTGTGGTGGGTAAATTATCGATCCCCCCACTTTTCGTAGCGTATCCATGTAAAACCGTGTCAAGATGAAGAGATTAATATGAACTTCTAAATTCTTTTTAGGTAGCTCGTGGCGATAGAAGTGGTGAGGACGGCATCCCAATGCTTCTGAAGATTCCACGCTTATTCGACCCGTGGGGTGGTTACAGTATCATCGGCTTTGGCGACATCCTCTTGCCTGGACTCCTCGTAGCATTTTCACTTAGGTTTGGGTTCAGAACCTTTCTTGATTCACATTGCGGTTTGTTACAACCTTGGTCCACAATACCAACCAGTTTGAACCTAAAACGCATTGATAGTCGGGAAACTTGTTATACGTCTTCTTCTCCTTTATTTTGTGTCACTTAAACTCCACTATGTTTATTGCAGGTATGATTGGCTAGCAAATAAGAGCCTAAAAGCTGGGTACTTCTTGTGGGCAATGTTTGCTTATGGCCTAGGTAAAATACACTAACACGAAACTACATTTTCGTAGCATTTGAACACGACGTTTCATAACTGCCATCAGCACAAAAACTGTTAAACATCGATACGAGCTTTTCCCACTTTCGGATTATAACTCTAAACAACCGTGGCAGGTCTTCTTATCACTTATGTAGCATTGAACTTGATGGACGGTCATGGCCAACCTGCATTGCTCTACATTGTCCCGTTTACACTAGGTAATTTTCCTTACAGTCCAACAGAAAACATTACACAAGGGAAATCCATTAGCTGTAAGATCATGCAATTTCTGATGCAGGGACGTTTCTGGCACTGGGGAGGAAACGGGGCGATCTGGAGGTACTGTGGACGAGAGGAGAACCGTTAAGGGTCTGCCCGCACGTCCGTCTTGAATCTGCTCAAGAACAACTCTGAGAAGCACTTTATCCTGTAATCATGTAAGGTAACTATATATAGTTCGTTGCAGATCGTGTACGAAACGAGAAACGCGTTCGTTTCTCCCGGATATTGCTTGTTAGTATGGTAATATTATTTCTACTTGCTGAAACGCAACGCAGTGCGATTGCATAATCCAGCATGGTGCATTTTTGCTGCAGTTTTAACCTTCAAACTACTTACAACACTTTCCTCACACACAAACACTTCCAGGGACGGTATGGAACCATGTGCTGCAGATATTGCATATATTACTAACACCAACAAACGTTGCTGTCTTGACAGGAGATGCATGCACCACTTTGGGTTATTACAGTGTGACATCATAGAAAGTTTTTAACGATACCAGGTTTGGTTGGATCGAATCAATTGTAGTAAATGTAATTTCCTTATAATGTGATTGGTCATTTTTCTTCAATTATACATCAGTTACATGGCAAATGTTAAGCAGGATTACGCCACACCAATTAGTCAAAGTGCTACCATGAGGTTTGACATAATTACAGGTAGCCTTCTTGTGGTTTGAAAAGTTATATCTGATACCTTGAAGTTTGTTTCCGTCTAATAAATATTTCCCTTTGTTAATCAAATATGGGTCTTCATTTAATTTTTTGTTAATATCGACAAATTCGATGAATTTTGATGAATGGAGGAATTTATTTGTTAGATGGAACAAATTTTAAGGGTATTAAATGTAATCTTTCAAACTATTAGAAATTTATGTATAATTATGTCAAACCTCACATATAGCAGTGGAACTGTCCTCTAATTCACTTCTTACTTCCTGAGTAATAATTTTCATACAAAACCCTATCCCATTAAAATGGGACAATGAATCATAATTAGAGCTCTCGATCATGATGGGGTATTATAATTCTTACCTAATCAAAACATTATACGAAGTGTACAATAATTGTTGAATAATTGCATACAAGAAAATAATGCCCGAGAACGCAGCGCAGAGCAAAATAAAATATAAATAGGGTAAATTCTAATGACACCACCCGAGATTAGGTGCAAATGCACAAATATCTCCCGCCTTATGCAAAATTGCAATGATCTCTTGAGGTTGGAATTATAATTATAACTACATTTCCTATACAACAATAAAAGTCTGCATAAACACCTCCACTAAGGTACATCACGCTAACATATGTCCGGATATTTTGAAAAATTATTCGATGCAGTGTTGGATGCAGACATGGTTTGGACGTATCTCGGACACGGCATAGGTGTGTTAAAAAATATTAAATAAAAAATAAAAAAAAAGACACGGTGTCAGACACGCCAACACATTTTGGAGGAGTGTCTGACACGTCTTGGACACATTTAGGATTTTTTTTTTATAATTTTAAAAAATTTTGTATTATCTATTAAAAAAAACGAGTTTTGGGCTAAGTAAAAATAAAAAATAACAATTTACTTCTTTCAAACTAAAAGTTTTGAGATGGAATTACTAAAAAAATTGAGAAATGGTCATGAGAATTTAATTAATTCGAATTATTAGAAATTTTTTTATTTAATATAAACTAATAATGTATATTTTTGAAATGATGTATTTTGGTTAAAAATTTGGATATAAGACATGCTTATTTTATGTATTATTTTGATATTTTTTATATTGCATAAAATTTACGAAAAAATATACTATATATAGCGTGTCAGTGCCGTATTCCTAATCTTTTGAAAGTTTTCGTGTCGCCGTATCCGTGTCCATGCATTATAAGCTAACACCCTCTAAAAGGATGTACTTGGAATTTTACAAGGTATTTAGCCCTGACCTTAGGGGGTGTTAATGTAATTTACTCTAAAATAAAATAAAGGAATAATTACATTCTGAGTTATAGTCTATTTACATAAACCACTCATATTAACATCATTTATACAAACCACCCATCTTTTTTGAAAAATTACTCATATACCCTCTAAAAACGTTAACATCATTACAAATTCTCCCTACTTTTTAACTGTTATAAGATGGTTTATGTACCTACATAAAAGATAGAAATATACCATAAATTAAGAGTGTAAATATAATTATCACTCAAATAAAGTACCTACCAAATTTTTGGCCTATTTATTGAGAATTATTAGGAAAAAAAAAACATAGAATGATGGATAAATAGTTGGCATTGAGGCCTAACAAATTGTACATGAGGCTTAAGGTTGCATTGCATGTGAGTATCCCTTAGATATGAGTTGTATAGCATGATTGGTTGTATAACTATGTGGCCATGATATGATGATGTCTTATGTATGTCTATGGCCTACACTTGATTATGACAAGATTTGGCCCACAATCATTAAACTTCACTTTGCTAATTAAAATTTCAACTGGTTATATTGTGTTAATGAATGAAATACATAGGGGGTTGTGTGTAAAAATACATTAAAATGTTAAATTTTCTATGGTTTAGTTGAAACATATATAGATTGCATAAACAAATTTAGGTTAGTACAAATATCTTTATGATTCAAGCTATTTCAAAATATGCGTTCACGCTGCTAACGAGGTTTTACTTGATTGGTCAAATTGTAAATTTGAGTCCCAAAAATGTGATGTATATCTACTGCTATAGTAGTTTGTTGTTTTTTTATCTCACTCAAATATATTCATTGATTTGAATTACTTATGTATTAAAACAATTTGAACGTATTTGATGATATATTGAACCATATACTATAAAAGAGGAAAAATATGTGTTCACATTGATTAGTCGCAGAAGAAATTAGATGAAAAAATTCATTAATATCTTTTTTTTTTTAAAAAAAAAATAAAAATGATCGGTTAAACATAGGATACATCAAAATACTCAATATATTATGAAGTGCAGCAATATTAAAAAAAAAAAAAAAGCAGAAAAGACAATAAACTACAAATTATTATATAAGTAGAAAAACATCCACATAGACGAAATTTGTACTAAAAACTCTATCGAGTAAAAAATTTTGGAGCCTCATCCTTACTATTGAAACAAAGACCTCATTGGCCACTAATATTTTTATTTAATTTCTTAATATTTTGAAAGATTCAAACTGAAAATCTCGTAATCACAATAACATTCTTTCTAGTCAATTAAAGTAAATTTCTACAACATATCAAGTATATTGATAGACAATCTTAATTATTTCAAATTTAACTTTGTTCTGTCATCAATCAAAGGCCCTACAGCTAAATTTAGCCCCACCCCTTTTTCTTTCTTTTTTTGGTAAGAAAATTTAGCCTCAGCTTGGCAGCGGGACGGGGTGGGGTGGGGTGGGGTGGGGTGGACTCGGGACCCATTCTGTCAACTCCAATTTATATCTCAAGCCTGCTCTCAATTTATCTCAAAACATATTTAATTGGATTCGAGCTCACTACATTTAGAATTGATCTAAGGTGGAATCTTGATTATACGGACCTATTGCCACTCAGGAAACAACTCAATGGTTTCGGCATCCCATATTAGAGGTTTAGTGATCGAATTTTAAGCGTGTGCATGTGTTGTGTGATTGTAAATTATTATTATTATTATTATTATTATTATTATTATTATTATTATTATTATTATTATTATCATTAATTTTACTTTGGTGTATTATCTGAATAAGAAAATTAATATAGGTTAATACAGTGTTTATTTTGTTGTATGGGGTCCGATATAAAACTAAAGTCTTGTATCATTTATTATTCCGATTGCATAAATAATACCACTAAAGGAGGTGGTATAACTTATTCCTAAAAATAATACAACCATTCGTATTTAAGCAAACACCTTACAATTAATATAAGACTTTTTATCATTTATTCAATTCAAAATAATCATATTATTTATTTAATACGACCCTCAAAATAAACGGGACGTTATTGTATTGTATTATTTGTTAGGAATTGTGTTTATCCTATCTGCTATTGCTCTAAATTCAAGAATGTCACTTTCCACAACGGCCACATTAACGGCTATATATATATATATATATATAATTCAATTATTTCTAACCATTGGATTTTTTTTAATTTTATTTTTATAAATGCCATTTGATTTGAATTAGATTCACAATTATATACTAAGTCGTGTTTATGTTGTGGCCATAATATTTCCAATTGAAAAGCTGAACTTGACTTTCTACCCTTTTTGTTTCTTTGCGAAAATTGTACTTTACTAATTTGTTTCCTTGGATAGTAAAAAATAACTCTCACCTAACCATAAAAATGACTGTTTACCTGATTTTTGGACACAATAACATGAGTGAAAGATAAATGTCAGCATAATTTTCTGTAATTTAATTTCAAGAATCGGATGGGCTTTGTTTTAAACAAATACAATAAAAAAAAAATCAACTATTATTTGTTGAGTAAATCGATTACAATCATTAGAATCAAATATCTACATCGAACAATTACTGACAACTATAACAACCATATACTAATCATTAATATCATATAATTATGTTTAATCAACAACTAGTATAAAGTATAACGACACATACTATTAAAGTAGAATAACATCCCACACGATGGTGAAGTTCGAATCCATGATCTTATAGTTATGGGGTCTCAATTTCGCCAATTGAGCTAGGCCTCGTTGACGATCAGATGGAAGTTCTTGCAAATCCAAGAATTTAGCCAAGAAAGGAAGTACCATTACCGTTTATTTACATCTAAAGAAAATCATAAAACAAAGTATTGTGCCCAAAAATTGTATCACTATTAATATAAAGGATAAATTATAACAACCTCCCATAGGGTTTGACATAATTATGGATACTCTCTCATTGTTTCGAAATTTACAAATACCCCTTTAAGGTTTGTAACTGTCTAACAAATAACTCATTTTCATCCTTTTTAATGAGTGAACTGATCAAAATGCCCTTATACAAATTGAATTGTTTTTTAAAATTTTCTAAATTTTTTTGGAGAAAAATGCACAGGGAGAGGTTTCTTACGTTTTTTGCACAAAGGATCAATAATGTAATTTGCCTTGCCTGATTTTTCTATAATTTAAAAAAAAAATCACGGGCAAAATGGAGCATTTCAGGTCTTTGGTTAAAAATTACAAATCTCATAAGGTATTTATAATTTTTAAAACAACAAGGGCATATTTGTAATTATGTCAAACCTGAAAAGAGGTCATTGTAATTCACCATAACATAAATACAATAGGTCCTCCTGTAAAATTAATAATAGGTAAAAAAAACCTTTTGCGAGGAGAAAAAAATGACAACACGACTCCCTGAACTTTTAAACGAGGTTAAAACACTTCTTATTGTGGAGGCAGTGAACTTCTTTTTAAAAAATTCAAAGATCATATTACTATTTTACTATGCCTCGGAAAGTTTTATACCTATTAGTATTTTTATAGGCAGGTAAAACGCAGTTAACCTCAAGAAAATATGCAAAGGAATGATTTTGACAACCTATGAATTTCAGTACCAGAAGAATCCAACACTGTTGTTCACATGAAAATTCTTGGAGTTCATCTGTTGTTCTTGAATTCAGACAGGGTTAATAATGGTAGTTTTAATTTCGTATGGACAAAAAAAAAAGAGTTGATGAGCTGCCCAAAATATTCGTTCTTGAAGATTAGGTGAAATCAAACATTCAAACCAGCTAATCAAATGATAACCATGGATTCCTGTGACACTCTGTAGAAGATAAGAACAAACCAAGAAAGAAAAGACATATTGGAAACCTGTCAGCATCCCTCTGTTCTTTCCAGAACCCTCCCACTCTCCGATCACAACCCCAAGAATCCAAATTAAAAATAGAAGTAGATTACAACCAACTTTAATAATTATAGATATGTCTTCGTTCTTTGAAATTTACAAATATTTTTCACAACAGTTTATTATAAAGAATATTATTTTGATGTTGGATTATTTTAGAAAGAGTATTTATAATTTTTTGAATAATCAAAAATAATTATAATTATAATAAATTTTAAAAGAGCCCGTTACAATTAATCAATAATCAAACAGAATTAGTTTAAATAATTGCATCACCCCAATAATTGCAGCATTACTGGTAGCAGACTTTTGGGACAAATAAAGCAAAACCCTTTATTTTAAGCTAAACAAGAATGAGTTGTACACTATAAAAGACACCTTTAGACTCTTTATCATTTGTATATTCTTGGGTGCTCAAAGTAATAGATACATTATACATAGAGAACAAAAAGAGAGAATTTTTGGAGAGAATCTTGAATCCCATGGCTGAGAACAAGGAGGAGGATGTTAAGCTTGGGGCAAACCAGTTCACAGAGAGACAGCCTTTGGGCACAGCTGCTCAGACAGACAAGGACTACAAGGAGCCACCACCAGCACCTCTGTTTGAGCCTGGGGAGCTGAAATCATGGTCCTTTTACAGGGCTGGGATTGCAGAGTTTATGGCCACCTTCTTGTTCTTGTACATTACTATCTTGACTGTTATGGGGGTGGGCAGAGCAAACAACAAGTGTGCTTCTGTGGGTATTCAGGGGATTGCTTGGGCCTTTGGTGGCATGATCTTTGCACTTGTTTACTGCACTGCTGGTATCTCAGGTTAGTGTGTGTGTTTGTGTTCTTTGTATGTCTTGTTATCTGCATGTTGTTCTAGTACTTCAATGATTTCAGCTCAAATCTTGTCTGTTTATGATGAATCTCTACTGGTGTTTGTTATATGATTTCTTGAAATTCTTGGAAGAGTTTTAGCCTTATATGAGCAGTCGTATCTCCAGACATGTCCTGACTCGTTGTGGTGATTGGAGGTGAAATCACCTAAATTTTGGTGTACCTAAAAGAACAATATTGATATGTTTATAGTGTAGCAAAGCTATGATCTTGATGATGGTTTCAAGAATTTCTGCTCTGTATAACAACTTCTTTACATAATTCAAGAAATCTGAGACAACTAACTTCTTGTTTATTTGTAATGAAAGTTCTTGTTTTTGCATTGTTGTAACAGGTGGGCACATCAATCCAGCAGTGACCTTTGGTCTGTTCCTGGCTAGGAAGCTTTCCTTGACCAGGGCTGTGTTCTACATTGTGATGCAGTGCCTTGGAGCCATCTGCGGAGCCGGGGTGGTCAAGGGATTCATGACCGGACCGTATCAGATGCTCAAGGGCGGAGCCAACTTTGTGAACCATGGCTACACCAAGGGTGATGGTCTTGGTGCTGAAATTGTTGGCACCTTTGTTCTTGTCTACACTGTTTTCTCTGCTACTGATGCCAAGAGAAACGCCCGAGACTCGCATGTCCCTGTACGTGTTTCTTGATCGGTTTGATTTTCCCTAAGTTGTTAACAGCTTGCTTCTTGTTAAGAGTGTAGAAGATATGTATTGAGTTTGAAATTAACCCTGATTCATTTTGCAGATTCTGGCTCCTCTTCCCATTGGATTTGCAGTCTTTTTGGTTCACTTAGCCACCATTCCCATCACTGGAACCGGCATCAACCCTGCCCGGAGCCTTGGAGCCGCCATCATTTACAACAGGGATCACGCATGGGACGACCACGTAAGACTCTCTAAATTATCGATAAGCCTCTAATATAGCATATCTTTGTGTATCCTGATGCATTTTCTGTGTTTACTGGCCGTGTCTCGCAGTGGATCTTCTGGGTCGGACCCTTCATCGGAGCAGCTCTCGCCGCAGTTTACCACCAGATTATCATCAGAGCCATACCTTTCAAGAGCAGCACGGCTTGCTAAGTTGCCATTTTTCTTTCTTTGTTAAGTCTTATTCGTTCTCCTTTCTGTTTGTGTTAAGCTGTCTATTTGTATGTAAATGATGAGGCTCTATGTATTGCATCCAATGTATGAATAAGTATCTTACCATTTTCTTCTCTCTATTTATTTGGGTAGAATGTCTAAATCTTGCATGATGCTCCATTGAGCAAAATGGCTATAGTTTCATCAGTAAAATACTTGGTAATGACAGAGAAATCTATTGCTGGAGGAAAAGAGTTGCAATGGTATTACATGATGATCTCAGAATCTGGTACAACCATCTAAAGCAAGACAGCCCATCAAAGTTCTAAAATGGGCAATTTAATAAGCTAATCAACAACTTTTCAGCCTACCTTTTTCTCTATTTGCATTCTCTTCAAAATTTTCTTGCCCTATAAATATACAACCTGTACAGACATTGAAGATTCACAGACCAAGACATAACTACCAAGTCTGAAGTAGTTGCAGCACTTTTTCTACTCTTTTCCTATGCCATACAAGCCTACTCAAAAATTTACAAGTCTGATACCAGCCAACTAAACTTCATGATACCGTCGACAGCTACCGCTTCTCATCTCTGTAAAAGAAAATAATCTGGATTAATGTCTTCTCTTCGAGGTGCAACAATAGAAGGAAGATGTAATATAGAGTTTGAGCAAGTGGTTCATAAGGAAGACGTTACCTTCAGAAACTATACTGCTGGCTTCCCTGCTCCCCAGCTTCACAAAAGAAATAGAATGCACTGAAAATATTGATTTGTTAATTAAATATTTTACATATGGAAACTCTTGGCTGATATTGGCCACCCAGGCTCCAAAGCAGTATCGTCCACATCAAACTCCATTGTGACGACTAGGCAATGGAGAGTTCGGATTTAGGTCCAACACCGGGTTTAGCCTCACTGGGTTCCTCAGGAGCTGCTGTGATACGCGATCTGCTAGAACTAAATGTGCATCATACAATTGTTCTTTCTGGTCCCGCAAAACAGTCCGTTCAACCTTATTTCCAAGAAAGTCGTTTTCCCGTGAAACTGCATCCAGGGACAAATGAGCTTGAACAATTCCTCGAAATATATCAGGCCTGTGCTCCCCATAGCCATTTCTATTTGCAAGGTAGGCGTTTTGGGACCTCACTGCCATGCTCATTCCCTCATGCAAATAATTTGTTGTCATTGGATGATAGTGCGGAAGAGTGCCAATATTGCCACCACTTGGAGGAGTTGAAGCACCAGATGTAGCCCGAGGGCTTGAGATTGGAGAAGGGGATAATCTTCCATTCATTTGTCGTGGTGATCGAGAACGTGAAAGGGGACTCCCCATTGGCGAAACAGGGCAGGAAATATTTCTTGCCATACAGGCATCACTGCAAAGAAAAGCGTGGAAGTAATGCCTTTCAGCTAAACAGGAGTGCTGACAGTTGCTGACTGTGGTAATTGATAAACATATGGAACAAAGCCACGAATATTACTTCTAAAAATACGTTTTGATGTAAATGCAGGAGATAAGCATATGACCTATATTTGAAGAATTAAGAACAGGGAGAGCCAAGTAATAAGCTTTTTGTGAAATCTCATGCTAGTGACAATGTCTTGCCACATATATCTCCAGATGTAATATTCATTGTTTTGACTGAAAATGACAACTCCAGGAACAAAACATGAAATCACAAGAATGGTAGAGAGAGAGAGAGAGAGAGAGAGAGAGAGAGAGAGAGAGAGAGACCTAAATCCAGGAACAGCCTTTAGGCTTTTGGAGTGATTAACAGGTCCTGATGAATCCAAACACGGAGGAGCTCCAGCATGCCCAAATCCCTGGAAAGTATAAAGCAAATCAATTAAAAGATTAGCCCCAGTTTCTCAGCCAATTATTTACATAAGAAAATTTGGTTTCCTGAAGATCACAACATTGGAAAGTAATAATGCATATGATTGCACTAACATCAATTTAGGACATTTTGCAATAAATGTTTTTTACAGAATGAATCTCATTGAATGATAAATAAACTAGGGGAAAGATAAGAAAAGGACAAACATAGCGATAAAATCAAAAGCAATTGCATTTCATTAAGAATATGTTAAAGATGTTTAACTTATGGACAACATTTCATCAGTATCATGTTGGGAGATCTTTAACAAAAATATTGAATTGTCTCAACAATTTGAATATAATATTTGATCTTTACCCTTGAACCGATTATCATAAGCAGCTAACAACTAGATATCTGTGAAAGTTAGATGCACTTGACGGGATTCACTTGTTACAGTACAAGTTGCATGGAGATCACTAGCAGTAGAAAACGTGGAAAAAGGGACCAGCATACCAGCGCTTTGACTGCATGCGTAAGTGCAGGAATGGATTCTCTAGGTTCAGCACATAGAAGAGGTTTTTCCAATGGACTTGAATTTCTCACAAAAGGATGCTCCAGGAGCTGAGCAGCTGTAGGACGGTAACTTGGATTGCGCTGCAAACATTGCCTTATAAAATCCTTGCCATCATCAGAGAGGTGATCTGGAATAGCAGGAAGTTCCTTGCTGTTCCCAATCTTGAACATAGCAGCAACCTTCATGGAAGCAGACCAAAAAAAAATTGCATTGATTATGCATGGAGGAGACTTTATTGAATGTCATAATCATGTAATAAGAGATAACGTAACCCCTAAATAACATAACCTCTAATACCAAAAGAACATAAACTAACCCCTTCATACTGACTCCAAGGGGGTTTTGTGGTAGCCATCTCCAAAACAGTGCATCCAAGGCTCCATATATCCACTGCGAGGTTGCAGCCGCTTGAGTTCTTAATGACCTGTATATTAATGCAATATCAAGAGTCAGCTCAAATGGATCTGAACAAATGAAAATTGGAAATGAATTAGCTTTCACCAACCTCAGGCGCCATCCAGTATGGGCTTCCCTTGAAAGACAACGGGCAGGAATGTCCACTTATCTGCAAAATATGGAAACTGGATTTAGATCGGATCTTCTAGTGTCAAGAAGCATGGGAAGAGAAAGGATTACCTAGCAGCATAATTATTTGATTGAACATTGAATTTTTTATTGTTATTTCGCACTAGGCTAAATGTAAACACTAAACAATCACCTTCTACCTATCAACTTACACTGTGTATGCTACCAGGACGGTGTGCATATTACCTTTCTGAGACATGTTTGTTAGGAAGCAAAAAAGAAATGAGATGATATACCCTTCATATGCAACTTAAAAATAAATCTAAAATTACACAGGCAGTTTCAAATTCAGAAGGAAGCTGTAGAGTAGTTAAGAGGAACCTCTTACATGTTTTGCCATCCCAAAATCTGCCAACTTCACCCGACCATTGGGGTCAACTAGAATATTTGCTCCTTTAATGTCCCTGACCAAATAAAAGCACATCCAGCTAATGTACGAGTGTACTTTGCAACATCATAAACTTCCAAGTCTGTGAATTCAAGAGTTGAACAAGAAACAGCAGTATAAACAAGAACCTGTTTTACTCAGGAACCCACCTATGAATTGTGTTTTTCGCATGCAAGTAAGCCAACCCAGATAATATCTGTTGGGTATAACTTCGTATTGCTGCTTCACCCAATTGCCCATACTCTTGGAGAATTTTGTAAATTGAACCACCACTGACATACTCAAGGTATATATAAAGTTTGTCATCTACCTGCAGACAAAATACAACTGGACTGAAGTTAAGTTATCCTAGCCTTTGCTGCTCAGACCACCAACATCCTCCACGCAATTATATGTTCAACAAGGAAATTATGCATAAGGAGGTGCAAAAGCAACATGAAAGATTCATTGTTACAAACCAACTTGCATGAAATGCTTCACATTTTCATCCAAGAAGTAAAAGCAATGAAGAGTAATCCAAGATAAATACAACATGTTACATTTTTCTGCAGAAAACATAGCAATAATAATCACGTGAATTTGAACATGCAAAATCAGATAGAAGGCACTCATACAAAATCTTCTCATTTCAAAGTCATTTCCATGCATTTACTAACTTCAGTAAGAGCTCTAAAAGAAAGGTACTTTTTGATAAGTTTCTGATGAATAAGAAAAGTAGCAACTGCAACAAGAGTACAAAAAACTTACCGTCTCAGACCCATAATATTGCACTATGTTTGGATGACGTAGGCGACTTAGGAGTGCAATTTCCTGCAAGATTTCTTCCAGTTATATAAGCTAATTTGCTGAATTGGAATAAGAACATATCCTGTTTCCCGCTGGTTCAAGCAAACAGGTTCCTATTTCCCTCTAAAAGAGAGCTTTAGCACATCGTCCCTAATTGAACAGAGTAAAATAGGTTAATAAAACCTCACCTGTCCAAGTTGCTGCGCACTTTCCCTTGACTTAGCATCATCAGAGAATAATGTAACCTCCTTCATAGCACACATCTCACCACTTTCACTGCAGTCCAAATAGAAAGAAAGAGTAACATCATTAAGAGACATTCGCAAGGCAAGCAAATTAGCATTCGTACGGCAATAGAAGGGATAAAGCACCCATCAGATGTTTTAAGAAATGCATGAACTAAATTTACTATCACTCTGGTTAAGATTCGATTATAAGGGCTGAGTGTAGAAACAGCACATGCCTCAGTTGAAGAAACAAACTTGTTCCCCCCCATCCCCACCCCCACCCCCACCCCAACCCAGCCTGATTGAGGAAAGTTCTATATAGTGGCACATTGCTAGTCAAAAAGGAATTGGAATTAATTAACTTATCTACTGACCTATTAAAACCCAGATAAACATGTCCAAATGTTCCTCTTCCAAGTAGCCGTCCTTTCTTCCAGCGTGAACCTGGGCTTGGAGGATTATCTGTCCTACCAGGACTGCGAGGAATCCTGGGAGATGTTCCTGCTGAATATGATGGAGTAATTGGAGAAGGATTAGAGATTGTTACTGGAGGAAGAGGCAAGCGATGGCTCTGTTGCCTTCCATCATCAGGCCAGACTGTAGTTGACTCAGCTGATGGACCCCCGACGCGAGGATGCAGAGGCGTAACTGCACCACTGTGTATTCTCGAACTGGGACCCGGACTTGTCATTCTGGGGCTAGGTAATGGTGAACACTCAGGACTGCACCTGCTGTTTGGCCAAAAGAGCTGGCATGACATATCTCCTGCAATGGAGTTGTGTCCTGAATTGTGACCAGAACCTGGACTGGAGCAGTGTCCCGATCCTTGTAAAGATAAATCTGTGTATGGCTTTCCTAGCCATAAACCACTGGTTGTAACAGGATCATGATTGAATACCCTCATTGGACTTCTAGAAGGACTTGACACTGAGCTGTTTGGAGCACATAACAAAGCACCTTGATGAGGAATCTGCAAATGAGCCACTTTAGAATTTACACGACTCTGTTTAGGTGATGCTGGGCTGGTCTGGCAGTTCAACGAAATATCAGCAGGCTTCAACTTCTCTCTTGAATTCTTTTTGTTGGCAAAGGGGAACTGAACCCTCTGCTTCAACCTATAACATTATCAACATACCTCACTTAGGAGCAATATAATGAAGCGTTACAAATTAGTCATAGAACTTCACGAAATAAATTACTGCTGTCGAAAGCAAACTCACCCAGAAGGACTAGCGGTGTCAGATTTAACTCCATTCTCATAATCAGATGCTTGAGGGCTTAGAAGACGTGAGTCAGACGGATCATCAGTATCACTGGAACTATCACTAGAATTAGAAGCAGTAGCCAAGTCACTTTCACCAACTACAGCAAGTGCCCCAATTTTTACACGTCCAGGTTCTGGAAGGGGCAGGAACAGTGAAGTTTTGGAACCTCTATCAACTGATGGTTCTGTTGAGGCACTCTTTCCGGAATCAGCACGATAAATGTTAGTAGAATGGATATGCGGAAGGGGAAGTGGTTGAGCCTGGGGCCTTTCACCAAAACTCTGACAGCGTGAAACTTGTTTGGAGGGTGACGGAGATTGTGAATCTGCCCTGGATTGAGATTCCCTCTCTGATGTAGTATCACTACGTCGTCTTCGAGGAGTTCCAGGCCTAATGCATCTTCTATGCAACGAACCAATGATACTTTCGCGACTTGACTTCTTCTTCACTTCTTTGGAAGACTTTCCCCACCATGAAGGCATAGTTAATAAATGAAAGAGAATCTCACCTCTTGAGTAACAGTATAAATATCAAATGTTAGTCAGTCTGAACTGTTAGGATCTGCAATTCCAGAAGTAAAATACAATGGATTCCACTGGCTGCTTTTTATGAAATTTCATATAGGGGCATGCATGTAAACCCTGATTATTGCATCCAAATAATAAAACCGGCACAAAAGGTTCAGTGCAGCTACCAACCTGCAATTGGAAGACTAAAATTAGCAACTTAAGCCCCTTTGAAGAAAAAAAAAGACATGTTTTGTAAGAATTTTCTTATAGATGCATGAATTAAATGGACAAGTGCACAGAAAATAGAATGGATTTAGGACGATAACTAATTTAAAATGGATTCCCAGTCTATGAGATGTGCATCCAATGCCACGGATTAATCATCATATCAGCAATTTGAAAATGCCATTTCAGGACAAATAGGAGAAACAAGAGAACAATTCATATCATCTCTTTATACTTCGAAGTAAACATGGCAGTATCTAGAAGACAGGAGGGGAAGCTGGTTAGAAGGCAAGTTTTCTACATAGAGGATCAACTATGAATATTTCATAGAAGTGAATCTTTAATGAAAACATTAAATATCAGTATACGGTCGGAAGCTTACTATATTAGCACAAGCGTTACGACCCCACAGGTGTCAAGAGATATCATTACCCACTCAATTATATAAATTTGAAAATGCAAGAAATCCAGGCACATTTTTATGCTTGTCGGATTTTGGAAGAACTGAAGTGCACATAATCTAATCTGGAGGAACTTTTCAATATCTACCACCCAATCCTCCACAGAAACAAAAGGAAAAAGAATTGTGCAGCGGCACAGACAAATTGTTCCGTGCAATAAATTGCTGGAAGAAAGTCATCCAATCAATTTTTACATAATAAAACATATATGAGATCTCCTACAAGATCAAATAGGAGATGCAAATATAGATCTGTTCAAAAAGGGACTTCCTTAGTTCTCATGAACCATGCGACACATTAATGCTTACTGAATCAGAATCTTTTGCTCGTATAAATCTAAAATGTTTTCTGTTTTAGCGATAAACATAAGAATGATTGTTAAGTTTAGCAAATCAGACTTTAGTTTCTTGATCTTCATGTCTCAGATCACAAAGAAGAGAACTTTCTTTGAGTAGAACACACCTTCATGCATCTACAAAGATATTCAAGATCGTCAGTTAAGTTAACACATTAAAGCATAAAAATGAATTCAAACTTAAAGGTGATGCTCAATGCTCCCAAAAATCTTTTTTTCTTTTCTTTTCTTTTCCCCATCACTTCAATGACTAGAATGTTTGTACATGAAAATAGATGCAGGTTTGGTGGGTGATCTAAACCCACGACAATCAGTCAATTTTACAATCAGATAATTAAAAATATTGAAATTAGACTTAAAACGTATATTTAAATGAAGCATTCAGGCCATGATTTTACTGAATGATGCCAGAAACATTCAAAAAAATCTCCTGCTACACCTACAAAAGAAAAGGTATAAAAAGGAAAGAAAACAGTATAGAACTTCGGAAAAAACTAATGGAGAAACTCGGGCTAAAAATTGGAAAGTTATGCAACTTATAAATACTAAAAAATTCCAAAGAATTGAAGCTAACAGAGAAACTAAAACCTCTTTTAGCCAACCCATTTAAAATAATTAAAAAAAACATGAAATTTTCTCATGAAACTCACCTGAATGAGAAATTTATACACACAGGAAAGGAAAAGCCCCAACACCACTCAGAGTTGGAAATAGAAAAAAAATGCAACCAAAAATGTAGAGTGAACAGCACTAGAAAACCATCATTCTAGCTCAGTAAAAACCCTAACATAAACACTCTGATTATGCTACTGCCAGTTGATGAAATGGGACAGTCAGGGAGTACGAATTTTATAGAGCCCACGCACCCTGAAATTATAGTAGGTAAGACATAATCTGAACTAAATTACGTGAATGTCAAACCCTAATTAATTGCAACTGTACTCACCGGAGGGAACGGCAGCTCCGCACCGGACCAAATTTTTTCTCTTTTTTGCGCACATAATCAGCGTCACTTACCGAAGAGTCGCAAAAAAGAAGAGAGAGAAAGAGAGAGAGAAAGAGAAGAAAGAACAGAGAAAGAGATATTTAGAGAGAGAAAGTGTGTACTGTCTATATACATATATAGGTATGTATGCATGCGTTTTTCTAGAGAGAGAAAGTAGAGCAGTTTCTGCGCATTTGCGCAATGGAATTTACTATTGTCACACTCCTCACACTACCATGAGTCCCACTTGCATATGCTGATATTACCTTTCTGCCCCTCATATTTTTCTTTTATTGAGAAATTATTTTGGCTACGAATGAGAGGTTATTAAGAACAAAACAAAAACCTAATATTTTTATTTTTATTAAAATAACAAGTATTTATCTAATTTTTGACATATTTATAACATGCATATTGTTCGACCAAGATTACCTATTAAATAAGATCATAATTCTTTACATAATTGGGAGTTGTTACGTGGGAGTTTAAGGGGCGTTATCGGATAAAGGATCATGAAATATAGGTAACATTGCGGATAATAACCGTTTATAATAAATGCTAGTAATTGTAAATTAATTCGGTAGTTGCATTCTACATTTATGAATCTATGATCGTTGTTGTCACCCTAAAATGCGTTCAGGTTGCAGCTTCGAACACGTATGGGGCTTTTGTCAATGTGATATATCTATGTTTCAAAGTCTATCTCGTGAAGCATTGTTAGTTTTGATCTCAACTCACGTGCAATAAAAAAAAACACCAATATTAATTTAAGAGATTAAAGTTTGATCATGACCTGAATATCGTTTTAAAAATGAATTTATTTTAAAATATAATTTTGTGTTCATATAATTCTCGATTTGTTATTTTAGAACATATAAAACCAATATCGTAATTTTTTTTATCTTTTTTTTGTTGCTCCGTCCTATCATAAATATAAAATTCATTAGGTCAGTTTTCCCTACAATGTCATTAAACTTTAGGATCTTGTATTTATCATTATTTTTATGTTGTTTGATGATAAATTATAAAATTTTATCGGGTTCTAGTACGCTTTACATTTCAAACAATACATAAGATGCTTGAAATTACATTTACTGTACAATTACAATATTCAATTATTCTTGATTTTTTTTATAACTATGCAGCGCCTGACTATCGGATTGACTTATTAAATTACAGCAATATATTAGGGCAACAATTTATACTTGTCTTTCTATGTTGACCAATTTTAGCCGCATTGTATGAACAATCAAATCGTAACGCTCGTACTTTGACTTTTGTAGCTCTATAAAAAGCGTCGAATGAACCAAAAATTAAAGCAACATTAGACACTAGTTTTTTTCTCTATTCCGTCGAGCAAGAGGTCGATTTCGATTAAAGAAAGTCCAGGTACACAAATCTTTTCTACTGGTAAAATAGGTTGATTTGTTGAACTTACAAAGTATATGTTGGGGATGTTTCGTAGATACGAAGATTATATTAGGTTTATATTTAAAAAAAATTAAAAAACAATAAAAAATAGATCTATGGTCTTTAACTTCAATTATGATATTCAATATTTAATTGTCAATTAAATTATTTCTTATTTATTTATGCCTGAATCATTTATTTTTAAATACATAAAATAGATTGAGTTTCATTGAATTGCTTTGTTGGATGTAGTTCTAATTTTTGTGGGAATTTTTTTTAAAATTTTGATCATCAAACTAATAAAATATATAAAAAAATAAAAAAATTAACATAGATATGAAATTAGCATACGAGCCACAATTTCTTTTTATTTCACTTATAATTTTTCGGTTGTCATCCCTTTAAACGAAACTAATATATGTATTTTTTTAATTATTTTTTCTCTTAATATTTCTTCAAAATTTTAAATTCGCTCATCGAAATATATTTATGACTCCACCAAGAGATCTCAAATATTATCTCATGAAGGACAATATCAATTATCACCCCTCATTATTTTTCTCATTTCTTATTCCAATTTGATGAGTTATAGAACTATTTAGATAAACCGTCACAATATACCCATAAAAATAAATTATTACAATAATATATAGAAAATATTAATCAAATTATGAGGGGCAATAATGTC
This sequence comes from Sesamum alatum, assembly GCA_034509735.1. Taxonomy (NCBI): domain Eukaryota; kingdom Viridiplantae; phylum Streptophyta; class Magnoliopsida; order Lamiales; family Pedaliaceae; genus Sesamum; species Sesamum alatum. Next base: position 40,394,619 of record JACGWO010000002.1, read on the forward strand.
TTTATGCACCCAGTTGTTTTCTGGCAAAAGCATTTTTCACTCTTTCAATAGTGTCCCATTTTAGAGAGAGAAAGTCTGGCATTCATGCAATAAAGAGATATTTTAGAGAGAGAGAGAGAGAAAGATGTAACGCCCAATTGTTGTTAAATTATTGGGAAAATAATTCAGTGGGTACGATTGCAGTATGATTACCACACGACCGCTTTTCGTCCGTTAGATCCACATGCTAATGACGTCATCCGATAAGATTTTTATTCGAGGAATAAATCTAGTTTACGGCATTATGGTGTGCGGGTTACAGCTTATAATTACCCTTTAAATTAGTGTAATCATATTTATTTAATTTTTTCTCCTTTTGGCCAAAATATAATTGTAATTTGTAATCCCTATTTACCATTTTTGACCCATTAGCAATAAACCCACGTGCTTTTTACGCAATTGGTAATTCATTTCAAGTCCCTGCAGTTTTGGTTTATTCTTTATGGACCCCTAATTTAGTTACCATTTCCCAAAATAAAGGGTGGATTTTGTTATAAAGACATGTTAATGTTTTACCATAAAAGTAGATTTTTACAAGATTTTGGTATTATTGCTCTTAGATTTTCTTGCAATTATAGAAATTTATAATAATGACAAATTTGTAATATGCAATTTTGGTAAAATTATATTGGTATTACACGCATTACATAATATTGGATAATGATTAATTTCAAATAGTATTACACTTAGATATATAGTGATAATAATACTTTTAAATTATCATGCAGGTATAGAAATTATATAATGCACAGTCAAACTTACATAATTACATTTTAATAAATTATACAACTGGATTACACATTAAATAATACTGATTATTAATTTTAGATAATATTACTCATATATAGAAATAGAGTGAATAATATTTTCATAATAGTATGCAAATTAAAAATTATATAATATATATAGTCAAACTTGTAATTTGTAGTTTGTAATCTACATATATAATTACATTTTAATAAACTATACAATTGGAATACACATTACGCGATATTGATTATTAATTTCAGATAATATTACTCTAGATGTATAGTGATAATAAGTCATATTATCATGCAAATTGTAGAAATTATATAATACAGTCAAACTTGTAATTTGTAGTTTATAATCTATACAATTACATTTTAATAAACTATACAATTGGAATACACATTACATGATATTGATTATTAATTTCAGATTATATTACTCTTAGATGTATAGTGATAATAAGTTTATATTATCATGCAAATTATAGAAATTATATAATACAGTAAAACTTGTAATTTGTAGTTTATAATCTACATAATTACATTTTAATAAATTATACAAATGGAATACACATAACATAATGTTGATTATCAATTTTAGACAATATTACTCTTAGATACATAGTGATAATAATATTTTTATATTATCATGCAAATTATGGAATTATATAATACAGTCAAACTTGTAAATTGTAGTATGTAATATAATTTACATAATTGCATTTTGATAAATTATATAGTTGGAATACACATTGCGTAATGTTGATTAGTAATTTTCAGATAATTTTACTCTCAGATAAATAGGGATAAAAAAATTTTATATTATCATGCAAACTATATAGATTATATAATACATTCAAACTGTAATTTGTGGTTTGTAGAACCACAAATCTACATAATTACATTTTAATAAATGATGCAGCTGCAATACATATTGCACAATATTGACAATTAATTCAGATAATGTTACTCTTAATTAGATATATACTGATAATAATATTTTTATATTTTCATGCAACTTATAGAAATTATATAATGCAATCAAACTTAGAATTCGTGGTCTTCAATCTACATAAATATAATTGTATAGCTGAATACACATCACGTAATAGTGATTATCTATAATTTGCATGATAATATAAAAATATTATTACCACTATATATCTAAGAGCAATATTAATTCAAATTAATAATCAATATTACATAACATGTATTCCTGCTGTTGAATTTATTAAAATGTAATTATGTAAGTTTGACTGTATTATATAATTTCTATAATTTGCATGATAATATAAAATTATTGCCATTACTATATATCTAAGAGTAATATTATCTAAAATTACTAATTAATATTACGTAATGTGTATTCTAGCTGTATAATTCATTAAAATGTAAAAATGTTGATTGCAAATTTCAAAATTCTAAGTATGACTGTATCATATAACTTCTATAATTTGCATGATAATATAAAAACATTATTATCACTATATATCTTAGTGCAATATTATTTGAAATTAATAATAAATATTATGCCATGTGTATTCCAGCTGTATAATTTATTAAAATGTAATTATGTAGATTACAAACTACAAATTACAAGTTTGATTGTATTATATAATTTCTATAATTTGCATGATAATATAATAATATTATTATCACTATATATCTAAGATATGTATTATCTGAAAGTAATAATCAATATTACGTAATGTGTATTCCAGCCATATAATTCATTAAAATGTAATTATGTAGATTGGAAATTACAAATTTACAAGTTCGACTGTATCATATAATTTCTATAATCTGCATGATAATATAAAAACATTATTATCACTATATATGTAAGAGCAATACTATCTGAAATTAATAATCAATATTACGTAATGTGTATTCCAATTTTATAATTTATTAAAATGTAATTATGTAGATTATAAACTACAACTTTCAAGTTTGACTGTATTATATATTTTCTATAATTTGCATAATAATATAAAAATATTATGATCACTCTATTTCGATGAGTAATATTATCTAAAACTAATAACCAGTATTATTTAATGTGTAATCCAGTTGTATAATTAATTAAAATGTAATTATGTAAGTTTGATTGTGTATGATATAATTTCTATACTTGCATGATAATTTAAATATATTATTATCACTATATATCTAAGTGTAATACTATTTGAAATTAATAATTAATCAATATTATGTAATGTGTGTAATCTAACTGTATATTAAAATATAATTTTACCAAATTGCATATTACAAATTTGTCATCATTCTAAATTTCTATAATTGCACGAAAATCTAAGAGCAATAATACCAAAATCTTGTAAAAATCTACTTTTATGGTAAAATTAACATCTTTATAACAAAATCGACAATTTTAGGCCTCAATCAATGGATTATATAATTTTATCAAACATCAGAGAGATATTAGTAAATTTCAAATAGCAAAGGGATATTTGTAATTTACCTATTGTAATAATAACCGAAAAAAATCATCAAACTATTAGAATTATAATCATATAAATAGATTTTTTTTTCTTTAGGGGAAAAACGTCAATTAAAAAAGGGGGGTTGAGCTTACTGTTGGTACAGAGTTTATAAGATTCTAAACATGTTATTTGAGATTTTAAAAGCTTTTTAGAAAAAAAAAAATACGCAAAGTTTACAAATGTTATAAGCTTTCAACATCGTATAAGATATTTTGAAAAACTAGGCCGTTTGGTTTCAATTCTAAATGGCATTGGCAATTTCACACTGTTTGGGATTTTAAAATTATTTGAAATTTATTGATATGTCTATGATGTTTGATAAAATTATATAATCCATTGATAGAGGCCTAAAATTGTCAATTTTGTTATAAATACATGTTAATTTTTTACCATAAAAGTAGATTTTTACAAGATTTTGGTATTATTGCTCTTAGATTTTCTTGCAATTAATATAGAAATTTATAATAATGACAAATTTGTAATATGCAATTTGGTAAAATTATAATTTAATAAATTATACAGTTGGATTACACTCATTACATAATATTGGTTATTAATTTCAAGTAGTATTACACTTAGATATGTATATATATATATAGTGATAATAACATTTTAAAATTATCATGCAAGTATAGAAAATTATATAATACACAGTCAAACTTACATAATTACATTTTAATAAATTATACAACTTGATTACAAATTAAATAATAATGGTTATTAATTTTAGATAATATTATCCATAGAAATAGAGTGATAATAATATTTTTTATAATATTATGCAAATTAAGAAATTATATAATACGGTCAAACTTGTAATTTGTAGTTTGTATTATCTACATAATTACATTTTAATAAATTATACAGTTGGAATACACATAACATGATATTGATTATTAATTTTAGATAATATTACTCTTAGATACATAGTGATAATAATACTTTTATATTATCATGCAAATTATGGAAATTATATAATACAGTCAAACTTGTAATTTGTAGTATGTAATATAATTTACATAATTACATACGGATAAGTTATACAGTTGGAATACACATTGCTTAATGTTGATTATTAATTTCAGATAATTTTAGGGATGAAATATTTTTATATCATCATGCAAATAATATAAATTATTAATACATTCAAACTTGTAATTTGTAGTTTGTAATCTACATAAATTATACCTGTATAATTTATTAAAATGTAATTATATGAGTTTGACTGTATTATATAATTTCTATAGTTTGCATGACAATATAAAATTATTATTATCACTATATATCTAAGAGTAATATTATCTAAAATTAATAATCAATATTACGTAATGTGTATTCTAGCTGTGTAATTCACTAAAATGTAAATATGTTGATGGCAAATTTCATACTTATAAGTTTGAGTGTATCATATAATTTCTATAATTTGCATGATAATATGAAAACATTATTATCACTATATATGTAAGAGTAATACTATCTGAAATTAATAATCAATATTATGTAATGTAGTATTAATTCCAGCTATATAAACATTTTATATTGATATGTATATAGTTCAATTTCCAAATTATCTTATGATTTCATGGTTTTTTTTTTTTTTTCCCTATGCTACATTAAACTTTTCGGGAAAGGTTATTGAGAAGCCATTTCTCATCTATACTATTATAAAAGAAAATCTTTTAGCGTACAAACTTTTGAATACCTAAAGTTATACTTTAATTCATTTTTTTCCTTCAAAAAAATTTGTGATAATAGTAATTTCAGTAGTTTTTCTGTTAACCACATATTCTATGTTTCTCTCACCTCACCACATTCTTTTTTTCTTTTTATGAACTCTTTATTTATCATTTCTTCAAAAAAAAAAAAAAATTCTTTATTTTACAAAATTTTTTATTTTTATATACTCGTAGGAACCGCGTGCAGCGATAATTATTATACTCTAAAATGTACTTTAAGAAAGGTGCATGCCGGAACTTTTGGTGTAGTTCTAATTGAGACGCGTTTGGTTGAGCTTAGGGGTGGCAGACGAGTCGAACCGGCTTGCAAGCCGGCTCGATTTTGAGCTCGACTCGAGCTCGAGCTTAACGAGCTCGAGCTCATAATACTCTGTCCGACTCGGGAGCTTTTTTTATTCATTTATATATATATATATTTAAGATTTTTACATATCTAACTCATATTCAAATACTATACCAACTTTATAATCAAAATTAACCATATATTGTAATTATTAATCAATATCATATAATATGATTTTAGATAATAATACTACATGGTACTTTAACTTATATATAATCCCTATACAAAAACTAGCTTAATCAACAATTTAGTAAGTTTTAATATTCTTTTTTTGTAAATAATTATTTAATATGACGCATATAAATTTTATGTAATATTCAATATTCATTTGTAATCTCTTATACTTTTTACATTTACAAGTCCTAACAATTAACTTATAATTTTTTATATCTATTTGTGTGTGTACACTTATACCAAGATACATAGTATGCAATCTAATAATCTATTTTAATACTTATAAATTTATGTCAAAACTTAGTGATTCTAAAGATAAAAATAATAATAATAATTGTTGAACAATATTAATTATTTTTATTTGTTATTTATATATAATGAGATCAATCACTATTTGGTACTTTAGTTTAAAAAATTTATCTTTTTATTTTGTATAGTTGAATGATACAAAATTTAAATTATCATCAATTTAAATTTTTTATACAATGAGATCAATAACTTTAAAAAATAATTAATATTTAATATTTTTTTATAACTAATATAATAATATTTAAAAATAAAAATAACAAATTGTTGAAAAATTGAGCGTCGGCTTCGAGCTCGACTCGTTTACACCTCTAGTTGAGCTTATATTATGGACTGTTTGCTTTTGTTTTTCATATTTTCTTTTTCAATTTGTAGTATTTCTAATGAAATGAAAATATTTTTTTATTAGTTTTTGTGTGAAAAATAAAAATATATTTGGTTTGCATATTTTCAAATCTATGTTATTAGGTGTGAGAAATGAGGATTTGTTTGAATTTGATTATTGAAATCATAAATGTATATGTATTGTGTAGGTATGAGATTTAAATTTTATAATTTAAAATCACAAAATTACAAAAAAGTCATCACGGCGAGACGATATGATTTGCAAGCCTTCTCATGTCTCTTCTTCTTCTACCACCACCCACACATTTTTACCAAAAAAAATGAATATAATTTAAGGATTTTTAGGCCTATAGTACAGGGAAAGACAAGAAAAATTATGAGGCCCTGTAAGTGTACAGAAGTAGGCATTTTCTGTGGACATATGCTGCAAGGTAACATTTCCGATGGGATTGGGCCTTTTCAATAAGAATGGACCAAACAAAATAATTTTAAAATCCCAAACGGTGTGAAGTTGCAAAAGCCATTTAGAATTGAAACCAAATGGCCTAGTTTTTCAAAATATCTTATAAGATGTTGAAAGCTTATAACATTTGTAAACCTTTGTGTAATTTTTTTTTCTAAAAAGCTTTCAAAATCTCAAAATAACATGTTTAGAATCTTTTAAGCTCTGTATCAAACAGTAAGCTCACCCCCCCCCCCTTTTAATTGACGTTTTTTCTATTTATATGATTATAATTCTAATAGTTTGATGGTTATTTCGGTCATTATTACAATAGGTAAATTACAAACTCTCATAAAATTTGATATAATTATAAATACCTCTTCGTTGTTTGAAATTTACTAATATCTCTCTGATGTTTGATAAAGTTATATAATCCATTGATGGAGGCCTAAAATTATCAATTTTATTATAAAGACATGTTAATTTTTTACCATACAATAGCTTTTTACAAGATTTTGGTAGTATTGCTCTTAGATTTTCGTGCAATTATAGAAATTTATAATAATACAAATTTGTAATATGCAATTTGGTAAAATTATATTTCAATAAATTATACAGTTGGATTACACACATTACATAATATTGGTTAATTATTTATTTCAAATAGTATTACACTTAGATATATAGTGATAATAATATTTTCAAATTATCATGCAAGTATAGAATTATATAATGCACAGTCAAACTTACATAATTACATTTTAATATATTATACAACTGGATCACACATTAAATAATACTGATTATTAATTTTAGATAATATTACTCATAGAAATAGAGTGATAATAATATTTTTATAATATTTTGTAAATTAAGAAATTATATAAAACAGTCAAATTTGTAATTTGTAGTTTGTAATCTACATAATTACATTTTAATAAACTATACAATTGGAATACACATTACATGATATTGATTATTAATTTCAGATAATATTACTCTTAGATGTATAGTGATAATAAGTTTTACATTATCATGCAAATTATAGAAATTATACATTACAGTCAAAGTTGTAATTTGTAGTTTGGAATCTACATAATTACATTTTAATAAATTATACAACTGGAACACACATTATGTCATATTGATTATTAATTTCGGATAATATACTCTTAGATATATAGTGATCATTATATGTTAATTTACATTATCATGCAAATTATAAAAACTATATACATAATACACTCAGACTTGTAATTTGTAGTTTGTCTTGTACAAAATTACATTTTAATAAATTATACATCTGGAATACACATTAAGTAATATTGATTATTAATTTCAAATAGTATTACTCTTAGATGTATATATAGTGATAATAATATTTTTTATATTATCATGCAAATTATAGAAATTATATAATACAGTCAAACTTGTAATTTGTAGTATGTAATATCATTTACATAATTACATACTAATAAATTATACAGTTGGAATACACATTGCGTAATGTTGATTATTAATTTCAGATACTTTCACTCTTAGATAAATAGGGATAAATTATTTTTATATTATCATGCAAATTATATAAATTATTAATACATTCAAACTTGTAATTTGTAGTTTGTAATCTACATAAATTATACAGCTGGAATACATATTACACAACTTTGATAATTAATTTCAAATAATATTACTCTTAATTAGATATATACGGATAATAATATTTTGTACTTTCATGCAAATTATAGAAATTATATAATACAATCAAACTTATAATTTGTAGTCTATAATTTACATAAATACGTTTTAATAAATTATACAGCTGGGATACACATTACGTAATAGTGATTATCTATAAGTTGCATGATAATATAAAAATATTATTATCACTATATATCTAAGAGTAATATTAATTGAAACATGTGTATTCGAGCTATATAAACATTTTATATTGGTATATAGTTCAATTTCCAAATTATCTTAGGATTTCATGTTTTTTCTCCTATGCTACATTAAATTTTTTGGGAAAGGTTATTGAGAAGCCATTTCTCCTATACTCTAAAATGTACTCTAAGAAGGGTGCATTCCATAACTTTTTGTGCGAAATATAAAAAAAAATTTGGATTGCATGTTTTCAAATCTATGTTATTAGGTGTGAGTGTTAGAAAGGCAAAATTGCAAAATTAGTCCGTAAGTATGGGGGTGGCAATATTAGTCTTCTAACTACGAATCTGACAATTTTAGTCCTATATGTATTAACTTTGTGGCAATTCTGGTCCTGCCGACCTAAATTGATCGAAAATCAAGAAAACAAATTAGGGTTTAGGGTTCCGGGTGCTTACTGGACAAATTTTAACAAGTCAGCATCCTATGTGGCATCGACGTGGCAGAGGCGGGAAAATTAGGCTAATATGTTGTTAAGGTCTGAAAAATTCCCAAATCATTTCTTAACCCTAAGAGACCCAAATCCCTCTAAAATCCCCTCTTCCCCCTTCGATCGAAGCACCGTTCCTTCTTTGAGTGAGGGAGATCTGAGTGTTTATTGGAGAAAAACACAGGGCTTCACCACAATGCCACTAAGGGACACTGATTTTAATGATTTTCCTCCACCTCCATACGGTATGCTTTCTAAAACTTTGAATGGGTTTTGTTTAGTTTGAGGAATGATTCTTTGTTTGGTATAAAATATGATAAAATGTTTGTATTACGAGGAACACTCACATTTTTGTATTCATTAAAGTGCGAATGTGGTCCATGTAGTGGAGCCCTACACTTTATTTTTTGTCTGAAGCTTTCCTTACATGTTGGTTGTGGTCCCATGGTGTTTTTTTTTTCTTTTTGTTGTTTATGTAGTGGATCCCAATTTTTAATTTTTTTTTTTTGGGTTTTTTGTGTCTGTTTTGTATTTTTACAGACTGTAATGATACAGAATTAGCAACTATTACATTACATTTTTGGGGGAATGTAATCTTCAAATTTGATTATGTGGATGTGTATGAAATTTCTATGTCAGAACTGAATAGGATGGCTGGGGAGGTTGGTTATTTTGATAATAAAACCTATTATGTAAAGGTTGGTGAGGTGTATCACAGGGTATCTAGTGATGAGATGTTGTTTAACATTTGTGTGGGTAATGCTCCTGATGTTGAAATCGATATATATGTTGAGATTGATGACAATGTAATGGGTAGTCAGGCTGGTGAATGTAGTGCACAATATCAGGAGGGGGGGTTACTGAAAAGGATGAAAATCTGAATGAATCTGATTCATTTGAAGATAGTGAGAAGGGAATGCGTCGAGGCGGCGAACAAGACAACTACATTATATTTCGCTTCTCCGACATCTTACTGATCCACACCTCCGGTCGGATGAATGGAGGACCGACCGATTTGATTTGAGAAATGATGAAGCAAATCCTCAAAAAACTGAAGAGTACAGTGATGCAGAGGATTTAGAAAAAAAAGAAAAAGAAAGAGAGGTAGAAGAGTTGAAGAATATGAAATAGCAAAATGAGAAAAATAAAGATGATGGAGGGGATAACAATGAATCTGGTGAAGAAGACCTTGTTAGAGATGAAGAAGAGTCTAAGAGCTGTAAAGGGTCCGATGAAGAGGACATAGGAATGAGACAGATTGTCTTTAATCCAGTTGAACAATATGATCCTACCTTTGAATTAGGTATGATCTTCAGCACTAAGACATAACTCAGGAATGCAATTCATAGTCATTCAATAAAAACAAGGAGACATTTAAAATCACCAAGAATGATAAAGTCAGAATTTATGCTAAGAGAGAATTTATGGTTGGGAGAGAATTGTGGGCAAAGACTCATTCCATCCCCCCTTTGCCACCGAACTTTGGTAGAGGGGCTGGTAGGCCTCCCAAATCAAGAAGAAGAGAATTTGATGAGGTTGTGATGAAACAGGAAAAAAAAAAAAAAAAAAAGGGGGAAAGGTAAACCACAAAACAGGATGAAGAGGGTGCAAGCCACTGTGAAGTGCAATGTTTGTGGTGAAGAGAAACATAATGCAAGAAGATGTCCACTGAAGAAGCAGCAGTCAGAAGCCAATGCAGCAAATGCATTTAGTCAAGTGACAGGACAAGCAATGAACACCTCAACATCTAACTCAGCAATCAACCAACCTGAAATTCAAACAAGGAAAAAACTAAAGGCAAGATAATATCATTCTTTAACAACTACTTGTACTTGTTGATGTTATTAATGAAAGTTTTTACTATGCAGGTTACTAAGTCCATGGACAAAGGAAAGAATAAAATCGATCCACCATCAGATTGCCAAGCCACAATGCCCTGCAGCCAAGAAACACCATCAGTAAGTACTAAGGAGAATGATTTTTGTTTACAGTGGCCAAAATATTCACTAAAATGTTCTTTCTATTTACAGATACCTAAAGCAGCATCCATTAGGCCACCTAAACCACTACCCTTTAAAGCACCAGCCCATAAACAATCGTGGTTGCCAGCGTACAAGCCTTCAACACCTCATCACCCAACATCAACAAGTCCTTTCAAGCATCCTTCACATAAAACTGACAACAACCCACTGCCACCAACTCTTCTGCAGCAACTAGTCTCCAAGGTCAATATCAGAGCACCACCAAGATGGAGTGGGAGACAACAAGCATATCCAAAACAACCACTTGATCCAAATTCTCAATCTGTTGTATCAAGTTGCATTTTTATGGAGAAAGATGGCAAGAAGTATGTTACATTGTCAAGGTTGCATGGAGCTTTATCTCAAACCAAAGATAAGAGTGGAAAAATCCAAGAAGAAAGATGGGAGGAATGCACAATTTGTCTAGTGTACTTTTGTTGAATTGATGGGAGGAATTGAGATGGTTTTTTACTTGAGATGTATCGGTTTTTGTCAACTCAAACACTGAAAGCATATGTATTTTTTGTCTACTTATGACTTGAGATACTAATGCCATGTAAACATTTGGATATTGGTGATATGAAAGTTAATGTTTATTTTGGTATATTATGTTCCATTTTTATGAAAGCAGCAATGATATGTTAATGTTAATGGTTGAGTCAGTGATAACATAATGTTAAATTATCTCTTTATTGCATAATGTAAGCCACACTGAAGGTTAACAAAACTGAAATTTGGCATTAACAAACTGGACATTAACATTAACAAACTGAAATTTGGCATTAACAAACTGGAGATTAACATTAACAAACTGAAATTTGGCATTCCTATACTATCCATCTACCTACCCAACTTGCAAAGAACACAACCCATGATGCTATCTGACAAAGGTTAAGCAAAAAAAGTTTCTCCTTCAACTTCTTTGCTTCGGTCTCCATTCGTTCGAGCTTGCGTCGCATTCCAAGTATGACACATATAGCTCTAGCACACATAGGGGGGTCCTCCCACGTAAAAAATTTGCACCCTCCAGTCTTCACCAAATAACAAAAAAAACGCAGAAATGAAATTTTTCAGAAAATTTAAATCTGCAAAAACTCAGAAATTCTACCTTTTAGAAAACTTAAATCTGCAAAATTGGAGATTCTTACCTTATATTTTGGCATGAATAAAACTTTCTTCCAGGATTGTCATTTGTCCAAGATGTCCTCAATGGAGCCCTAATACCACAATAGCAGTTTATTTCAGTAAAATAATTACCCGATGCCATTGAAGACATTTTTAGCTTCCTTTCTTCACTTTCTTCACCTTCAGTTAGATTTGCAGAGTGAGGAGAGATTGGAGATTCATTCTTTTCTTATATTAAGAGATAGAAGCGGGAGATTGATGATTTTTTCCCGCCTCTGCCACGTCGATGCCACATAGGATGCTGACTTGTTAAAATTTGCCCAGTAAGTACCCGGAACCCTAATCCCCAATTTGTTTTCTTGATTTTCGATCAATTTTGATCGGCAGGACCAAAATTGCCACAAAATTAATATATATAGGACTAAAATTGCCAGACCCGTACTTAGACGACTAATTTTACCACCCCCATACTTACGGGACTAATTTTGCAATTTTGCCTGTTAGAAAATGGTGAATGATAAATTAAAGAATAAATCGTGACAAGTGATTGGTTACGATGTGCGACGCATAAGAAGCTTGTGATAGCTTATGACAGCTCGTGACACATAGATGATGGTAGATGTGCCTCAATCATCATCCGGTCGTGTCTGATCAACCGAATGGTTGTGTCATTTGGTTGAAATGATGGGTCCATTGGGTGAAACCCTTCAGATGAAACGACGCGTCCATTTGAGTGAAATGATATGTCCTTTGGATGAAATGATGCGTCCATTTGGATGAAAGGTCATAATCTTTCAAAGACATCTTTTCTGATTGGACATGTCCATTCAAAACACCTTTCCAACTCCTATAAATAGGCCTCTCATTTCATTTAATTCATGGATGATAGAGATTCAACTTAATCATAGCATTCGTAAGCATAAGCATTTTGCAAATAGAGTTTAGCAAAGAGAGTTTCAAAATATCATTTGGTTCGTTGTTTCTCAAAGTTTGTAGTGCTGCTACTTTGAGATAGAAAGTTATTGTATCTTGGGAGACAAGTTGTCGGTTCCGTGAGCACTAGAGCGGGGCAATAATTGTCTTAAAAATAAAGAGTCTAACTCTTGCCTCGACTTCGTAATACACAATTTTCCGCACTATCCATCTCATTCATTCACTACAAGTTTAAGACAATTATTTGTCATTGTGTATTATGGCGACTAAACCTGCTGCTACCTATCCGGCTATAGCGATCGGATCTGCTGCTACTAATCCAGCTACTATGGTTGTCCAACCACATATGTCACAACCGATTGCTGCCCAAGGAGAAAGGCCGGAGAAATTCTCTGGTAATGCTTTTAAGAGATGGCATCATAAGATGTTATTCTACCTCAATACGTTGAACCTAGCTAGGTTCTTAAGTGAGAAAACCCCCGTTGTTTCTGAGGAGGAGACTGATCCCCAACAAAGGGCTACTTTTGATGCATGGGGATATGGGGATTTTTTATGCAGAAACCATATCCTCAGTGACTTGACCGATACTTTGTACAACGTATATAGCTCAACCAAGAGTGCAAAAGCCTTTTGAGAATTCTTGAAAAAGAAATACAAAACAGAGGATACCGGCTTGAAGAAATTCATAATTGGGAAGTTCTTGAAATTCAAAAATAGTGGATTCCAAAACGGTAATGGGCCAAGTCCAAGAATTCTAACTGATCTTGCATGATCTGCATGCGGAAGGAATGAGGCTCAGTGAATCCTTCCAAGTAGCTGTTATGATTGAAAAGCTACCTCCGTTATGGAAGGAATTCAAAAATTACTCGAACGGCGAGTTAGATGAAGAGATCTACATGGAACAACCTTAAGGGTTTGTCGTTCCTGGCCAAGAAAAGAAGGTTTGTAGACTCGTCAAATCATTGTATGTGCTTAAACAAGCTCCTGAGCAATGACATGGAAAATTTGACCGTACCATGTGGTCAAATGACTTCAAGGTCAACGAGTGTAATAAATGTGTCTATGTTAAAGGCACTTCCAGCTCCTTTGTCATAATCTGTCTATATGTAGATGACATGTTGATAAAGCGAAGCAATCTCTACCAAGAAAGTATTGACAAAATATTTTGATACGAAAGACATAATGTTTAGCTGACGTAATAGTAGAGATTAAGATCTCTAAAACGTCTGTAGACTTGTCTTATCATAGTCTCATCATGTTGAGATTGTACTAGAAAGTTCAATGCTCATGACCATCTACTTGCTAAGACTCGTGTAGATAGAAATCTATACATAAAAAAGAACCAAGGTGAACATGAAGTCAAATTGAATTTTCAAGAATGATTGATAGATTAATGTATATAGAGAAAAACACTCGTTCTATTTGAAATATGTGTTTATAGCTCCAGACTAGGCTGGAGAAGAAGCTGAATGGCTTCTTAATTTTTTGGAGCACAGTCCTTGTTGGACAAAAGCAAGTGCCTACAACTATGATACATTGTGATAGTCATTCGACTGTTGAAAGAGCACAAAGCAATATGTATAATGGTAAATCCGGACATATACATCAAAGATATAATACCATAAGACAGTGGATCTCTAGTGAAATCATATTCATTGACTATATTAAGTCAAATGATAATTGATTCATTAAGAAAAAGCCTTTCTAGAGATCAAGTATACTGTTCGTCGAGGGAATTGGATTAAAACCCGAAAATTAAATTTTTATAATGGTAACCCAACCTTGTTGACTGGAGATCCCAAGATCTTGGTTCAATGGGGCAACTAAGTAATAAAGATTGTGGAAAGCACTTGGAGTTTTAGTCCTTCCCATTCCTATAACAAAAAGTGTTGTTAGTAAAAGGGTAAAGGTTAAGCTATAAGCTTTTAATGATTCCTATTCTAAGTCAAGAACATTATAGGAGATCACCTATATAAGTGTGAAGACGGGCCGCTTCAAATGTAAAACACTTATGAATCCAAGATGGAGTCCACGGCCAAAACAGACTCAATCATGAAAACTAAAGATATTAGAGAAGGCATTGTGGGGTACTAAGCGCCCTAGTGTACTCTACTTGTTCACCTATGTCGGTTTGGGTACGGTCAGTTCACCGGGAGGATCGCCCTCCCAATTCGAAGTTTTTTCCTGAAAGTTTCAACCTTGTTTTGGTTTACACCAATGGTTGAACAATTCAAGACATCATGTTCATTGATTAGCCAAGTAAATCCGGTGGTATTCCCCTAAGGAAGGTTCAAAGCCACAAACTACCTATCCTGATGCAAGGACTTCTTGGCTGAAACTCTCTTAAGCGTCTGCATGCTCATATGCATTAATTTTCATTCATGTGGGGGATTGTTGAAAAATAGTGAATAATAAATTAAAGAATAAATCGTGACAAGTGATTGGTTACGATGTGCGATGCATAACAAGCTCATGATAGCTTATGACAGCTCGTGACATGTAGATGATGGTTGATGGGCCCCAATCATCATCCGGTCGTGTCTGATCAACCTAATGGGTGTGTCCTTTGGTTGAAATGGTGTGTCCATTGGGTGAAACCCTTTGGGTGAAACGATGCATCCATTTGAGTGAAATGGTATGTCCTTTGGGTGAAATGATGCGTCCATTCGGATGAAAGGTTATAACCTTTCAAAGACATCTTTTATGATTGGACATGTCCGTTCAAAACACCTTTCCAACTCCTATAAGCCTCTCATTTCATTTCATTCATGGATGATAGAGATTCAACTCAATCATAGCATTCGTAAGCATAAAAGCATTTTGCAAATAGAGTTTAGCAAAGAATGTTTCAAAATATTGTTTGGTTCGTTGTTTCTCAAAGTTTGTAGTGTTGCTACTTTGAGATAGAAAGTCATTGTATCTTGGGAGATAAATTTTCGGTTCCGTGAGCACTAGAGCGGGGCAATAATTGTCTTAAAGATAAAGAGTCTAACTCTTGCCTCGACTTCGTAATACACAATTTTCCGCACAATCCATCTCATTCATTCACTACAGTGAGAAATGAAGATTTGTCTAAATTTGATTATTGAAATCGTAAATATATATGTATTTGTTGTAATTGACATTTTAGTTGCTTTTTTTAACAACAATTTAGTCTAAAATATGGAGATAATTACAAGATTAAATCCACAGATTAGATTGTGAGAGAAATAGAGAAAATACATTTGTCTCACATAGGAATATGATGGACAAGTGTGGAGCATTTGATAAGGATACAAGGAGTATTTGGGGGTGAGTGTTTTACACTCAAAGTTATCTCATATTGGAAGTTTGTGAATTTCATAGACTCCTTATATTAAGTTCAATGTTCAAGTTGTATTTGAAGTGTTATGGACAATGTTTTTAGAACTGGACCGGGGATCGAACCGGTCAAGTTACTGGGTCACTGGTTCGACCGGTCGACCGGATTAAAAAAACCGGTTGACCCGAACTTTATTATATATATATATGTAATATATCAATACATTATATATCAATATATTAAATAAAAATAATTTACAACAACATTTTATAAAATCGGTACAATTTATAAATAAATACAATCTATAATAATTTAACAATAAAAAATCGACAAACCTCTTGAAGGAAACAAATTAAATCAAGATTCAAACTGCAAGAATTTAAAATTTAAAAACCCCCAAATATATTATATATTAATTGATAAAATAAATAAAATTTATAACAAAATTTTAACAATTGTTGTATTCATATATTTTTTTAACAAAAAAGTCAAAAAAAGATTGAAAAAACATGGAGAAAAGGAGAAATAAATAGACGAAGAAGAAAAATTGGTTTATTTTCTCTCCCACATTGAAAAAGAATAGAGAAAGCTTGGGCACTTTATCATAATTTAAGCACTTTCTCATGTCCCACATTGAAAAAAGACAAGGCAAGCTTATACAATTGAGCTTATAAATATGTCTCTCCCACATTAAAAAAATATAGGCAAAGCTTGAGCATTTTCTCATAGTTTAAGCACATTCTCATTTCTCACATTGGAAAAAGACAAGACAAGCTCACATTGGAAAAAGACAAGACAAGCTCACATTGGAAAAAGACAAGACAAGCTCAAATGATTGAGCCTATAAATATGTGATATTTTGTTTGAGTAATTGTCCATGAAACACTTGCCAATATATTTTTTTTGGCATTTATATTTTCACTTTGTGTATTTCACTATATTATTTTTTAGTGAAATATATGCTTGATTAGTGAAATATTAAATCATAGTTGGGTTGACCGGCTACCAGGCGAACCGGCCTTTGACCGATGCGGTTTTTATCCCATGAATCGAATCGGACCCTTGGCTGGTTCCCGGTCGGACCGGTTGAACCGGCCGGTCTGGTCCGCTTTGAAAACACTGGTTATGGAGACTAGAGTGAACATGGGGTTACCTCACATGTGTGCCGCCGCCACCCGCCTCGCCCCGCCCCAGCTTCGGGTGCGGGCTCGGTGTTAAGGCGAAAGTCTCAATATATATGTGTTTGCAGCAAAAATTATTTGATTTTGAGTTTAAAAACAGAAAAAATTATTTCCATATATTATTAAGTCAAAATCGGTTTTATTGCTTTAAATCAGGTATACAACAGAAAAATATGTCTGTTTTGACTGGTTTTCAAAGAGTTTAAATTCTATTTTTAATTCTGGTTATGGCTGCCTAATGGAGACTTAATGACAAAATTCAAACCTGGATTAAATCCTGTTTAATGGTTGTTAAGCCTGTTATGCCCAGTCTTAATTGTTGCTGCTAGCCTTGCCTAGATAAGCTAAAAAAGGCTCACTTCAAAACACACCTCCAAGAATCCGATTTGGTCTTTCCTCTCTCGGTTTTTTCCCATCAAATTATTGTTTCAGCTCTTGTTTTGTAAGGTTTTTGAGTGTTTGTTTGAGGTGTTTTTCAGTACAAGTGCAGTACTAAACGAACAGAAATCGTCTTATCCTGGAAGAAATTACGTAGTACCCGGTGCGCGTCTAGACTGGGATGTATAATTTTTTCAAGGCAAGCAAATTTATCTGCGATTCGGTTTGGTGAATTTCCTTGGACCGAGAATCGTTATGATACAATTATCGTTGTAAGTCTTTCTTTACTTTCTGTAAAACAACATATCTAACTGTTTATCGCTTTGCTCCCACGTGTTTGCTTTTCCGTATTTGGTTTCAAACTGTTTATAAAATCTTATTGATATTTCAAAATGTTTACTATGTTTGTCTGTGATAATTTTTCCAACAGTATTGTGTAGGTATGAGATTTGAATTTTATAATGTAAAATTACAAAAAAATCAACATGGCATGACAATATGATCTGCGGGCCTTCTCATGTCTCTTCTTCTCTACCACCACTCATACATTTTTACAAAAAAAAAAAAATGAATATGGTTTAAGATTTGCAGGCCTATGATACAAGGAATGACAAGAAAAATTATGAGTCCCTGTAAATGTATAAAAGAAGGCATTTTCAGTGGACATATGCTACAAGGTTTCCAATGAAACTGGGCCTTTTCAATAAGAATGGACCAAACAAATAAAATTTTAAAATCCTAAACAATGCAAAATTAAAAATACTATTTAGAAATGAAACCAAACGGCCCAGTTTTTTAAAGTATCTTATAAGATGTTGAAAGCTTATAAGATTTATAAAACTGTTTGGTATATTTTTTTCTAAAAGCTTTTAAAATCTCAAACAACATGTTTAAAATCTTATAAGTTCTTTACCAAACAGTAAGCTCAAAAACTTCTTTCTTTTTTAATTGATATTTTTCCCCTAAAGCAAAACAAAAAAATCTATTTATATGATTATAATTCTAATAATTTGATGGTTTTTTCGGTCATTATTACAATAGATAAATTACAAGCTCTCATAAGATTTAATATAATTACAAATACCCCTTCATTGTTTGAAAAATTACCAATATCTCTCTGATGTTTGATGACATTATATAATCCATGATTGAGGCCGACAATTGTCAATTTTGCCCTTGTTGTTTTTTTTCAGTAAAATGAATAATTATATAAAAAAAATGGACGAGACGAGGTGGAAGAAGAATTATAAAAAAAAAATCCACTTAGTCCATACAAAAAATTTTAAAAATTAAAAAATAAGTAAAATTACAACTCATAGTCCATAAGGGCGTTATTGAAAACCTAAGGGTGACTAACATATTGGGCTAGTTGTTTGACAACCTTTAAAATCGGGTGGGGGTGGGGGTATTCATAATTTCCCGACCACAAGGGGGTATTCATAATTTTTCAAAAACAAGGGGGTATTTATAATTATATCAAACATCACGAGAACTCATATGTAATTTATCCTATTACCAATGTGACGAGCTTATTAGGCCAAACACTCTACCACTTTATAAACTTTGTCATTTTATTTATACAAACACTTCTAAAACTTATTTTTAAAATAAAATTCAACATCTTTAAACTCTTAAAACATTAAGAGCTCGTAAAATATTTCAGATAAGTTTAGCGAAACACCCCCTCAAAGTCCACCACATTTATTTTATGGAGATTTCATTCCCACCTACTGATAAAAAGAAACCCAAAATGTTGAATTTTGGCCTCAAAAAATGAATCTTGAAATTTGACAAATCTATACAATTTGGACTTTGTTATTAATTTTAAATGTATATCCCATTTGCATATGTGAACACATGTTTATGGTTGCTCTAAACAATAATTTTGCCAGTAATTATATTATATTAAACATGATTATATGATTAATCAATAGTCGTCATCTTTACATATTCATCAAATCTTGAAAATTAATAGATTAAAAGTAGCACTTTTAGTTGACATTTTTTCCTTTCACTGTAATCTAATGGCTGACTTGGGTGAAGTCAAGGGAAGGATTTTAGGGGTAAACGATCTTCTTCACACGTCAGGTAAGTAGACTAATGTCATATTTATGCATGTATTATTTGTGATTTTATTTTTAAATTTTAATTTTATGATGGTATTTTTTTAATCTATGCTATTATAACGAAAAGAAAGCTATGAATATAAAGTGAGGTTTTGACACCACTGCATTAATTTTTTGTGACCCAAAAAATATCATTCAACTGATAAGATAATCAGCTTATTCAAATTCCTAAGTTTTATATTGATTTAACTGCCCAATTAATATGTTTTATAGATTTTATACTTGTTTATAATATATTTTAAACGTGAAAGGTTATTTATTATATACATATACGGCGGCGTGCCATGAATCATGATGATTAATTTGAAAAAAGAATACATATGTCAAACATTCGTTGGTGTGACAGAAGATGAACACTGGAGTTTAGTCCACTTAATTTTAACTTAGGGGTAATTACACTTAGACCCCTCTATAAATGTGAAGTTGCTTTTTCCTACAAAAGAATTAAAATTACACTTGTACTTCATTCGAGAATTCTATGTTTACAATTGTACCCATTTTATAAGAATTTGGATGAAAAATGCTGAAAGTATCCAAATAATAATAATAATAATAATAATAAACATAAACTTTTTTATTTACCCCTCGTTTAGAATGTCGTATACTTTATTGACAAATCACCCTAATAATATTTTTATATTTGTAATTAAGAAGGTAAATAATTATATTATATATATAAAATCAAAAGGATATAATTGTAATAAAATATTATTATCGACTTATAGCGATTGCATAGTTGTCGTTGATCGAAAAAGCTAACCATTTTTTGATACTCTTTTTAACTTGTTATACATATGGGATGAAGTTAACATAATTATTGCGTCCATTTCTTCAAAATATCTTATTTAATTATTTCATCTACTGTTGTAGGACTGAAATATAGAAAAAAAAAAAATATTTGCAAAGTCAACATGGAAAAAAAGGGAAAAAAAAAACAAACAATCGTGATGATATCTGAGACGTAAACAAATCCAAAAAGTTTATTATAGTATTGTCCTAAGCATATGTTTGCTCGCGGCTATATTCCATATAATGAATAGTAAATGAAATTATTTGATATTCAATTGAAATCGATCAACAGCAGCTCGTTTAAAATTGATTTATTAAACTTAACAAATTAAACTTGAGCAAGATTTTTTGTTTGGTAAACTTTGAAGCACAGTTCGAGTTTGATTCGATTAGTACAAAAATAATAAAATATACAAATTACTCAAGCTCGACTCTTGTTTGATCCAATTAAAGTTGGTTTGAGCTTGATTAGATCAATAATCAAACCAAATTCAAACATAATTTTCAAAGTTCGGTAATAATTCAAACAAGTCTAAACAATGATACGTTCAGCTCGATTCGAACTGCCATATAGAAGATCGACACATGATTTTAGCCCGCCTAGTTTAACTTATGAGAGGAATCTTGCAGGAACAGAAACAGAATTCCAGCAGAAGACAGCCACTCACACTTATCATCGTTGTAATCCTTAGCTATACAGAACCAAAATTGTCTAGATTTAAGATCAAGTTCTTCATATGTAAGAAGCAAAAGTTGCCAGAAGGAAGCAACATATGAAAGAACAGAACGATGAACGACGCATTGCAGGAAAAATCTGAATCAGTTATGATCATATCAACCACAATTCAGGAACTCATGAAAGAAAAATCATATCATCATCATTATCTTCCATCTGTTCGACAGAGCATAGAGCGCGTGCACGATGATGGCAAACCGGTATTTCATTCAATGATCTTGTGTTAGCAATGTACATCCAGTATCATGTAATAAACAAGAAAAACGTCTATACATGAACGGTTCCAAGAACCGACTTGCAAAATCAACGACCATCTAAGCGCCCAACGTTCGGTGATTAGAAGGGTCTAGCTGAATTCCAAACCTCTATGCACTGCTGGTCTTTCCGCGTCAAAAACATTTTACTCCCACCAAAACTCAAGTTTGTGATCCGGCTTCCACCTATATCCTTGGCTCTTCCCATGATGTTCTTCCGAAAGACTCTCTCCTGTAATCCACTGTCTCGTTTTTCCATAGAACCAACGAGTACCTCAGACCATAGCTCAATGTTTCCTCCTTTACTGCAGAACACTTGGTTTCCATGTGTTTCGACTTTACAACCAAGCCCTTCTTTCTTCCCATTTGCCACCTTTCTCCCGTCACCAAGACAAACCCATGGTATATCAGCATTCACACTTCTCAAATCAGCAACAAACACTTCGCCCGTATTTACACCAACTTTGAACATTGCAGATAGCGTATCTGAAACCGTTACATCCGAGAAGCAATCTACTTTTTCCTTAAGTTCCAAAACCACATCTCCGGTCCTAATATCCCAAAACCTAATATTCCCCGATACTCCAGAAGGTCCACTATGGGAACCCGAGGCCATCAACAAGTTGTGACTAGAAATCCATTGCAGTTTAGTGGCTGGAATTGCAGAATCAAGATCAGCACCAAAGATTTCATAGTGACCAATCTTGGTAACGGGGCGTAAACCATCATTGAGATCATATATCATAATGCAGTTCGAGTTCCTCCTACTGGACTCAAAGCTAGTGAACAAGAACTCAGTTGATGCCCCGATAGCTTGCACCGTAGAGCCAGACCTAGTGACGTTTTCCCAACTCAACGTCTGTTTAACAGAACCCTTATCAAGATCAATGATCTGTAGCCCTGAAAAGTCAGTGGCACCAGCAGCAGCAACCAAAGGCGACAACGATAATAACGAATCAATGGCAGTGAATTGGGTGAGTATAGTGGTTTTTCTTTGCAATGACCAATCAAAGGAGGTGATTTTACTTCCATGAGCAACATGGAGTGATCCATACGGTGTCGTGGAGATGGCAGAGGGCGAATCTCTACCACTCAACGGCAAAATTAACGATTTTTCAAGGTTAAAGGCATCAAGTTGAGATGGATTGGATTGGGAATTTATAAGAAGGTCTTCGATACCATAGAACTGAGACTCAAAAATGAGGTCTTGAATATCAAAGGCTTTGGCTTTGGAAGGAAGGTTTCCAGTTCTGAGGAAGGAGAGTAAGATTGAGAAAAGTTCAGGGTCTCTGTCAATGAAGGGAATGACATGATCAGAGCTGGAAATCTTGGAGAACAGAGATTTGGAACCAGCTAAAGAAAGGGTCTGTTTGGTTGTCTGAAATAGCTGACCCCCCACATCAACTGTAACTATGTTAGAATTTGAATTCTGATGAATCCCATTTG
Organism: Sesamum alatum; assembly: GCA_034509735.1. NCBI lineage: Eukaryota > Viridiplantae > Streptophyta > Magnoliopsida > Lamiales > Pedaliaceae > Sesamum > Sesamum alatum. The sequence continues at coordinate 40,417,918 of JACGWO010000002.1, forward strand.
AGGAAAACTTCGACCCTGCAATAGATGGCATCTTCTGCAAAAAAATCCCCAATCTTTCAGCAATCACAATATCATAAAGTTCCAAAAGAACCCTAATATTTCAATCCCAAAAGTACAGATGAAGAAGGCAAAGAATCTATGAAACCCCAACAAACAATTGCCAAAAAGCAAGAATGGCTTGTAATTCGAGCAAAAGCCAAGAATCTTGAACGAATACCCAAGAAAAGCTTCGACTATGGCAAAAATGCATGAAACTAACCGATTCAAGATGAAAAAATTCAGAGTCTAGAAACCGTGAAAATGTGCTGGAAAAGTGTTTAGGGGTGCAGATAGGAGATGGGTAGGGTGAAAATAGGCAAGAAGGATTTCTAGAAGGTCATCAATGGCTGCCTCAGTTTGTGGTCAACAGAGGCTAAAAAAAGAAGGATCTTGGATGTTTGTTTTCAGGACAGGTAGTTTCTTGTCACCTATGTTTGTCACTAGAGCAGTCCAACAAGGACCAGAATTTAATTGGTCAGCGCCAAGAACAGGATATGTGGAGTTTGGACTTTATGTAATGTTTTTATATCTGTAGTAGTTTGCCTTTCAGGTGGAATTTTACTGTGGGATAATACAATGGTCAAAACACTTGGGAGAGAAGTTCCAAGAATGTTATGATGTTTGAAAACTATCAAAGATCACAAAGGGGGGAACAAATAGTTGTTTGAACTAGGTTAATTGGGAGTTCTTGTTCAAGAAAGTGGTGGGCTAAATTTGTTTGTTACTACGTTTTTATGTTTTTAGAATTTTTTTAAGTTTATAAGACATCGATTCATATATTTTTCTGGGAACATAACATATGTTATAGTCGGTCGTTTCAAATTTTCTTTCGTCTTCGTTTTTGGGTATAATGTCAAATGAGTGTTCATGTATGATAACGATTTTTCATACAAAATTCAAATTTATGAGTTTATATTGTATCAAAAACTCGTCTGATTTGAAATAGAGCCTCGTCAACTCGATCAAATAAAACTCTGAAATCATTAATATGGTCGTACAAAGAAATGCCCGGATTATGCCAAAGAGTGAGTTCATCACTTAACATTGGGAGGAAAGAAGAAAGAAGAAAAATAAGCTAATCAAGTAACTTTAGCAAAGTGCAGTAAGTGTTATATATACAGCAGTATAAAATGCAAAAACTCTAAGTTAAATGGTATAAAATTTTCTTAAATTTTATAAAACAAGTTATTCAGAACTCTGTACTATATCTCTACTATGAACTGAGACACCAGAAGAAGATCAAAATCTATTATGAAGTATGATTTTGGGCACTAGCAAGAAGTCTAGTGAGTTTGCTAAGAGTGTCACGAGCAGATATCGTGTCGGGATGATCTTCACCGCATATCGATGTTCTAATGAAAACAGCCTTCCGAATAAGATCATCCCCGATATCGAATTTCCCCCCTCTTGCCATTAGCTTAGCTCTGATTTCCAGCACATTAGCTCTAGCCAATGCAAGATCCTGCCACAGGTAAGGATTCAACTGCGCGTTCGTCTGGATCGGTTTCCAGCAAAGGGACTTGTCGAACCATTTGTCAACTGGGGTGACGAGCGTCTGGTCTGTTGCTTCTAATGCATCTGTACATAGTCGTAGCAGCTCCATGGCGGCACTGCATCTGGAGAATGTAATGAATGTCCTTATGGCGAGTGGTAGAATCACTTCTTTCACGAGGAACAATAGTTCTGTCACTTTCAGCTCGACGACTATTGGGTCCTTCCCGAATCCGAGGAGCAGGAAACATGCTGCCCATATGTGTTCCGGGTTCTGAAATATCGACCCTCGACTAATCACAGCTTGTACCATGGCTCGGGCCGCTCCCGTGATTCCTCTCTTTCGTGCATAAAGCTTGACGAGATGGTTGAGCTGAATGCAGCCGTCTTTTGTACAACTTCTTGCCATATTGAATCTCAACAACAATGAAGATGCTTCTGCTTCTGATCTCCGAGCGTATGATGATGTGAAGCCACATGTTAAGGAACGCAAGATCTTTCTCCATAAGCGACGACGGTGATGTTTCTCGGGTATTTTCTGAGCAGCTAGTGCTAGAATAGTTACCGGTATTGGTGCTGGTGCGAACCAACCGCTAGCCAGGACCATTCTAGTTGCCAAACTCCTTGGTCCATCTGCATGGTCAAATATGGAGAAGCAAACTTCGAAAAGCTGCAAAAGGAAATTGTTACGTCGGAGTGAATGATTTTCGCGACTGCTCCATGTTAAAACCCGGGAAGGAATCCGATTTATGGTATCCAAAAGCTTACTTGGATTAATGGGAAGCTCGGAGAGAATAGCCCCGACTATAGCTAGGCCTAGAGTTAGCCTTCCGAGTTTTTCCTCAATAACCCGTAGAGCATCGATTTCTGTAATCGGTAGATCTTTAAGGCTGCCCTGCATTAAAGACATCGCCTCAACCCCAGATAAGTAAGATAGTCTCAAAGGCTCGAGATTCATTATCCGGGAGTGGCGTGTGGATATGATAACGTGCGTCTCCCCTCCGAATCGAGGTAGCAGATCCATTACATGTTTGTGATCCCACCAGTCCTTCTCGTTCTCCAAATTGTCGATTACAACTAGAAAAGGAATGTTCCTCATGAGCTCCCTTCGGATTCTGGTGATGGCTGCTTCCTCTTGCTCCTCAAAGCTCTTCGGCCGGCCCTTTTCTGTGGAGCTCTCCACGCCCACGTCAATTTCTAGGAACGGCCATAGGTTCATATAATTGAGACGGATGTATCTGCTTTCCCCACCTATCCATAGGACCATTTTATACCTCTGATGAAACCGGTAAGCGAACTCTAGAAGCAGCTCTGTCTTCCCAATGCCCGAGTCGCCTGATACACAAGCAATTCCCCTTCCATAAACAACTTTCATTGATTTCCTCCGTCCATGCTTTCCACCACTCTTCAACTTTGGTGTGCACCGTTGTGGTTGAGAAAACTCAGTATTTTGCATTTCAATTTCCTTTTCCGATTCCTTCCACACAACTGGTTCTTTTCCCTTCCGTTTACTACTCTCGCCTTGTCGATCCCTTCGCTTTTCATCTATTGAACTAGTCCTTCCCCAGGCAATTGTCAAGTTCTTCCGCCTCGGTCTGGCCTTGAGTTCAAAATAGTCTCGCTCGGCATCTCCACTAACGTCGCCAAAAAGCATGAACTCCAGCTCGGACAACTCCTTTTTCCTACCAACGAAGTTATCATTTCGAGGGAAAGGGAACTCTTCTTTCTCTGCCTTCTCCCTCCATTTGGTTATTCTATCTACGATACTTCTCCGTCCCAATCTTAACGCCAAAAGAGTAACGGCTTGTAATATGCAATCCCTCCATTTCCCATCATGAGCCTCTAGTTTCCACTCATCGACACGGGAAAGGGCACTCACAGCCTCTCTCCATTCCTTCTCAAGTCCTTCGTAGACTAGCCATAGTTCGCCACCGTATTTTTCCCAAATCTCTCCTCTTTTCTCAATTATGTCTCTCACAAGGCAGTCGTCTGGACGCAAATCAAAGTACACAGGAACTAAGTTCTTCTTGCTGGAAAAATATCTCAGTTCTTCGATGGTGTACGGGTTCTTGAACGATTTCCTGGTCAAGATAACGACTCCAAATGTACTAGCATCCATAGCTTTCTCAACAATGCTATGTTTACGAGAATTACGACATCGAGCTCTGTCTGCTACAAAACAGCTCAAACCTTGAACCTCTAACTCCACCCGGAGCCAATTTGTAAACCGAAGCAATAAAGGCTTGCGTCCATGAAAGCCTATGTACACATCACAGCTCCTCAATCTACTAGAGGAGAAGGAAGTCGGAGGAACTGAGATCTCAACTAATCTCTCGACTTTCTTGGCTTTACCCTTATGTCTGGAGTAATCATTTTGATCGAAAACTTCATTACTTGATAAGGGACTTCTAGATATCCCTGCCGAAGAAGAAACATTCTCCAACTTCTGGGGGCCATTCGAAGTACACGCTTCAGCACCAGGATATACATCTCCTGAGGCAAATCTAACACCCGTAAAAACTTCTGATTCTGCATTCCCCAGATTTTCGTCTACATTATCTACATTTGTGCTGGTGGCATTGTCAGAATGCGTGGATAAACGGCCTGTTGCTGATTTTGGAGAGAAGAATGGCGATTGATTCGCTGAGAAAAATGCAGATGATGAGGATGACAGATTCCTGGATGTCTTATTCGAAAACGGCCCAAATCCAGCGTGGTCTTCCCGAATATCCATTTTCAACTTCACTTAATCCCTCCCAAGCCAAACTCACATGCATCATCTATACACCTAAATAAAGAACAAAGATTCAGAACCTCAAATGAGTGAATCCTTCAATCTCAAACCCAAATCTTGAATACGATAACTGGTCTACTAATCAAACTAACATCAAACACACTACACCAATAAAGAACAATAGCATATTAGTCTTTCAGACACACTACACCAACAAAGCTACTACCACATTGTCTAAAACAAGATTGCAGAGTATTACAAAACCAGAAATTTATGGACAGAGTTGCAGTAGCTAGAGAGAGATTAGAATCCAAGTTACTACAACTACAAACAACAGAAGCTAGATGTCAAATTTATTCCATCTGGGACCAATAAAACTAGCTGTGAGAGCATTCAAAGCTTCAAGCAAAGTACTATAGATCTAAATACCTAGTACTTCAAACTACAAAAAGAAAAAATAAAATAAAAAAAATCAAGAACTCTTAACATAAGTGACCCTTATCCAATCCAATGACATCAACCTGGATTTCAGGCAGCAATTCAGATCTGAAGAACTTACTTGAATCAAAACCAAGAATCCCAGTCTCAAAGTCTCAGTCTTTTATATTGACTTCAAATCCACTTCATAATCACAGAGTAGTGCCCACAATCAAATTCTTTGCAAGAAAAAGCACGCTTTATGAACCTGTCAAGGAGAAAAAGAAACTTCAACATTTATTCAGTCATAAAAGCAATGGCCATAGAGAGTATAGTATATATGCAGGGCCAGGAAATATGGGTAAAGAATGGAGAGAGTTGACAAGTATGAAAAGTAGGGAAAGTGAAGTAAGAAAGATTGATACTACTGGAGAGAAGGGGAGGCCCCAGTTCTTGAAAAAGTGAGATTTGAATAGGTGTAAGTGAAATGGGAAAATGGGGTTACCTTTTTTTAGCAGAAAATCTAAAAGGGCAGGGCTTGAAATATACTAGTACTATGTTCCTCAGTTCTTACAGAACATCAAGTCCATAGAAACCCAAAGAACAAAGATGCTACCTTTTTTTCCGCTTTCTTTCTTCAGTTTTCTCAGTCCCACTCTATGCTTTCCCTTTGCTCACTCTTCACTAGTTCCCATTCCTCTCTCCTCTCTCTCTCTCTCTCTCTCTCTCTCTCTCTCTCTCTCTCTATATATATATATATATATCTATATATATATACATATACATGTACTATGTTTTTTGAGCTGTCTGTATTTGGGGGGTGGGGTGTATGCACATGTATGAGAGACCAGGGCATACAAGCGGAATGGAGCACCGTTGGAACCACTCACTTCGATTACATTTCTACTATGATACATGGACACGGACACAGCGATACGAATAAGATACGATACGAACACGGCGACACGAAAAATTTTAAAAATTAAGACATGATAGGATACTGATACGACTATATATAATATGTTTTTTTATATATATTCTAAATTTTTTCGTAAAAATTTATGCAATATGATCAAGATAATACATAAAATAAGTATGTATTATATCTAAATTTTTAATCAAAATACATGACTTAAAAATATACATAATTAGTTTATATTAAAAATACGCAATGAAAAAATTTATAATCATCCGAATTAGCTAAATTACTAAATTATCATGACCATCTCTCAATTTTTTAGTAATTCATCCCAAAAATTTTATTTTAGGAGAAGTAAATTAATTTTGTTTCTTTTTTATTTAGCCCAAAACTCTTTTTTTCTTAAAAGACAATCCAAAACTTTTTTAAATTATAAAAAAAATCCTAAACGTGTCAGACACTCCTCCAAAATGTGTATTAAAAATACTGTGTTGTTTTTTTTCTTTTTTATTTTGTATTTTTGGACACATCTATGCCGTGTCTGAGGCGTGTCCGACATGTGTCCGAACTGTGTTCGTGTTCGACACTGCATCGAGTAATTATTCAGAGTGTCCGTGCATTATAGCATCTCTAACACACATGATTGATTTTGCAAAAGACTCATGCTTTAGTTAGCATGTTGATTTTCACGCGATTAGAGCATATTTTTTTGCACTAGTAGGAATTGTAGTCGATATACGAAACATATATGCGACTTTTGCAGACACGTGGGACGTTGTTTTTACTTTTCTAGTTTGTAAAAACAAATGTGATAGATATCGGGACGTTTAAAATTTTTAATTTATACGATAAAAGGAAATCTATACATTACTAGTTGTAACTATGCAATAAAAATGACTACAGGGGAGTGTGGCCTCTTTTTGTTTCACGTTCTTTAATGTTATATTGTGCGAGAAAAAATATATTTTCTTTTAATGTCGTTAGTCTGGACTTGAAACAAAACATATTATCCTTAACTAAGGGTTCGTTTGGTTCAAATGAGATGACAGGGGAAGTGAAAGGGGGAGGGGGAGGGCAAGGGGGGAAGGGGAGGGAAAGAATAATAGTTTTTTCTCAAGTTGTTTGGTATGATTGGAAGGTGAGTAAATTTAAAATGTTTTCCTTTATTTGGTACGAGAAAATTAGATTGAAAAGAAAAGACTAATTTTTATAATTTTACAGTTTAATCATTTCTCTTCATTTTGTATTAGAAAATAAACAAGTTAATATTATACTAATATCAAAGATCTAAAAATTTTAGTAATAAAAAAATATATCAAACAAGAACAATAATATTTTTTATTAATAAAATATTCATCAAAATGAATATCGTCCATTTATTCTAAACTATTCAGTTTAAATAAAATAAAAATTACTCGTGCCGGCGACAGGAAGAGGGAACACGATTAGGGGAAAGGATTATTCAATCAAGAATATAGCAAATTAGCAATTAAAAATTCTGAAAAAATTGCAAATGCAAAGTATATTTACCGAATTGTTGACTTCGACATAGCAGTTTTTCCAATGATTTGGTTATCTTTTCTCTGGCGATTATGTACGGTATTATCAGCGAAAAGGAAAAAAAAATTGGAGGGAAATATATATATATATGGGCAATAGAGTAAATAAAAATAAAATATGTATCTTTTTTGCCTTATACTTCCACTTTTCCACCCAATTTCAGGCGGAAACGAAATTGAACCCTTACGTCCAGTTTTACTTTCCCTCCATCTCTACCCCCAAACCAAACACTAAACTTTTTCTTATATATCCCCTTTTACTTTCACTTTTCTTATACTTCCACTTTTCCTCCCAACCAAACATGCTCTAAGGGATACAAAAACGATGGGTGCCAATCATAGTTTTTAAGACTGGAGAATGGTCGAAGCCCTGTGAGCCAAAAGGTTCGTTGATTTGTTTGCCTCTCTATAGAAGTAGAGGAAAATGACCGAATTGAGTTTCATCCCACTACAAAGAAAATAGGTTATTCCTTTCATTGCAGATGCATACTGCTTAAAGACTATGGTAAATCAATACCATCGATCACGATGAAATAAATCAATATAAAAGTTTTAAGTTTCGACCACAATTAATCAATATTTATTATAGTCTTAACTATGATAAAAGTATTTGTCATGTTTTTAGCCATAACTAATATATATTTATCTTCTTCTGTTGAAACAATGGTCGACAATCATTGCAAAGTTGGGATGAATTACTTATATTTCACTATGATTCTTTTCATTTATAACAAAATATCATAATTTTGTAGTTTTCTTGAGTGCCCATTCACACTAACATATTGCAATTTCAGTACGATGTTGTTGAAGTTGTTTGGCTCATTTATATTTCATAAGGTAATGATTAATGTTCTAATAATTAAAGATTTCTATTCTTTAAATAATGATAAATGTTTTGTGATTTATTACTTTCTTCTTCAGTTGTAGGAAATAATGGGGGCTGCAATAAAATAATTAGGGTTTGTTGCAGAACAATAAAGCATGATGAATGTTGAGGTGCCTGCACCCTCATTTCATAGACCTTTTTATGAACATTCATTGCAACCCTAAATCATAACGCCCCTCAAAACAATAATTCCTCATCCCTACTCGGACAGTTATCTACTTCACCAATCATAGGATTAAGAAAGCTATTTTTGCATTACATAATTTAGATGGTCTCCACTGCAATAATTGCTACTGTAGAATCGTTATTACTTTGTGTTTTATTATGTGAGATATTGTCTGTCTTAACTTTATATGAATATCACGATTTTGTTAGGAGAAGAGTCATTGAGACTTGTATTTCGCTCAAGCTTTCCATCTGCAATCAATGTGAGACGGTGTCTATATCACTGGCAAAAGTCGAAAAATTGCGTAAGTTCTTGATTTCTTTTAACACAAAAATAAGTTCTTGATTTGCTTAAAAAACTCTTAGACATTTTTTCCCCCTCAAACTACATCAAAACTAAAGCTCCTTCACAAATGTAAAAAAAAATAAAAAAAAATGCATTTTTCTTTATGAATTTGAATTTTTTTATTAGGTGTAAAGTTTTTAGGAGGCAACACATGTATTAATACTGACTAAACATAGTTATATACAAAGAAAATGAGCCACGACATGCATATGTATTCTTGATAAATTGTTGGGTCAGAAGTAAATGACATGAATTTTAAGGTGGATTCTTGATAATGAATAAGGATTCGAAGCCTTAAAAGCTAAAGTTATTCTTGTTGGGAGGATTTAACTCTTTTGATCCCGTCCAAATAGAATTTGGAGTTTAATTCTTTCGCTCCTGCTCTAGCTCCAAACATATTTAATTTTATTTTCAACGTGAAACACCGATATTTGCAATGAAAAAAAAAATACTTCACGCTGCAATTATGTCCGTTGTATAAAAAACTTCTAGACAACATCTATTTAAGTTAAATTGTGAGATTGTTATCTTCAAAGAGTAAAATACACCTCGATATTCTCAGTTGTAAACTTACAAAGTAGATCAACATTATAACCACATTGGGAAGATCCGGGGTTAGTAAGTCGTTAGAAAAATAATGAGGAGGGCTGGAAGAATATTAGGGTAGCATAAATTATAGCTGCTGCATGGACGACAATTATTTATAAATTTTTCATAACTATACTATTCTATGTGAACTACAAACACCAAAATAATTTAATTATTAAAATAAATTCATACATATTAGAATTTAGAATATACGTATGTCGAGTTATAAATACCTTAAACTAATAAAACAAATTCAAAACTTGTTTGAATATTCATAAATATTTTATATGTCCAAATGAGCAAACAATGAATTGGAAAAATGATTGTTAGAAAATGAGAGGTGGACTGTTACTGGTTTGACTTATTTGATGCTGAAGTGTGGATCATCTTTCAACATCACTCCAAAACACTCTTTTGGTACTACATATCAACCACCACGTGCCTCCACGTGACACACCCACACCCAATGGATGACTCTATGCCTTGCCTTCACACCAATCAACGGCTAGATAGTGTTTTAGGGTGTAGGACTAGGGAGAGAGGTGTTCCTAAATACCCTGTTTACTTGCGATGATCCAACCCAATCTCTTATTTATTTATATTTAGGTTAATAAATGATTAATCATAATAAATAGATGATTTAAATTAAAATTTTGGTTATATAATTTAATTTCATCCTACATTTTATCCATTATTAATTTATCACGACTTAATCCAATCCCTCAAAGTAAACGAGGCCAAAATCTTGAAAATGAATACTAGGGCTAAAATTGTAATTTACGTATTTTATGGACACTTGTAATAACTAATAAATCTACACACTTATACAAATCACCCATATTTTTTGAAAAATTATACATACACATTAGTCAACATCATTATATATCGAGGATAATTTGTGTAAACAGATCATAAATTAGGATTGTAAATATAATTAACCCAATAATTGTTTTTTGTTTAGTTGGAAGCGATGAATTTTATTAGTTGAAATAAAAAGATTACAATCAGTCATGTCAGTATCAATATTGGACAGAGACAAATACAACAATCATATCGACAACATCACAAAAACTAACATCTTGCTATTACAGCAACAAATAAACTTACTATACATTATAAACAAATCATCTTACATAGGGGATTCGAACCCATCACCAATAATTGTTAACAAGTGAAGTAGTGTGTTGTGTGTGTGTGTGTGTGTGTGAAGAACAAATGTACACAATCAATCAAAAGTTGCACGTTGGCCTACAAACAAGTAGACAAGTTTTAAGGAAAACAAGAACACATACAATCATAAAACAAATCAAACACCTCTCCCTTATAATAGTGTGTTGGTAGCTGGTTAGGAGGACAGCATAATTTAATAAGATTTCTTTATTTTTATTTTTAATTTATTTGGGGCCCACAAAACATGTTTAATTTTTCCCTAAATTTTGAATTCAAAGTGTCTTTACATGGGAATCTATGATTGATTGATGGAGATTGGGAATTTTCAAACTTTATTGGATAATGGTCCACTTATAACCAAAAGTGCCTATAGGATTAATAATTGTCATCAAGGAGTTAGGGTGTGTTTGTTTTTCATTTTCATTTATTTTTATTTTTAAATGAAAATTTTCATGACGTGAAAATGAAAATATATTTTGATTAGCTGATAAAAGTATATATTTCAAATAATACAACAATTGAAGATAAAAAAATCAAGAATGAAAATAAAAGCAAAAACAACTTAATTTCTTGTTGTTGTCAACAATTTTTTTTTCCACTTCTATTTTCTCTTTTATAAAAGTAGTAATTATAAAGGGTAAATTACAACTATCTCTCGTTGGGATTTGACATAATTATAAGTACCCCTTGTTGTTTGAAAAGTTATAAATACTTCCCTAAGGTTTGTAACCGTCTAACAAATAACTCATTTTCATCCATTTTATAGGTGAACTGACCAAACTGTCCTTATGCAAACTGAATTATTTTTATAAGTTTTGAATTCTTTTGGACTACTATGCTCAGGAAGAGGTTTTTTAAGTTTTTTACACAGAGGAGCAATAATGCAATTTGTCTCGGTTGATTTATCTACAATTTTGACTAAAAATTCAAGGACAAAGTGGTCAATTTCAGGCCTTTCGTTAAAAATACAAACCTCATGGGGTATTTATAATTTTTCAAATAACGAGGGAGTATTTATAATTATGTTAAACCTCATGGGAGGTGGATGTAATTTATCATAATTATAAATTACATTAATGTTTCAAAAAGTTGAGGAATTGAACAATACATTGATTCGATCAGTACATTAATATAACAAAGAATTATAAAATAAATCACAATAAATTTACATAAAGTGAGACAAATACTCACACTTCTTATCGGATCCAAATTTATAATTCTAATTTATTTTTTTATGAGATTTTCAACTTTCTTTCATGTGAAAATGACTCTACTAACCTTTTAGGTTCCACTTTTTGTCAATGTTTAGTTGCCAAGCGCGTGCACTGGAATCCACCTGGAAAGCGCTCAAACTGCACATTTTTTCACTACTCATAATGAGCCCCATACCCTCTCTTTTCGGCTAACTCTTTTTACAACTTCTGACATTATAAAATAGTCATATTCTTCCCTTCACATTTTACATTGCCTAGACAAACAAATTATTATTTAATTTCCTCATCTTTTAATGTAATAAAAATTGAAATAATTTTAATTTGGTTCACCATCACATGTTATGACTGGTCCTAAAACCCATAAAATTTAATTGTAAAAATATTTATAAATTACCAGTATTACAGTTATTATCGATTGAACCAACATATGTTGGTTGTTGATTAATTCAGAGGGTATTTAGTTAAACTTATTTCAAAATACTTACAAGTCCATTCGTCCTTTGTAAGACGTTTTTAAAACTTATAAGACAGTCAAATTTTATTTTTATTTTTAAAGTGTTTGGATAAAATAACATGATTATAAAGTTATAATTAATTTAAAAAATATTAAAAATAAATAAATTAAGAACTCCTTAATCATTCTAAAATAGCTTACTTGTTAAGTTTATAAGCTCTTTAAAACCACCCAAACACCTTATTCAAGCCAGATTCAACCGAATCAAATCAATCAAACAACAAGTGTAATATATTTATCATTTTTTTCTGAACTGTACATTAATTATATAACAAATGTATTATATTTCATATAATTAATTTAGATTCGATAAAATTTGATTTCAGTTAGAATTAAAAATAGAAGAAATAGAAAAGAAGAGGTAGGAGGAAGCTATATGTGTAGGGAGAGGGGGGTATAGTGTAATAAATATAGCATGTGTTATTATTGCCTAGCTAGCCATTCTTTCTGGCTCAATGTTTGTTTGTCATCTGTAATTGCAATAAAGAAAACAAAATGGACATGTGCTGAACATGCTACTTACTATCCTTGGACTCCACGCACTATTCAATATTGGACAAGGCACTTGTTCTTATCTCCTTGCCAAATTTCAAATCCAGGACAATTAGGGATGACAAACGAGATGGATAGAAATATCGAGTTTAAATGTGACTTATTCAAGTTTAAAATATTAATAAATTTAAGATGGGATGGAGCAGATTTCGTGTCCAACTGAATGAGACAAGATGGATTTTGGATCGTGTTAAAATTGAACGATGGGTTTTAAGTTCAATACTACCATCTTCAAATATGACAGAGTTGGTGTAATAAATGAAAGCATGTAAGAGTAGAGGTCAGAAAAAAGTTGGTTTTCAGTTCGTTGAGTTATAAAATATGAAGTTCTCTCTTTCTTTTATATCTATTTTTTTTACTACCTATAGTTAAGAGTTTGAACGAAAGAGGAATGAGGATGTGGCTTTCGTTCCACTTCGCGCAAAAATGCTGATCGAATTTTAAAATGTCGAGTCCTATTAAGTCTAACCACATTAAATTAATAAAATTATAATTAAATTAATTACAGTACAAGTATTATTTCATTCATTATGAAGTAATCACTTTCCTAAATTTGTTATATTTTGAGCAACAAATACCATATTTCCATTTTTTATTTTTTGGAAAACTATTTATAGAGGGTTAAATATGTGATTGTTTGTGGGGGTAGAAAGGTGATTTTTGGGCCGGGAGCAAAGTGTAGAGGTGGGTGGACCGGACTGGGTCATCCTGGATTACTGTTGTTATTACAACCAAAGTACAAATCATTGTCCGTCTCCACGTTGTAGGATTTTGTTGTTGGTCGGATTCTACGGGTGTCTGTTTCATCCATTGGAGGCAGCCAGCCCCCTCCCCCCCTAATTTATTAATGTTCAAGAATAATATAACATCACAATAATTCAAATTAATTGACAAAATAATTTAATTCATAATATAACTAAATTGATAAATAGACCAATCAATTCATATATCAATCTTTTTTTTATTTTACTATTTTACTAGTAACAATAAATAAATATATTTTTTTATTTACTTGTAGTTTGAAAATATTATTATTTTTTAATTATGTATCAAGTATCAGATTAATCGAATCGGATATTTTTCTCTATACGATAATCAACCTGATTGATTTAAAATTGGATTTGAATTACCCGAAACCCAAAAGATTATAAAACTATCCGATAGGATCTATCCAATCTTGTTTGAATCGTACCGGGGCCCGAATAATCCAATCCGATCGCGTACCTCGAAACACAAATAAAATCCTGTAATTATTCAATCTGGTAAAGCCCGTCAATTGTTGAATTAGGTCCATACTCTGCTCTGTAACGCCTCTCTTTAAGTTTTCGGGCTTCGGGCCCAATTCCAAATTTCAAGCTCTTCAAACGCCACGAGTATGATATAAATATCACTTTCTGAAATACTCATTGGATTTTCTGTTCAAATGTACATTGCATCTACTGTTCTAAGTAACATATTTCAGTTAATATGCATACGTTAATTGAGAGGGATAATTTTATTTACACTCTTGATTTATGATTTGATTATACAAATCATCGTTGCATTATGCAAAATTATAGAAATCATCCATAACAGTTAAAAAGTAGGATAGTTTATATAATGATGATGATATTTTTGGAGATGTATATATAATTATACAAAAGATAGAGGTGATTTGTATAAATAAATTATAGAATAAGAGATGTAAATATTATTATCTTTCATTGATATAAAAGATGAAATGAAGTAGGGTTGTCAATGGGTAGGGTCTTAGCCTACCCGGATCCATAGCCAATAGAGACTCATACTATTAACAATACCCATACCCTACCCAACCCCCTCAAGACCCAATGCCATTGTTTTGGACCCAGTGTTTTTGGTCCGAGTAGGGTCTAGACCCGATAATTTTTTTCTTTCTTAATATTATCGGATAATGTTTGATAGTTTTATTTAAAACAAGATAATTAAAAAATATTAAATAAATTTTAGATTAAAACAAAAACGATAAAGTATATTAGGTACATATTCAACACAAATTTACTTAGATCAAAATCACCAAAGTAAGACGAAATAGATTACTTATTTATATTTGAAGATTATAATAAATGATTATAAAAAATATAAAGTTGTGTTTTGAATTAGCAAAAAATTATTACTATATTGTTTACTATATACATTAGATTTATCAATACGTTTTTAATTTTTTAATTTTTCTTTTTCTACATAGAATTTATCAATAAATTCAACATTACTGAGATCAATTCACAAAAAACTCTTTTTCGATAGAGTTTTTAAAGAATATATCATTTAGTATAAAAGTAATGATCTAATGAAAATACTAAATTTATATATTTAATAGCAATCAAATTTAATATTATAAAGTTTTGAGCTTCAATTTTATTACTTCAATCAAACATTATTTCCTATCAAGATGTTGAAAAATATATCTGGCATAATTAATATATTTATATAACTAATTATTCAATTATTTATTATTAGAAAATTATACATGGTTAGAATTACATGATAAATATTTTTAAGATGTCTTAAGCTTTCTAGATTTGTTTACTTGAATTTAGATAAATTGATAGATAATAATTCAATTAAATTAAAAAAAAATATTTTTTTTGGGTTCACATTGAGTACATAGACCCATGGGTCTTGATGGGTAGAGACCCTCCCAATCTATATATTTTTAATGGGTTTGGGTCTGGGTCTTTAAATTAATCTATGAGTCCGGGTAGGATCTTACCCTACCCATTTACACCCCTAAAATATAGGAATAGAAAATTCAATCTGCATATAAACCAAAAGTTCTCACTAATGCAATAATCTTCTGATATTATTTTGTAAATAATGGACGAAAAAGGTCATAATAATAGAAATATTTTATTCTTCACAAAAAAGAAAATACAGCGTCACTTGTTCCAAACTTGTCCCCCGTCCCTCCAATTAAGATTCTATGACTAATAATATTGGATTAGATTTTTTGTTGCAAGCTCTATTCCTTTTTCTATAATATTAAAGATACACTGTCACGTGTATAAAGATAAAATTATGATTTGAGAAATATTTTATACACATTGAGTGTGTATATAGAGTAGAGTAAAAGATGGAATAGACATTGTAACAAAAAATTCGATTTGTGATATGCTTGAAGACTAAAAGTAATGATTTGGCAGACCTAATCTTGCCCCAGGTACAACCTGCCTCTGAGTGGGAATAGTAAGAGGGTGTTGCAAATATAAAAATAAGAATTTATCAACTTATTGTTGAAAAGAGTATTTTTACGATTTTTATTTTTAAATTATTTAAATTAAGTTGATTTAAGTCACAATCTATAAGCAATAACTACCAATTTCTACTTTTCATTTGTAAACTTGTAGCTATCAAATTGTTTTTCCTAACACCCGAACTCGTTTTTTGGCGAATGTAAATATTCATATAACTGTAATAAAGCGTACAAGTACAATAAGGCGGAATCACCGATCAACGACAACACAGTCGTGCACAACAAGGCACGGCCGTGTTGTGTACTATTTACATTGGCAAACTCGCATAACCTAACACGACCGTGTTCCGACGATGACACGGTCGTGTTGTACACTGTTCCCACGTGATTTTTCAGACCCTATATGTAGCAATGACCTGTAACAAAGGGGGCCAGGGAGTGCTAAGTAACCGATTCTTGATCTGCTCAACAACAATGCCAACAAGGACCTCAGGACTACGAAAGAGCTGTTGGAAACGCCGCATGTTCCGCTCCATCTACAAGTGGTAAACAAGGTCAGCAGGGAGGGAACGATATGAAGCATTCAGAAGATGGGTGCCTCGTCACCACCGAGCAGCCCAAGCAATACCACGATGTCAATCCGCATACGACCAAGAAAATCGAACCTCCCGTCGACACAGATGCAGACAGCCGAGAAAGCACATTCGAAGAAGAGGTGTTGATAACTCTCCAACACCGCCATCCCACATAACACACAATTAGAACCTAAATGCTGCAACCATGGCTTGTCCAACATGGACAACCGATCTTATATAGCCAGCCAAAGTACGAACGAGTTCCGGGGTATCTTAACAGGCCCTCGAAGCAAAATAGACCAACCCACAGGCCGCGGACGAGGCTGGAATAATTCGAGCGCTGAGGAAGCCGAGAAGCTACCCCTTTTTACATTTCACACAATCGAATCCGGCCCACCTCGAATCGACGGGATTACCGCCATGATCTGTATCACCTCCGCAGTCATCGGCCATGGCTAATTCCACTCCCACCATGTATGACCTCCTGCAACAAGGTCCTATCATGTTTTAGGCGGGCAAAATTTAATGAAAATTATTTATTGAAATGTGCTATATATTTTTTCATCAATTTTATATTTTTTTATAAAATAAAATATTTATTGATGGAGGAAATCAAATATTGCCATGTATGTATGGAATTGAAGTATTTAAGGCAATATGAATCTTGCCTTGCCAATAAAGGAAACAAATACCACTGAATTGATAATTTTAGATCACATCTTGTGATTAGGAAAATAAATGCCAAATAAATCATGAAGGGCCAATCAAATCACGCCACGTCATCAAGTAAATATGGCAAAGTTTTTCACCATACAACTATAAATAGGGTTGTTTTTCCAGTAATTGAGGACACACACAAACAATTGAAAGCACAAGCAAGAGAGCATTCAAAAAGCTTCAAAATCCTCTCAAGCACAAATCAAGGAGAATCCACGACGTTCAAGCAAAGTTCAAGGTGTTCGTCGCGGAAATCATCCAAATCCAACGTTTAATTCGAGAACAAGTTAAAGGACCCGCGGATTAACGTTATCAAAGCACAAATCCACCTTGGTGGAAGATCAAAGCTTCAATTCCACCAAGAAACACAAAGAGTTCAAGTCAACTCTTCCAAAATTATAGCGTTTAATTCGGGAATAAGTCAAAAGATCCCTCAATTAACGTTATTGAAGATCCAGTCAACGTCAAAAGAGATCAAAACGTCAACTTCCCCCTTCAAAGTTGCCGAAATTGAAGATTGCGAAGAATCAGAGGCTTAAATTAGAGATTTCACTCCCACAACATATTTGATTAAATTAAAAAATTATTTGTAATATTTTTCTTGTTTCAATAAATTCAGAAATACGAAATTTGTGTTACACATGCAACCCGGTGACACGGGGAGCTATCGGATAATGCTGAATTAGAATCTCATGTGGGTGCCATGGGTCCTGCCAAAGCAAGAAGGTGCTGCCATCGCCCACATTAAACGAAATGTCCCTCTTGAATTCATCATGAAGCTTCAAGATCTGCTTCCAACTCCAAGAACCCGAGCCAAGCCGGGCAACCCAAATGGATGTTCGTCTCAGCCGATAGGTCCTGACCCACCGAACCCATAATGACGAACGTTGCATATCAAGAATGTTCCAAAGATGGCGGCTCATCAAAGCTTTGTTCACAGGATAAACAGGTTGAATTCCTAACCCACCACATTCAATCGGGTGACACACCAAGGACCAAGCCACTTCAGCCATGCCAGTCCCTTGCTGCCCCTGCCATAAAAATGTCCGTAGCCGTCTCTCAATCTCGCGAACCACCCCCTTGGGGAGGAGGAAAACCATGGCCCAATAGATGTACATAGCCGTGAGTACCGACCGTATGAGCTGGACTCGGCCTGCAAATGAGAGTAAGCGAGAACCCCAAGAGTGAATCCCGGAGTCCAATCTGTCCAGGAGTGGCCGACAGTCCCCAAGTGTAAGCTTTGCTATGATTAAAGGCACCCCCAAATAACGAATAGGCAACGTGCCCCGAAGGTAGCCCAGGAGGTCCTGCAGATGCTGGGGGTTGACCATAGACTTGGAGAAAAAAATCAGACTTTTGTGAATATTGGCCTGCAACCCAGATATCCCTGAGAAGTCCAAGAGACCCTGCCGTATCACCCTAACCGATGCCTCGTTTGCCTCACAAAAAACCATCAAGTCATCAGCAAAAGTTACCATAAATAACCCCAACTCCACACAACGCCAATGGTAGTGAAAATCTGTGGCCATATGTATCCTTCGCTTAAGCCCTGTATGTAGGAGTTTCATCACAAGCACAAATAGGTAGGGGGAAGTCGGATCGCCATGCCGGAGGCCACGAGCTTCATCAAAAAATCCCCGTGGCTGCCCATTAAAACAAATAGAGTAGGAGACCGTGCACACACACTCCTTAACCCACATCAATAAGTTATCATGAAAACCAAACAAACGTAATGCAGCAAGCAAATAGTCCCAATTTACCGTATCGTACACCTTACGTAGATCAATCTTAACCGCGCACCGCTTGGGAAGTCTGACCTAATTATAACCAGAGAGCAGGTCCTGCGCCAGCATGATGTTCTCACTGATATTCCATCCCGGGATAAAGGCATTCTGACTCTCATCAACAAGCTTATGCAACACACCCTTCATCCGCTGCACACAAGTATATTAGAAATTACTTTATAGAGCACATTGCAGCACGAGATTGGCCGGAAGTTAGCCACTGTAGACGGCGTATGCACCTTAGGAACCAAGGAAATAAGGGTGGCAATCACTTGTCACAGCAAGCGACCCGTGGTGAAAAATTCCCTCACCGCCTCCACCACGTCCTCCCTCACCACCAACCACGCCTCCTTGAAAAACTTGGTTGAATAACCATCTGGCCCCAGCGCTTTATTATCATCAATAGCAAACAGCGCCCGTCGTACCTCCTCCGGGAAAATAGGTTAGACCATGCACTCCGCCTCCTCCGCTGTGAGAGTGCCCGGGATGAACATTCTCAGGGGCTCCAAATCAACTGTCTGTGGCTCCCGTGGTCCCCCCAACAAATTCTGAAAGTACGACACAAATTCCTCCGCAACCTGTGCCTCCTCATGGACCACCTCCCCTGCTGAGGTTCTGATTTGGAATATCTTATGTCGTGCCCAGCGAGCAGCAATTTTTTGAAAGAAAAACCGCGTGCATTGGTCCCCATCACGCAGCCACTGCAATTTAGCCCATTGCTGCAACATGGTCTGCTCCTGCTTTACCGCAGTCACGTAGACTAAGCGGCATAGCCACTATGTATGCTACACAAACACATCAGTCGGGAACTCCTGCAGCAAGGTTTGGATTCAGGCCAGAAATCCATTAGCCTCCAGAACATTCCAAGAGAAAACCACACCAAACATGCGGATTCCATGTACCCTATGCCTCCAAATCATGGTTACCTCACGTAGAAATGAAGCATCAGTGCAAAGAAAATTATCGAACTGGAACATACCTCCTCTACGAGTGGGGGCCCTGGCCGCAGAAAGAACAAACGGGCAGTGATCCGAAGTCCACTATGTGGAGCATAGATACTCCTCATCCGGCCATGCTTCATTCACCAAGGCACGGTCCAAACACCTCCATTGACTTCTCTCCCCCAAACTACTATTGTGCCATGAGTATTGATTACCTCGCACAGGCAAGGCGTGAAGTTGGGCCTAGTGGACGCAATATCGGAATTCCCCAATTGCCAAAGAGCTATCTGAGTGAAGCCCCAGGATCTCACTAGCGTCCATGACCGCATTGAAGTCCCCCCAAATGAGCCATAGGACGTCCTCACTGTGTCCAACAAGGGCCACTATGGAATTCCACAATTCCCGGCTTGTTCCAATGTCATTCGAGCCATAAACAAGTGTCGTTAACCAGTTCCGTGCAGTGCAAAGCTGAGTGACCTTGCAGTGCACTAGCTGGTGCTGAGCTTGGAGAATGTCCACATTCACCTCTGACACATCCCATCCAACCCATATTCTATTTTTAGGCCTCGATCCTGCGTAATCCGTAAACCATATCCATTCCGACCGCACCGAGTCTCTAACTCGTGCTACATTATGCTGAGCCACCCGACATCCCAACAAACCAATCAACACCAATCCAAATTCCCGAATAAGCTCTATTACTGCACATTGATGGTCCCTTTTATTGAGACCCCGAACATTCCAACAGGCCGTAGAGATCATGGGAAAACATCATGAGGGCTGCAATATTTAGGGCCCTGATTTTTCGAGGAGAGCAAAGAGGTGCAAACGTCGTCAATCGAATCACCCAACAAGGCAAATTGGTTGTAGACGACGAGTTCCTTGCCCTTGCTGGAGCTAGACACGCCTTTGGGGGGGGGGGGGGTTGACACGACCGTGTACGGGAGGAAGGATGTCGTGCTTGCGTGTCCAAGGAGAACACAACCGTGTTCGAGGAGGGACACGACCGTTGGGCGGGAGCTGCTTCCAACACGGCCCGTGGACACGGCCGTATGGTGAGAGGCCGCGCAACGGATTGCTCCGACACAGCCGTGTGGGGGGGGGGGGGGGGAGGAACACGGCCGTGTTCCTCTCAGGTTTGTACGCTCTGAATTGCTACGAGGAGCACCATTCTTCTGTTGAGTTTTCTGCACATAAACGTGTGTGCCGGTCCCCTTCCAGTAGGAACTCTCTTGCGTGGGCAAACACCCTCTCCATGTCCACACACCTTGAACTTCGGGGGCAGCCATTCATACTCCACTTTGACTTGCATGGTGCTGCCCGCCAACCCATCCGCTGCCGGTTTAACCACCACCACATGCTTGGGCAGCTGTTCATCCAAATTAAAACACAAACCCGAGCATAATCAATCCGAGAACAAGCGAGGGTAATTGAGTCCGGGTAAAATGGTTTCCCTATCCCACTAGCCACGACTCTAAGCCCATCCGTGTCCAGTACTCAAGGGGGAGATTTTTAAACTTAACCCATACCGGCATACGCCGGTGATCAAGGCGCTCCATATTCATGCCAAGTTGCCAGCGCTGCAGGAATAACGGCTGGCCTTCGTAGAGCCACGGACCACCTTCCAGGACCTCCTCCATAACCGCCACACTATTGAATACAAAGAAGAAAAAACCATTCTCCGCCGCCACCACCTCCTCCAACGATTTCCACAGGCTACGCACAAAGGTATTGAGGTGATGGAAGTAGGGTTTCTTGCCCACAAAGTACCCCACCGTCGTGGCTTGCCAACGTCTTTCCCCAAGCACCACCATGTCCGGCGTAGGTTTTACCACGGGTACCCCATTTTGTGTACGCTTGGACAATTACCCAAATTCCTCCACTATCGGATCAGGCAAAACCATAGGGTTCAATCGCACGTTCCCAACAAACAAATCCGGCATCACCTGTGGTCCTCTGACCACCCTCCGATCCTGAGCCCTACCATCCCCCTCTGCACCAACCACCCCATCGCCACTCTCACCCATAGCCCTTGCAGCGGCGGTATCAGCCGCTATCACCGTCTCCTTCTCAAAAACCCTAATAGGCTCCCCCCTCCCAACCAGAACCCCCCGCCTCTCCCTCAGCATGCACACCACCTGGCCTAACACGTTTTCGACTAGCCGAGGAAGGCACATAGCCTTCCAGCCCCGCCGCAGGTGGCGGAGTCGTTTTGTGTATTTATTGTATTCATTCATTACTTAATTTTGAATGTGTAAAATAGTTCAAATTGTAAAATAAACAAACAAAAAAAACTTTAAGTTAAGTAAGAATCGTACAATAAATATACCAAAAACCTTCACGTAATTTTTTTTTTTGTTGAGATATTATATTTGTTGGGTGTCTATTATATATATTAATTTACTATACGATTTTTAATTTTAATTCTTCACTTATTAATTTTTTTTTAGTTAAAAAATAATTTAGTGATGATTTAATGTTCAAAATACTAAAATATGTTGAGAATAATATATTTATTTAATGTACGAGGGACAATTTTATCCAATTAAAAAAAATAAATATTATATTTAATAATTGAAGTAAATAAATATTACATCAAAAATAATTCAAGAGCAAAGTGTATTTAATCCCAAAATAAATATCGAGCAGAGTGTATTTAACCCCAAAATAAATATCATAGAAATTTAAGTATGCACTAGAATATAGATGTGGGCCCAAAAGTACGCCGGGGGGGTGCGCACGAAATGCCATAGAGAGCTTTGATGCGCACACGTGCGCACATTGATTGATGAGAACATAAGCTTTTTCGGTAATTACCTAAAATCTAAAAGGCCCTTTTAATTTTATTTGCGTTACTAAGTGGTGGTGGCCCACTTTCTCTCAAATTACTAGACTACCCCTTTCTTAAATATCAATATAACAATAGTAAAAGTATGTTTAAATTACTGCACTACTTAATTGATCGTGTTGTTTTATGGAATAAGATTGCTTAAGATAGCATCATTTTTTCTTGATACTATGTTAATTAGCATCATAATCATTGTTACTTTTTCTGTTAAATAATACATATTATGGAATTTCTATACGAGCCGTTATAGATTCGAAATAATCATATAAATAATTGTTAAACGTAGTACTGATATATTTGCAAACAAGAATATTAGTAATAATCATTGTTTAAATGGTATTTACAAGACAAAGTGTGTAATAGGAGTTCTATAATATTAACACTATATAACTGCTCAGTATTCAGAAATAAATCATGGTAATATTTGTATCAATAAAAAATAAATAAATTTAATTACATCTTCTCTTCTATTCATATACTTACGATTGTTTCGACTATATCATGTTATGAGTGTGTAGCGCCGGTGATATATGATATTGGAGTGACACATTTAATATTTTTTTAAAAAAAATTACAATCAATATGCAGATTTGATGGTCTAAGTGTCCAATTTTTCAATTGAATGTCACCAATTTGAACTTAATTGAGGATGTAGAGCTCGTTATTTATATGGGTGTATTATGGGATGACGGCGACCATTTTGTAATGTTTGATTTAGGGAAAATTAAATCTAACTTGGGTAAAATTACAATTAGCTTTTTCGAGGTTTGATGTAATTACAAATATTTTTTCGTTATTTGAAAAATTATCAATACTCACCTGATGTTTAGTGAAATTATGTAATCATTGAATGGAGGTCTGAAATTGTCAACCCGTCCTTTCTGTATTTACAAAAAAAAAAAGTTGTGAAAAAAATTTTGACAATATGGATGGATAATTTTGAAAACTTTTAAAAAATGATCGACTTAGTAAAAAAAAAATCTAGAAAATAAGTAAAATCATAATTCAGAGTCCACAAAAACATGTTGGTCAGTTTGTCATAAAAAAATAAATAAAAATTTAATAAAGACTAACATATTGGGCTAGATGAAAGTAGCTGTGCCTCAACACCATTAAAATGTACATTCCCCCACAAGCCCTTTTTAGTCAATTCACATCCAGCAGAAAATCTTTAACGAACTCTATATATATAGCCTCAGTCCCGTAACAATAATCATATAATAGTAAACAAATCACTTTTTAGTCATTGCCGTGTTTGAATAATACAATTTGCGGCATATTCACACACAATTTCGCTGTCCCTGCACACCGTTTTCCTTTTCATTTCTCGGAAATTCTTCTTCTATACATAGAGATTGGATTTTTACTTCTTCTTCAGTTTTTCTTTGATGAGGTGAATATTGTTTGATTGATTGGGTATAAGATGAGAAGCGGAGGAATTAATGGAACCGACGCGCTGGAGACGATAAACGCCGCCGCAGCTGCGATTGCGTCGGTCGAAAGTCGAGTTCGCCGAGCTTCGGTTCAGGTGATTTTGTTTTTTTGACAATTTTCATTTTATATTTTCGTATGTTATTGTGAGCTTTTGATGATGTAAAGTTAAAATGCTTGTAAGTTATCGGAGGTTTGGTGATTCAATTGTTTAATTTGTTCTCACTCACTTTATGTTGCTTAGCAGTGATCTAATAGGTTTTGGATTTCTTCTGATTCTTTTGGCAAGAAACTGCTAACTTCATTTGTGGATTAAAGGACTGCTCGACCTATTTCTTACCAAATTTTGCTTTCTATAACTTAGAACATGGTATTTTTCTTAGTTGTCACTTTGTGGATTTTTCTTAATAGGATAATGTAGTTATTAAGAGAGAATTGGACTATGTAAGAGTATTTAAGGCTACGCACATAGGAGTTTTTATCTGTGAGTAATCATAGAGAACTAAAAAGAGTCTCCAGTTGAACATGATATTGCCAACAAACTTTGGTGGATGTCGTTTGTTAGTAGTCATGCTGCCATATTTATTAGTCTCTTTTGCACTTAATGCCAATCTCTCTGAGATTTTAACTTGGCTATGATTCTCTTAAAACTCACACATTTGGCGAATGCAAGATACTGGAAAGAAAAGAGCATGAATGCATTGAGCCACTTTCTGCTGTTGGTTTGATAGAAAGTGGCATCGGCACAACTGACCTTTATAAGACTGCGTATCTCCCTGTTGGTCGCTTGAAACAAATCACTACCTGCAGGTTGTGACAGGGAGTTGATTTAAAGGCCTAAATTTGAATATCGTTTATAATGTCTTGCAGTATGGCAACTTGTTATGCTGGGCTTGTTTGTTTTTACCCTTATCTTGGTACACTCAAATTTCGTCGGCACAAGAAGCATTACTAGAAGAATGATACAAAAAATAGAAAAGAGGAAAGCTAAATAACTGAAACAAAAACAATGGTCCAGAAAAATAATAGAAGACATCCTTGTCCCATATCTTTTGCCTATCTAAAATAGAATCAGGCGAGTTCTTGTTTTCTTTGAACTGATACCAAGTATTGTCTGGTGGTTAAGAATTAGGGTGAAATTTGGTCAATGATTTTCTGAAGTATGCTCCTAAAGAATATCATGCCTCAGGTCTTTGTCTGCTTGTGATCTCCAAGTTACTTGATTAGCATTTAGGAGGCATTTCTTTTCAGTATGTTTAATGATAAAATGATTTACAGTCAATATGCAGAAATCCTTTGGCGAATAGAAAGAACTCACAAGATACAGCAATTCTGATATATTTTCTTTATGTTTAGTACTTTGTTCTACTTTGAACTTCAAAGGCTAAAGCGCACGACGCTCATACTTATTCGAGTAATTTGTTTTATAGATTTCATTATATGCAAAAACATCATATCCTACTAGGATTTTTACGTAGTTGTCACTCCTTACTGTCATGTGCAGAAAAGAAGGTGGGGAAGCTGCTGGAGCCTTTACTCGTGTTTTGGATCTTATAAGAACAACAAGCGAATTGGACGTGCTGCAATTGTTCCTGAAACTTCAGCCTCTGTGATGGATGTTCCCACAGCTGAACATCCACCGCGACCACCTCCCCTAGAGCTGCCTTTTGCCGTGCCTCCTTCCTCTCCTGCATCATTCCTTCCATCAGAACCTCCTTCCTCAACCCAGTCACCAACTGGCCTGTTAACACTCACTTCTGTATCTCCAAACATGCACTCCCCTGGTGGACCACCTTCAATTTTTGCTATTGGCCCTTATGCTCATGAGACCCAGTTAGTCTCTCCTCCAGTCTTCTCGAGCTTCGGCACTGAGCCATCGACTGCCCCATATACGCCTCCCCCAGAATCAGTCCACTTAACAACACCGTCCTCTCCTGAGGTCCCATTTGCACAGCTTCTCGAACCCACCCTCCAGAATTGCGAAGCATGTCAAAGATATCCCTTCCCCCAGTATGAGTTTCAGTCCTATCAGCTTCAACCTGGTAGTCCTATTAGCCATTTGATCTCACCAAGCTCAGGCTTATCTTGTTCAGGCACCTCATCACCTTTTCCTGAGCGTGAGTTTACTACTGGAATCCCCTTTTTGCTTGAGTTCAGAACCGGTCACTCACCTAAACTTTTGGATCTTGACGACATAGTGCGTCGGGAATGGGAATCACACGAGGTATATCGTGAAGTGACTCCAGATGCCACGGAACCTAGATCTTCTAATTGTTGCCATTTTAATCGTCAACATTCAGATGTTGCTCCACTTCCACAGATACCTAATGGGCTGCAGAATGATGAGACTGCTATTGTTCATAGAGTTTCTTTTGAGGTAACTGCTGAAGAAGTTATAAGATGTGTGGAAAAGAGGCCGCCGGTCTTGCCCAAAGCAGTGCCTGAACCTATCGAGAACGTAGAACATACAGCAGAAGAAAGACCCATCAGAACGGAAAATCTTACGGGAGAAACCTCCAATAATGCATCTGAGAAAGCCCTTGCTGATTGCGAGAATGGACAGAGGCATCAGAATTCAGCAAGAGAATTTAACTTCAACTCTATCAATGGAGTACATTCTGATGAACCTAGCATTGAGCCTAACTGGTGGCGAACGAGACAGTCCTTATAGACGACGGAGGGCCAAGAAAGAACTGGTCTTTCTTCCCGATGATGCAAACAGGTGTGAGCTAGCTGCACCAAAATGACAGCAGATAGGTAACAGGTAAATCAATTGCTTAGGGAGTTATGCTTTGCATGGCTGGCTCTTACTTGGAGCTATTTTTTAGCACTTATTAACCTGACTATAGCATAAAGAAGGGAGCACAGCTTAATTTTTTAGTGATGAGTAGACGAAAATGTCTTATCATAGTAACACTGACATCATTTAGGTATTTTTGTTTTTGTGTATGTAAATATTATAGGTAGAACTGTCATAAACATGCTGTCCCTCATGTCAATAAAATCTTAGATGATAATTTTGGCATCCATTTCGTGGTAAGCTCTCCAGGAAGCTATAATATATTGCAAAGCATTTTGTATGGCGTTTTTAAGTTATGATGCTCAACAGGCCTACAAGCTCCTAAGGGATGTACACTTCCGTAACGTTGTGCTTGCAAAGACCAGAAGCTTTGCATAATTAGATCCTCCTATGTTATTTTAAAAATTACAAATATTCTCTTGAAGTTTGTAATTTTTAATTAAGGGCCTGAAATGGTTCACTTTGTCCTTAATTTTTTTTTTAAATTATAGAAAAATCAATCGTGGTTAATTACATTATTGCTCCTCTGTGTAAAAATGTAAGAAATCTCTCTCAGCGTATTTTTGTCCAAAAAAAATTAGAAAATTTTAAAAAATAATTCAATCTGCATAAAGACATTTTGGTCAGTTCACCCATAAAAATGGATAGAATGAATTAGTTGTTAGACGGTACAAACCCTAGGAGGATATTTGTAATTTTTGAAACAAGAAAGATATATTCGTAATTATGTCAAACTTTAGGGGAGGTACTTATAATTCACCCTAAAAACTAAAAAAATGCAATTGATACCACCAAGCCCATTGAGGAAAGAAAATGCCCAGGCCCAGGCCTAGGCCCAAGTCCAATACATATTATTGGGTTTAGGCCCAGGATCAGACCCACTAAAAAATAATGTGTTGGGTTTTGGCTGGGTCTATACCCAATTAATACCTATTGAGCATTAATGCCCAATTTGGACCTTAAGAAAATGCCTCTATTTTCTTTTCCAATTAAATGGGGTTATTATCAATCAATCTATTTAAATTTAAGTGAACAAATTGAAAAAATTTAAGATGGCAGAAAATTATTCATCGTGTGATTCTTTAACCATGTGCAATTTTTTAATCGATAAATAATTAAATAATTTATTATATAATATATTAATTATACTAGGTATGTTTTTTCACATGTTTGATAAGTAGTAATATTTGAGTGAGATAATAAAATTGAAGGTTAAATATGTTGACTTAATATTTTTATATTTTAAATGATATAAGAAATTATACGTTCTTTAAAAAAATAACTCAGAAAAATTATTTGTGATTTGAGTCTCAATAATCATAAATTCATTTATAATTACTGATAAAAGTATAAGATAGTAACCCAATATTGAAATGAAACTGAAGTTGGATGTTAACATATATCAGCATTGATGCTGACAATGTCATGATTTGTATTTCGGTCATCAGTCGGTAAATGAAAAATAAAAAAAGATGTTAAAAAATATTAATAAATCTAATGTATACTAAATCCATGTTAGTTTTAAACGCAGTTTTCTTTTTTAAGAATCAACTTATTTTGATACCCAAATCCGAGTGGTTCATCTATTGGCTTCATTTTGGTAATTTGAATTGAAGTAATTTTTTGTATGATATTATACTATATTTTATGCATTTTGCTAATTTATATTCCTTTAGTCTTCTTTATTAATCTTGTGCTGAGTAAGCCAAACAACACTTACCCACAAAAAAATTAAAAATTAAAAAATAAAAAACAAGAAAAAGAAACGAATCCGAGTCTTACCTGACGACGTAACTTAGGGTTTAATATACAATTTTAAATTTAAAATCTAGAAACCTGTTGACCCAAAAAGAGGACAATCTAAAGTTTGGATATAAATTAATACATTGGGTTTTTTTTTTTTCTCATTTTGTATCCATCATAATAGAACAAGACCCTACTAATTGACACCCTTAAACCTCAACTGAGTAAAAAAAGCAACTTGAAGTTTTTAGTTAATTTTGTAACTCAGCCATTCTCAAATCGATTCAGTCAAATTTTTCTTAAATCAAGTATTCTAGGAGGATATATTAGCCTAAAGTCAAACTTCCCAAAGCTTCTTCACCAGCTCATTGAGGGGGGTTCACAAAAACTCAAATTATTGTTTAAATTAAGGTATTTGAAAATATAATTTTCGACTTATGTTTTTCAAAATAAGTCAGACGATAAAGCAAATGTTTTTCTACACTTCCACATCAACATTTTTTCTACTTGAAACTATTTCTTCTAATATGTCTTATTGTGGTCATAATGCAGAAGAGGAGCAGTGTAGTTTTAGCCACCTGGAACAACTTCAATAATAAGATGAAGGAAACAGAATGTATGAATACACAATAACAGTGCAGCAGATTAAACTGAAAAATCAACACAACTTCTTCCTTTTAACTGCATGTGATCATTAGTTTATTGATCACAGCAACAACACATCATTTACAAACAGACGGACCGGCCCGGTAATTGCATGTCAATGTTTTCTTTGCCTACTTACGGATCAGCTTTTCCGGCGACCTCGTCATCGCTGGAGGCATATTCATCTTCACTCAGCTCCTCGTCACTAGATTTCTCGTCTGGTGCAGCTCCAGCATCTTCAGGCTTTGCATATTTCTCGCAATACTCTGAAAGATGACCTCTTATAAGAGTTTGTACAATGGGACAAATTCATAAGAGGAGCAGCAACTAGAGCAAGTTATTGCACAAAAAGAAATGCTGGTGATTCAACTTCATTCAGCTGATTAATAGTGGAAGTCTTAGTCACATAGCCAGAGGTCGAGATAAACTCTGTTGATCATAAATTTCAAGCAACAAAAGGGCACAGATATGCAGTTATTCCCTTCTAGCAACTGAACTAAATTATGCTCCCGTCAAAAATTATAAAGACTAGGTCACGGAGAAAGAACCACGTAGAGAGAGTATAAACATAAAAGATGTCAAGCCAATTTGAGAGGAAAAAAGCATGAGCACAGACGGGAAGGCATATATGAATATTTGCCACGAAGAGCCATCGTGCGGTGACAAGTAATTGAGTAGTTCACATATATGACAGTGGATCCAAGTGTAAACCTCTTCATCTAACCTCCCTCATACAGGTTCCAAAAATGAATTCCGCCCACCAAAACTTGCGGCTAAACATTGGCCAATTTATGGTCTTATATTCTACTTAATCCTCATTTAGCTACTTGGTTATACTTAGTCTACAGGTATGATATAACGTAATCTCATTTGGAGATTTAATTGACAACCAATGTCGTCCCTTCACCATCTCTTTTATCTTGTTCATCGTTTTGCTTACTTTTGTGTCAAGCCATACAGCAATCGACACTCCCTTCTTCTACCATTTCACAAATGAAGTGAAATTAAGCTCCTCTCTATTTTCTCCAGGAATGAAAAGCAAAACGTCTTGTAATACGCAAGGTGCTCAAACATCATGAAGAAAAAAAAGAAAAAAAGAAAAAACGAACTTCTCTTCTTTGTGCCAAGCTCTCCAAATGCCCCAAAAATTACTCACTTGTGTACCTTAAACTTTGTTATATTTACAATTTGGTTGTCTAAGTCCATATGACTCCTTGATCCATAATAACTGAATAAACTTGTAACCAAACATATCCTAAAACAAGAAATATATAAGGAACAAATTTAAAAATTTATCACATTGATAATCATAAAATAGTTTGATAAATATATTATGTGTTATTCACTACTTGGAGCGAGAGGCTTCACGTTCCCTAGCCCTCCCCCTAGAAGAATTTAGTCCCCAAGTTCTCTTAAATATCCTGGAGAATTTGTTTTGGTGGACAATATTTTATCCCCTCTTTACAATTCTCCTCATTCACATTCACTTGAGCCAAACTGATCAGTCCCAACCTAAAACTATCTAAAGAAACTCTAGGAAAGCAATCAGGGAAGTTACTAATTATATGAGGTCGTTGATCATGTTGTATAGAGTTGGAGACCAATTGTAATCTTATAAAAATTTTGGGATCAACTTGTATAGAGTTGGAAGTCAGGAGACCAAATTGTAACATTTATAGATGTTATTCGAAAAAAACAAGAAAAAGAAAAACAACATTAGAATCAGACGTAATGGGATAGAGATGTTGCCTACTCTAGCTATGTCACCTTGTTCTTTGACAAAATGTTACTACACCTATACATAGCATATTACGAGATGGTAACAGGTAGAATGCATTAAGAAAACTAGTACAGCTACTCTTCTCCCTCTCAATTGGTATGTTTTCTGCCTTCCCTTTTAGTTTGTTAGTTGGCTACTTTAATTAATTTAGACTATTATTAGTTAATCAATTCCAATCAAATATATTTTAGTTAATGTTAATGATTAATTTTATTTTCAGACAATGATTGTTTAATTATTAAGAAGAGCTACTAATTAGATTAATCTATTTCTTAATTAATTTGTCTAATTGCTTGTAATCAGCCAATGAAATTGATTACATGTTTATTATACTTAAATAATTACTAAGACAGCGTGAAATTGAGATAATCGACAACACTAGTATGAGTATCATTAGCATTTGTTAAGTCACGGTCCAAGTTAGGGGTCCCCTTTAAGCATAGATCTCAGAGTGTAGAATACATGACCACAAATAGGCAAATTTTTTAGCACAGTTTTCCTATTGCCACAATTTATTCTTGGAGCCTATATTATGGGATTCGAAAAAGGGTTTAAACATCACATTCTCATTTACATCTACTTTTTCCTAACTTAAGAGAGAAAAATTGTCAGATGTTTTCCCTCTATTCTAGGGTGAAGTTTCTATTGTTCTTTTCTTGTATAATAGAAAGAAAGTTATATTCCCACAAAGACTTGGTAGCGAAGACTTCCTACCTTATTCATGCTTTGTACCCTCATTTGTTTCGGTTTTTGCACGTAAAATTTTTGTACCTGTTTTACCTTCATCTTCCACAACTAGTCTATTGAACTTATCTATCTTGAACTTTGCTGCTCTCATTCAATCACAATTTATTGATTTCCACTTCTTAACTATGATTTATGTTGTTAACGACAATCTCAAGAAATCTTTTCTGATGTGGAAGATCAGTCGAAACTACATCCCCAAAGTACACTTAGAATTTTAAGAAATTTCACCGTTTGTATTTATAAGCAGTGCCCCAAATGCAACCTGGGCTCTGATACCACTTATTGCCCCAAGTGTGACAACAAGATACGAATAATGAAAATGAAGGTATAGATACAACAATTTACGGAGAAGACCCCCAAACAAATCAGGATAAAACCAAGCAACTAGAAAGGCGTCACTAACAAATTTCTTGAGAATAATAGGGAACTAGATGACAAGATACCTTGAAAATTTATCTTTGAGCTACAAGAAATTATAATATATGAATGAGAATGAGATGCTTACACCTCTCCTTCAAGCCCCCTTATATAGGGTGCATTTAGTGGCCGTAGAGAATATGTAGCTAAAAGTTGATCAACTTATGACTGTTTGTTCTATTTGGTCATCATTTAGTTTACAAGTCTAATCCAGCATACAGTTCTCATATCCATTTCCAACTACATGCGACGTTTCTAAATGACCATCCACTAAGGTTGCTCTAGGTCGACGACTTCCATGCCCATTCTTTGCTGGATGCCAAACAATGAAGCAACAATCCTATTCCATGGAAAAAGAATGTTCTTCCAAAATCCATCCCAGTTTGTTAGTGTATTCCTTTTTAGTGGAAAATATATGTTTTCAATTTTGTATAATTTTTCATGTGAGATGAGATATGTTTGGATTAGTTATGAGATTGTGTTTTATATTGAATTGTGGTATCAAATCAATATATTTCTAACGAAAATACTAATAAACAAATGTGTTTTCACTTTAGTTACTGCTTCAGAAACTGAAAACTGAAAATGAAAACATAAACAAACATCTTAGTACCAAAGATCCAAATGAATGAGTGAGGAGAAAGGATTAGAAATAGAGAGTACTCCACCAATTTCAATCAGCTTTTTCCTCCCTCTGCTTACCGGCCAGTACGGCATAGCCCCAACCCTGATCATCTCTCTATGTCCCCCTCTACACTCCCCCCCCCCCCCCACCCACCAATTAACGCTGCAGAGTTGCTCTGACCGGCAACAATCTCCTTTCCAGCCATGAACTCATCTACATTACTCTTTTGACTTTTGAGCACAGCCAATAGCGTATTGGACACAGGTCGAAAACATGCAAAGAAACATAGACTTACAGAAGGATGCATAGTCTCCCTAACTTTTTTCCTTCTTAGCATGGAAGAAGTATGCTTCATATTTAGAACTTTCCACAAAAGCCAGTAGCCAAAATACACTCCCAAGAATAAACTATATCCAACTGAACAAGTGGAGAGTGAAATTACAGCTGAAAACCCAGCAGACATGTTCTCAACTTAAACTTGCCAGGGTTTTTTTTGGCTACCGTGAGGAGCCCTTTTGAGATATATTGAAGGTTACCAAGACGATACTTAACCTAAACCCTATTCATCACTTTCCTTTTAAAAAAAGTGCCTCTAATCATTTCCACACTAGATGACATTGAATGGACACAAATCCAAACAGCATATTAGGAAACTCATATAACTCAGAAGAAGGGAAAAATGGTGAAACAAAAAGTTGGATGCCAAATTTGAGATGAAACTAAGGTTCAGTGACAGCCTTAAAGATAAATGGAAAGTTACAGAATCATGACATGTGTTTAGATGAATATAGAACAAAACAAAATAGTTCCCAAACTATGTACTAATTATACTAAAAAAGCAAAGAGTTTATTTCACTATTTGCTCAAGAAAAACTACAGACTAATCCATGCACAATAGTTCCCAATTAAAACAAGTTTTGACATCTGCGTTAAGGACTAATGACAACACATGCCAATAATAGATGAAGCTGCATTAGTGATAAAACGGGTGTTTTTTATGTTAGAAATTAAGTAAGCAATTCACGAAAATAATCCATACTAGTTGAAACACATTGAACATAGAAGAAGCTAATAAGACTCTCCAACACCACAGGTTTTGTAGTTCCCAGAAGTAGCTCCACGGTGAGCTATTTGTGCTGCATTACATAAACATATCCAACAATTGCTTAGGTAAACTGACCTCATGGAAATTGGGTCAGCCAAGGGGAAGACTGAGTGCCTCTAGTCACAATATGGCATGAGAAAGCAGGATGGGACTTTCGGAGAAAACGGGCAAATGGATAATGCAATATTGCTTCTAATTTCACTACTATATGTCATGCACAGAGTACAATTATTAGGGTGAGGCTTTTTGGAAGTCTTGGACAATGCATGTAAATAATCTCAAAACCAATAAATTAATATTGTCTAATAAAATTCTACCTTTAACTCTCTGTTCATATGCATTGCGATCACGCATCATCATAGCTGCTGCCTCCCCATTCAGAGGATCTGATGGATTTGGGTACAAAAGCAGTTGCGGAAGAAACACTTCAAACACGTTTACTAGATCTGGAAAGAAATAAACAACTCAATCAAACTAATGGAACAATCATTCTTGATCTATTGAAGGGAAAACACCCTGGTAAAGCACTAACTTGCTCTTCTTCAGAAAAGGCTAAAACAACCAACTTACCAAACATGGGACTCCAGGTTTGATTGATAACATCTAAACAGACAGAGCCAGACCTGGAGCACAATGCACAGAATCATCAGAAGTTAGATATTGTTGCTCAAACAAGCATCCAATAATTCAAAATGAGCAAATCGCATCAACATTATGTACATTACTCACATCTCATCAACATTTGGATGGTAAATCTTGTTGACAAAACCAATGGAAGGAGACTTATACGGATAAGCATCTGGCAGCTCCACCCTTACCCTCCAAACACCTCCTTGATAAGGACCTGCCGCAGACAATTTGCTAAGAGGCGCCCAACAGAAAAGCAATTAACTAAAGCACTTCATTATCGCAAAGAAATATACAGAACACCTATCTTGGCACATCTACCAAACTGATAGAACAAGCAAATTACAGTGATCCAGAATACCAAGTTCAGAATAACTCTCAGCCCAACATCAGATGCATTAAAACTATCAGAATGTGCACAATCTTGGGCATTCTACAGTAGGGAGAAATGAACCAAAACCTTGCTATTCAACATTGAAGAAGGAAAACAATCAAGGCTCCAAGTTAACAAAGTTCTGTCCAAAACGCAACTTGAATTAAAAGACCATCATCCCATTAATTTATCACTAAGTTTCAGCTCAATCATCAAGTCCCAACAAGTCAAACATAAGCCCAAAACAATAAAAGAAAAATACAAAATTCGAAAAAAGAGGACGAAGAAATTAAACCAAGCCCAGCTCTGAACATATAAACAAATAGATCATAAGCTCCAAAAACAAAAGAAAAAAGTGGGATTTTTATGGAAAGTATTACTGTCTTTGGGTCCATGGAACTCCACATAAAACTCTTGCATTCCGTCATTGATCATCTCCACCTTATAATCGCTCATCATCCTACCACAAATCAACGAAAGAAACACAGACTTACGATTTCAAAACAAGAATAATATTCACTAAAACAGAGAACAAAAAGTCTTCAAGCTATTTACAGTTTCATCAAATCCATTTCCCTGCGTTTGCTTGGGGAAGACATGGTTCTCGATTTTTTCTTCTCCTCCTCCTCCTCCTACGTTTCTTTACCTTTTCTTTCTCAATTATTTGGTATATAACTCTGCTGAAATATATAAATATATATAATCTATGTATGTACACACACAAGTTGAGCGTATGTATACTTTAGTGCGTGTCTCTGTGTGTGTGTGTGTGTGTGTGTGTGAGAGAGAGAGAGAGAGAGAGAGAGGAGTGATGTCAAGGCGGTTCAGACTTCAGACATGAATGAGCAAAGTGGGGATTGAGCTGAGAGGTTTTCGGCTTAAATTGCAACTTCTTGAAAAATGTTTCTGAGCTGAATCTATATTATTCTTAAAAGGGCCTTTTGTTTTCTTGGGCTCGGCCCATCTTCAATTGGCCCTCCAACTCTTTTAAATTATGAACTGAATTTTTCTTTTTTTTTTCCGAAGTTACACTTTTAATCCCATAAAATGATGGGTTCAATAATTTCAATAAAATGATCTCAAAATTAAAAAAAAATTAATAATTTTTAAAATAATTTCAAAATTGGAAAAAATCGATAAGTTTAATCCCATGTCCAAGTTTCTATTAAAAAAAAACATAGACGACGGACACATGCAATGTGCTTCTCTGTCAATTGTGTGAGCATTCAACCTAGCGGACATGCACATTTCACGTATCCCACCGTCTAGTTTTTTATGAAAACTTTGACATGGGACTAAATATGTCGAATTTTTTCAATTTTTTAACTATTTTGAAAATTCCGTAAAAAAAAAGATTAAATATGTCAAGTTTTTTTAATTTTGAAATTATTTTAAAAATTGTGTGAAATAGAGGATCAAAAATATTGAACCCCATATTCTATGGATTAAAAGTATAATTGATGAATTTTTTATTCTTACAAGAAAATCTTTTCCTTGGGAAGTAGCCTTTTGTATAAAATTCCAGCACTCCAATATTTTGGTACAAAAATTACTAGTTTTTAACCATGTAACTTTTTTCAATTCAATGACGTGTGATGATATTCTATAGTTCCCTCCAAAATCGTCTAGTAAATTCTAAAATTTCGACTACAACAATTTGCCGAAATGAACGTTTCTTTATAAATATTAACTTTATCAATTTTTAATTCAAGGGAATGGGGCATCACTTTAGTATTAAATTGGTCGAAATTTCAATAAAATTTATTCATATTAGTAG
This sequence comes from Sesamum alatum, assembly GCA_034509735.1. Lineage (NCBI taxonomy): Eukaryota > Viridiplantae > Streptophyta > Magnoliopsida > Lamiales > Pedaliaceae > Sesamum > Sesamum alatum. The sequence continues at coordinate 40,454,658 of JACGWO010000002.1, forward strand.
TATTTAATGAAATTAAAATAAATGCTTTTAAGCATAATGGAAATAAATCTGTTCAGATTACAAAAAAAAAAAAAAAAGAAAAACTTTATGCTCATGAATTTTAACCATCTCCAATTATGATGAAGCCATAGTACCTCTACTGGGCTCATTTCACGAGCTACGAATGAGACCTTACTTAATTAATAAGGTTATGAATTTGAATTCTATAAATATATAAATATATTTATTTTTATAGTAATTTATTATTTTTTTTATTTCATTTGAATATGTCTATTATTTGAATTATTAATATATCAATTTAGTATTTTAATTTAAATATATTGAGTTATATAATAAATCGCATATTTATTTATTCTTTTTAAAAAAGGAAGAAGCTCAGAGCTAATTGCTATTTCAGCGCCAACAAGAAGTCGCATTCCTTGAATACTTGCAAAAGTTATCCGACATCCATGCCTTTAAATATTCCTCGTGACGTGGCCCAACCACCTCCACTCGATTAATTCCCAATTGATGGTAAGTATATATTCCCATTTCATATTAAATAAAAATAAAATTTTTGAGTAACATTAAATTCAAAAATCTCTTAGCTATACGTCTTTCAAAAACAAACTCATCGGACTCCTATCAAAACGAACAAAAGGACTCGACCCTAATGACAAGACGTGCATCGTCTCACAAACGTACGAGATTTTTTCTATAGATTATCAATTTTTACATACACTATCAATCCTTCATTGAAAAGTTCATATGCACATCATGTTTCACTGGATAGAACCAACAGCGTGATAAGTATAATATATTTGTCATGTGATTAATCACTTTTCATGAACTATACACTAATTATATGACAGATGTGTATATTTGTTGTATGATTAGTTGAACTCATATGACACTTAATTTCGAGTTAAAATTTTCCTACACCTTTAGTAAGTAACCTAACCCTCCTTATATATATGTGGGCTCTAAATTTCTGAACTGGCTTCATTGTATTGTTAATTATATTTCTAAGATTCTTCAATTCGACAGGATAAGTGTTTAAAATTCTTGGTTCAGACAAGATGAGCGTTAAAACCCGTCAATTTATAAAGTCTTTTTCTTTTTGGCATATCAAATAAAGTTTTTTTTTTTTTTTTTTTTTACATACTTCAAATAAAAATGTTAGACAACTGGTGAAAAATATGATATTGTAGAATATCTTGAAGAATTGCTTCTTAAACATTTTGGTTGGTTATTAATAAAGTCTATTCTAACATTTCCTTCTGGATTTTGAACAATACTAGCATAATTACTTTCTATATGACTTAAAATTGGAACTTCTTTATTTTCTCTTATATCTTCTTGGCTATTTTCTTCTCTATTTTGTGAAGTGGATGCTCTAGATGGAGTCATAATTTCAACTGGTGAAAAATATGATATTGTAGAATATCTTGAAGAATTGCTTCTTAAACATTTTGGTTGGTTATTAATAAAGTCTATTCTAACATTTCCTTCTGGATTTTGAACAATACTAGCATAATTACTTTCTATATGACTTAAAATTGGAACTTCTTTCTCAATTATCCAACTTTCTGGGAATTCTATTTCACTCCATTTTATTTGCCTTCTAGTATTAATTCTAGAACTATGTAAATTTGTTTCAAAAAATATAGTTTGTTCTAATGACTTATTATCTTGTATTCTACAGTTAGGATTAAGGGTATGAAGAAGTTTATAATATTGGTAAAGGGATATATAAAGATCCAAGATTAAATGAAGAATTAACTTCAGAAACAAATTTTTGTTTATAAATGAATAATTTAAATCTAATTGATTTAGAAACAGAGATCCCATTAGTAGACTATTCTAAAATAATAGATTTTAGTTCTGGATCTCTAGTTAGAAAAGAAATTCAGAAAGAATTCAAGGAAGAAAGATGGAAACCATTTAGGAAATGGTTCTTTGAAAACTTTAATATAGCAAACCAAAAAATAATCTCTCAACAATTTTATAAAGAATTAACTATAAGGAATAAAATAGTTGCTTTTGTTCCCTGGTTTCTCATCAAATATTCAGAACAATATTTAAATGTACTAGAGAGAAAGTATTTTTTAGATAATGGAAAAATTGTTAATAACATATTTCCCCCTCAACAATCATTTAAAATGAACTCGAATGAAATAGAAATTAATTTCAAAGCATTTTCAAAATTAATTGAAGATGATACCCTAATAATTACAATGGCCCAAATTAATTAGTTAATGAAAAAACAAAATTATACAAATTTGTATTTAAATATTATAGGAGAACAAATTACCGAACTAAATAAAAAAATAGATAAAATATCTAATTGGCAGCAGGAAATTAATTCTAAAAATACAGTAATTGGTGGACTAAATAAAGAAATCATAGCAAAATCATCAATCCAACCGCCTCCTGAAATTGAAGATTTCCATTTAAAACCCTTAGGAGAATTAGAAAAATTATTGGATCAAAAATTTAGGGACTTAAAATTAAACACCTTAAGTGATGACATGACAACTGAAAATAGTAGAAAAAATTTGCCAGAAGGAATAAATAAAATAGAGAAATATGCTAGGAAGCCTATGCAAACAAAATTTTATTATCCTAGGCCCACACCTCAAGACATACTATATGAGGAACAAGAGATTTATGACCAGCATAGCTATAATGGGAAACAAATTTATGAATGGAATATTGATGGTTATACAGAAAGACAAATCTACAATACTATTCACAGAATGATGATGTATAGTACTGTCTGTAAAGGAAATAATAATACAGATAAGGCTATTGCTAAAATGATTATAGCAGGTTTTACAGGACAATTAAAAGGCTGGTGGGATAATTATCTTAGCCCGATGGACAGAAATGAAATTTTGAGTACAGTCAAACCAGAAAATATGGAAGAACAAGCAGTCTATACACTTGCCATTAATATAGTAGAACATTTTACAGGGAGATGGTCCGATAATAGTGAAAATATTAGAACCCTATTACAGAATTTCCAATGTAAAACTCTAACATCCTTTAGGTTTTACAAAGATGTCTTCCTTACTAGAGTAATGGAACTCCCAGAATCCAATGATGCTCATTGGAAATCTAGATTCATCGATGGACTTCCTCACCTATTCGCTGAAAGGGTTAGGAAGAATCTCAGAAATGGAGGGGTAGCAATAAATTATAATCAATATACTTATGGGAAGTTAATTGGAACTTGCATTCAAGAAGGTTTAAATCTATGCAATGAAATTAGATTAAATAAACAAATTAAAAGACAAAATTTAACAGAGAAGAAACAACTAGGAGAATTTTGTGCTCAATTTGGAATAGAAATGATGCCGTCAGATAGACAAAAAATTCCCAAATATAGGACCCCAGAGGGAAAAAAGAAAAGACATAAAAAACGGAGTGATAGAAAAGAAAAAAATAAACAAAGAAACATAACCAGAAAAGATGAATGGAAAACTAAAAATAATGTAACAAAAAAGATAAGAAGATGTTACATTTGCGGTGAAACAGACCACCTTGCAAATAGATGTAGAAATAAAAGAGCTAAAAGATTAAAAAAGAAGATTAATAGTCTTAAATTAGAAGACCAAGAAAAAGAAAATATAATAAATACAATATTTTCTGAAGGAAAAGAATCTTCCGAATCTGAAGAATTAGAAGAAAATAATCAAGATGAATTAGGAAATATAGAAGAGAATCCTGAGAATTTATCAACCTCGGATGAATCAAATGAAGAAGATTCTTCTTGTCCATGTAAACAAGGGACTAATGAAGAAGAATCAGATGATGAATTTTATGAATTAATGGCACAATTCAAAGATTTGTCAACAGTAAATGTCCTTACAGATAATCATATAGTTGAGTTGCTCAGGGAAATTAAGGACCCTGAAATAAGAAATATTATCCTTAGTAAAATGGATAACAATAGAGGTTCATCTTCTGAGTCAAATCAGACATATGAAAACTTAATTAGTAAACCATTTGAACCCTATACAATTACTGAAGTTAAAAAAATACTCAGAGAAAAACAAACCATTAAAGATAACCCTTCCACTGCAGAAGATCTAAAATTAGAAGTTGAAAAATTAAAAGAAGAAATAAAAAATATTAAGAAATATAATCAGACTCTTACTACTAGAATAGAAATATTAGAAATAGACAAAAATAACAAATTCATTGAATTAAGTAAAGAGAAAATTGAGGATAATTTCCTATCTACATTAGAGGTAGTGACCAGTCAAAAATGGAATATAAAGATTGACTTATTGATAAGTAATAATTTTAGAAAAACATTTACTGCTCTAGTAGATAGTGGGGCAGATATTAATTGTATAAAAGAAGGATTAATACCAACCAAATACTTTGAAAAAACAACTCATTCATTATCCTCTGCCAATGGGCAAAAATTAAACATAAGTTTTAAAATCCCAAAAGCTTATATATGTAATAATAAAAAATGTATCCCTATGAGTTTCCTACTAATTAAGGATTTAACAAATGATATAATCTTAGGAACACCCTTTCTAAAAAAGATTTTCCCAATAAAAAACATTAATGACAAAGGTATAATAGGAACATTTGAAGATGAGATAATAAAATTTGAATTTATTACTCAACCAATGGATAAAGTTATTAATGAAATAAGAGATTTAATAATTTCTAAAACAAATCAAATCTGTTTTATAAAAGAAGAAATCAATTCTTTACAAATAGATGAATTACTTCAAAATCCAAAATTACAAGCAAAAATTAAAATGGTTCAAAATAAATTCGAACTTGAGACATGTAATGAACACCCAAATGCATTTTGGCATAGAAAGAAACATATTGTAAGCCTCCCATATGAAAATGAGTTTTTAGAAAAAAATATTCCCACTAAGGCGAGACCTTGTCAGATGAATTCCGAATATCTAGAGTTATGCAAAGAGGAGATTAAGGGATTAGTAGATAAAAAACTAATTAGATCCTCTAAATCACCTTGGTCATGTACTGCTTTTTATGTTAATAAACATGCAGAACAGGAAAGAGGGAGACCTAGACTTGTTATCAATTATAAGCCCCTCAATAAAGTTTTAAAATGGATAAGGTATCCAATCCCCAATAAAAAAGATCTTTTAGATAGATTGCATAAGGCAATAATTTTTTCAAAATTTGACTTAAAATCGGGATATTGGCAGATTCAGATAAGTGAATCAGATAGATATAAAACTGCATTTACAGTTCCTTTTGGCCATTATGAGTGGAATGTTATGCCTTTTGGTCTGAAAAATGCACCTTCAGAATTCCAAAATATCATGAATGATATTTTTAACCAATTCTCGAACTTTATTATTGTTTATATTGATGACATCTTAGTCTTCTCCAATAACATAGAAGACCACTTTAAACATTTAGAAATGTTTAAAACGATAGTCATTCAAAATGGATTAGTAATATCTAAACCAAAAATGAGTATCTTCCAAACTAAGATAAGATTTTTAGGTCACAATATCGAAAAAGGAGAAATAATTCCCATTAACAGATGCATAGAATTTGCAGATAAATTTCCGGATAAAATTATTGATAGAACTCAATTACAGAGATTTTTAGGAAGCCTAAATTATATAGCTCCATATTACAAAAATCTTGCACAAGACACAGCATTATTATATGATAGGCTCAAGAAAAATCCATTGGAATGGACAGAAGATCACACTAAAGCAGTTAGGCTAATAAAACAGAAGGTTAAATCATTACCATGTCTAACACTAGCAAATCCTAATTGGAAGAAAATAATAGAAACAGATGCTTCTGAAATAGGATTTGGAGGAATATTAAAACAAATCGATAATAATAAACAAGAATATTTAGTTAGATTCCATTCTGGAAAATGGAAAGCAGCCCAATTAAATTATGCTACAGTGGCTAAAGAAGTTCTTGCTATTGTTAAATGTGTTTTAAAATTCCAAGATGACTTATTAAACCAAGAATTTATTATCAGAACAGATTGTTCTGCTGCTAAGTTTATGTTTAACAAAGACTTTAAGCATGATGTTTCTAAACAAATGTTTGCTAGATGGCAAGCACATTTAGCTCCATTTAATTTTACAATAGAACATATTAAAGGAAAGACTAATAGTCTTCCTGACTTCTTATCAAGAGAATATCTAAATGAACACAGACATTGGTAAATTTAACTGGATTGGAGGAGAATTCTTTATAGGAGTAAGTACCTCCTCTAAAATCCCAGATTATTGGGTTGAAGATAGGATTGAAGGAGAAAGTTATTGGATGAATGGACTAAAATGGCCTGTATATAGGTTTGAATTTTGGGATGAGCCTATTGAATATAAGGCACGACTTAAAAGAATTCAGAGAATAATAAGAAAAAAGATTGAGGAGAGAAAAAAAATTATTTCGGAAATTCTTATTCAACATCCAAATGCAGACATGTCTTATCATTATCGCATAAAAAATATTTGGATAGCAAATTTGTTGTATCACCAAAAAATTGCAGGATATTATGCCGGTTAAATGAATAATCCTTTTATTGCAGGAATGCTTCCTCAAAGAGGAAGAGGCAGAAACTCCTCCAATCAGAGAGGAGGTAGATTTAGACCAGGCGAAATTATACGCCAAGGTAACAGATCATTAATTAAAGACAACATTTCCGGAATAGGAAGATACAATAAAGTCTCTGAGGAAGAAAATGAGCTCTTCCCGCAATTCCTCATATTTAAAAAGGAGCAGAAAAAAATCGCCGCCGAAGAAGTATCATCTTCTTCAGTATCTTATGCTAAAATATTGGAAGAAGAAGATGAGTTAGTAAACTATAAATTTAGTGAACATCAGGAAGTAATTATACTTCTGGAAAATGAGGATTTAAGGTGGGAAAAAGATCCATGGTATCTAATGAAAAGATATCTGGATGTGACAGCATTCACAGCAGGTTCATATAAACCAAGGGCTCATTATGAGTGTATCCTGAAAGCAATGCAAAGTGTTGAAATTACTCACACTTATTCCAATAATGGAAAAGAATTTAATTACTCAAAAGCAGTAATAAAAAAATTCATTACTGCTGTTGAATGGGGAATTAACCCATTAGGTGAAAAAGAATATATTCATCCAGAGTCTAAATCCCCAATAAAATTTAATTATTGGGACTATGTTGAAGCATTCAACAAAACTTTTCTCTATGAAAATTATAAGAGAAAACACACATGGTTTTTCAAAATTTGTCCATTAGTTTTCCAACAAGAAGTACCAAATTGGGTATTTCAATGGTGGTTAAATTATGGTCCTCCAATTTCTATACTCCCTGAAATTTTCCAGGGTTATTATACGGAATGGATCAATTGTTCGCCAAAAATTATCCAGGCGGAAAAATCACAGAAATGGATTGAAGGAATGGCCTCATTCTTCTTTTTTATGGAATTCTCACTTCCATGGATTTGGAAATGGCTACCTGAAGTAGGAATGACCTTACAAAAAATTCCTTGTATTAAAAGGAAATCTTGTTCTAAATTCTGGAGTAAATTAATGCTCATCAATCCGGAAACAAAAAAATATTTTTTGTCAAGAAGCACTTGATGAAATGGAGGAAAAACTCCAAGAATACAAAGCACTCCTGGAGAAGGAAGAAAATCAGACTCCTAGCCCATTCGAGCAAATATCGCAAAGAATCAGGAGCAAGAGAGGTATTATCTCTAAAGAACAAATGATTGAGGAATATCTCAATCAAGTCCAGAAAGACCTCAAACGAAATCTGACAGGAGCAGAGTCCCCAATGGAAACCTCTTCCAAAGATGAAGAAAATAAGTATTCTTGTTTAGCAGGGGAATCACAAGACCCATTTGAAGAATCCAACCACGAAATTATCCTTGATCAACTATTTCAGGGAATCAGGACTGCTTTGAAAGCAAAATCAAAAGTTGGGACTTCTGAATCTTCAGAGGAACAAAGGATAGATTACCACAAAAGATCCGAAGAAGAATCGGAAGAAAGTAATTTCTCCAAAATAATGAAGAAATGAAAGCAGACAGCATAATGCCGGAAGAAAACAAAGTCGAAAATTTTTGACCGAGTCAAAGCAACACGTGTCACACATACAGCAACACGTGTCATTCATGTAATACGTCTGGAGATGACTCCAGCCATGTGTCTTAATGCATAAGACACCTGTCAATCACAGACGGATTTGAAATAATACTTTCAGATCCGGCCTCCCTATAAATACCCCCTCTTAGATCATTAGAGGGACCGAAAACACCCTTGTACATGTATATCACCTTCTTTGTCCCTCACTAAATAAGATTTCAGCTTTGTGTACGAGTTTACACTTCTGTAAGTTTTTTACTTTAAATTATTGTATTTATTTATTGTATTTGTATTCATTTTAATTTTGCTTTTAGCCTAATGGAAGGCTAAGTTCATACTGTTGAATTATCCATGACAACGAAGATGGCAAGGTTCTAAAAAAAAAAAAAAAAAAAAAAAAAAAAAAGTATTTTAAATTTATGATAAATATACGGGGAAAATAAATGAATATGGAAAGGAGACCCTTTGGGTCGTTCCCTTAAATTATGAGGATGAAGGAAGTCTGTTTTACCACTGCTGCCCGGTTTTGCCAAATATGGCGTTGTGTGGGCCTTTTGGTAGTGTTTTAAGACTGAATTCGTACTTATTAATTTAACGGAGCGTAAAAGGTTCCCAAATTTACTCTATTCCTATTCATTTAAATTCTCTTTATATAGATCACAATTTAAGATACTCCTTTATTTTGATCGCCTTTCGCCTACATGGTCGGATTTACATTCCGCCTACATGGTCGGATTTTTGGCGATTTTTGTATATTTTTGGTATCTCTCGTCTTCCGCCTACATGGCCGGATTTATATTCCGCCTACATGGTCGGATTTTACGGCGAGGTTTTGTATTGTATATTCCCGATCCCTCCATGGCATGTCGCCATGGCTCCTTATACAATTAATATCTGCCCCACTATCTACTAGAGCAGTAAATGTTTTTCTAAAATTATTACTTATCAATAAGTCAATCTTTATATTCCATTTTTGACTGGTCACTACCTCTAATGTAGATAGGAAATTATCCTCAATTTTCTCTTTACTTAATTCAATGAATTTGTTATTTTTGTCTATTTCTAATATTTCTATTCTAGTAGTAAGAGTCTGATTATATTTCTTAATATTTTTTATTTCTTCTTTTAATTTTTCAACTTCTAATTTTAGATCTTCTGCAGTGGAAGGGTTATCTTTAATGGTTTGTTTTTCTCTGAGTATTTTTTTAACTTCAGTAATTGTATAGGGTTCAAATGGTTTACTAATTAAGTTTTCATATGTCTGATTTGACTCAGAAGATGAACCTCTATTGTTATCCATTTTACTAAGGATAATATTTCTTATTTCAGGGTCCTTAATTTCCCTGAGCAACTCAACTATATGATTATCTGTAAGGACATTTACTGTTGACAAATCTTTGAATTGTGCCATTAATTCATAAAATTCATCATCTGATTCTTCTTCATTAGTCCCTTGTTTACATGGACAAGAAGAATCTTCTTCATTTGATTCATCCGAGGTTGATAAATTCTCAGGATTCTCTTCTATATTTCCTAATTCATCTTGATTATTTTCTTCTAATTCTTCAGATTCGGAAGATTCTTTTCCTTCAGAAAATATTGTATTTATTATATTTTCTTTTTCTTGGTCTTCTAATTTAAGACTATTAATCTTCTTTTTTAATCTTTTAGCTCTTTTATTTCTACATCTATTTGCAAGGTGGTCTGTTTCACCGCAAATGTAACATCTTCTTATCTTTTTTGTTACATTATTTTTAGTTTTCCATTCATCTTTTCTGGTTATGTTTCTTTGTTTATTTTTTTCTTTTCTATCACTCCGTTTTTTATGTCTTTTCTTTTTTCCCTCTGGGGTCCTATATTTGGGAATTTTTTGTCTTCCTAACCCTTTCAGCGAATAGGTGAGGAAGTCCATCGATGAATCTAGATTTCCAATGAGCATCATTGGATTCTGGGAGTTCCATTACTCTAGTAAGGAAGACATCTTTGTAAAACCTAAAGGATGTTAGAGTTTTACATTGGAAATTCTGTAATAGGGTTCTAATATTTTCACTATTATCGGACCATCTCCCTGTAAAATGTTCTACTATATTAATGGCAAGTGTATAGACTGCTTGTTCTTCCATATTTTCTGGTTTGACTGTACTCAAAATTTCATTTCTGTCCATCGGGCTAAGATAATTATCCCACCAGCCTTTTAATTGTCCTGTAAAACCTGCTATAATCATTTTAGCAATAGCCTTATCTGTATTATTATTTCCTTTACAGACAGTACTATACATCATCATTCTGTGAATAGTATTGTAGATTTGTCTTTCTGTATAACCATCAATATTCCATTCATAAATTTGTTTCCCATTATAGCTATGCTGGTCATAAATCTCTTGTTCCTCATATAGTATGTCTTGAGGTGTGGGCCTAGGATAATAAAATTTTGTTTGCATAGGCTTCCTAGCATATTTCTCTATTTTATTTATTCCTTCTGGCAAATTTTTTCTACTATTTTCAGTTGTCATGTCATCACTTAAGGTGTTTAATTTTAAGTCCCTAAATTTTTGATCCAATAATTTTTCTAATTCTCCTAAGGGTTTTAAATGGAAATCTTCAATTTCAGGAGGCGGTTGGATTGATGATTTTGCTATGATTTCTTTATTTAGTCCACCAATTACTGTATTTTTAGAATTAATTTCCTGCTGCCAATTAGATATTTTATCTATTTTTTTATTTAGTTCGGTAATTTGTTCTCCTATAATATTTAAATACAAATTTGTATAATTTTGTTTTTTCATTAACTCATTAATTTGGGCCATTGTAATTATTAGGGTATCATCTTCAATTAATTTTGAAAATGCTTTGAAATTAATTTCTATTTCATTCGAGTTCATTTTAAATGATTGTTGAGGGGGAAATATGTTATTAACAATTTTTCCATTATCTAAAAAATACTTTCTCTCTAGTACATTTAAATATTGTTCTGAATATTTGATGAGAAACCAGGGAACAAAAGCAACTATTTTATTCCTTATAGTTAATTCTTTATAAAATTGTTGAGAGATTATTTTTTGGTTTGCTATATTAAAGTTTTCAAAGAACCATTTCCTAAATGGTTTCCATCTTTCTTCCTTGAATTCTTTCTGAATTTCTTTTCTAACTAGAGATCCAGGACTAAAATCTATTATTTTAGAATAGTCTACTAATGGGATCTCTGTTTCTAAATCAATTAGATTTAAATTATTCATTTATAAACAAAAATTTGTTTCTGAAGTTAATTCTTCATTTAATCTTGGATCTTTATATATCCCTTTAGCAATATTATTAGACTGAATCCTTATTTGTTCAACTTTATTTTCTCTTATATCTTCTTGGCTATTTTCTTCTCTATTTTGTGAAGTGGATGCTCTAGATGGAGTCATAATTTCAACTGGTGAAAAATATGACATTGTAGAATATCTTGAAGAATTGCTTCTTAAACATTTTGGTTGGTTATTAATAAAGTCTATTCTAACATTTCCTTCTGGATTTTGAACAATACTAGCATAATTACTTTCTATATGACTTAAAATTGGAACTTCTTTCTCAATTATCCAACTTTCTGGGAATTCTATTTCACTCCATTTTATTTGCCTTCTAGTATTAATTCTAGAACTATGTAAATTTGTTTCAAAAAATATAGTTTGTTCTAATGACTTATTATCTTGTATTCTACAGTTAGGATTAAGGGTATGAAGAAGTTTATAATATATTCTATAACATACACATATTAATTCAGATCCGGGTGTATAATTATACCCATGAGTTTTAACATTTAATGTTAAAGCATCTAATATATTTGCATCCGATAAGGACAATTGTAAATTCGGATAGACATTAAAAAATACCGGCCCGTGAGCTAGGCTGGATTGTATTATCCCAATCAAAGATTTTTTCCAATCTAAATTCCTTGCATCTCTAAGAGCAGCTAAAAAACTTTCAGGTAAACCTTCTAATGTTAAGGGTTTAAAAGCAATTTGTACTAATCCTATATGTAAAAATTTATATTCATCCTGATAATGCCCTATATCCATAGCATCTAAAAGTTTTATTACTCTTTCTTCATTATCAAGGGCTATTGATTCCTCACTAGTCTTTACAATCTGTTTTGTCTTCCAAAAATCAAATCGGCCGAAATTATAAATTAATCTAGGATTTACCTTAGGAATTGTCCATTTATTTAATTGACTTAAATTCTTAGGAATTTCATATTCTTCCTTTTTGGAATTTTTAACAGTATTTATATCTGAAACAGATAAATATTGCATATTAAGCAATATATAAAACAAGTACTGTTGAATTATCCAATACAACTTCAATAACATGGCTCCTGGAATTCATTTCTCGTACGATACAAAATGAATTTAACAAAATAAATTACCCTGAGTAGAAAACTTTTACAGATTAAACGATTTCCTTTTCTGGCTCCTCAATTACTATTTTGAATTTTTTTACATACTTCAAATAAAAATGTTAGACACTAATGAATACTAATATAGAACATTATTGTAAAAAGTAAATATGTTTTAGTATAAATTAGAAGGAACTCCCCTAAAATTTGTCATAAATTACTTTATTGTTATTAAAACATTACAAATACCCCATTTAAAATTCACGATCGTCTATTAAATACTATCTTGCGACAATCTTGTAGGGAGTATTTGTTAGACAACATTAATTTCAGAAAAGGAATTATAATTTTTTAAATAATAAAATAATATTTATAATTATGATAAATTTTAGGATAAATTGCATAAAACCCTGTGTATTTAAAAAATTTAGCTAAAAACCCCTTGTGTTAAAAAAATAGGCAAAAAAACCTTCATGTTTCGCAAAATAATTCACACTCTTCCCTTCCGTTAGTTGTCACTCACAGTGTTAAAATTTTGGTAGAATTGCCCGTTATACCCTTATTATCCTAGGTCATTGATCTTTAATAGTAAAATAATGCGCGATTTGATTTCAATTGATTTAAAAATATATTATTTATTTATATATACAATAATATATATACTATACATATATAATATTATATATATGATATATAATGGAAGTGATGACGGCGTCGGTGCCCAAACCCTGGGTAAAATTGAGTCGCCTAGCGCAAAAAGGGCAACGCGACGTTGCCTCCTGATTTCGTCATTGCCCCCGTAGATGGGAGTGACGACGGTCGCCCCTTCAGAAGGGGGTGATGCGACTTCGCCTCCCCTGTCGCCCCCATTCTGGGTGACAGGTTGCCCAAATCTAGGCGACTGTCAGTGGGGCCAGCGGTGAGACGGTGAGGAGGCAGCGGATAAAATTGGGAAAGTATTTTTTCTTTTTATAAAATAAAATTCAGTCAAAAAATGGAATAATTTTTTCAAAATTTAAAAATAATAAAAATATATTAAAATTTTATTTTAAATACATATAATAGTACTTTTAATTTAAATATTATTTATACTAAATAATATAATTGGACATAAATTTTTATTTTGATATATAATTAATAAATTTTATGTATAGATAGAATATATTGAAACATATTTAAACAAAAATAATAATTTAATAGTTAATATTATATAAATATATAATTGATTTACATCTAATCTAACTATATAAATTTGAAATTTAACTTTAGTATATTAATTTTTTTATTGTGTTTTTTCAACCTGTGCTATGCTTTTTAAAAATTTTATATACTTTTTATGTATTTATATATTTAAATTAATATATTTCATAAATAAAAATAATTTATTAAATAGTCTGACTGATAATAATTTAAAATTAATTAAATATATAATTTATTAATATATATTTAATTTAAATAAATTAATTTAAAATATATTGAAGTGTCAAAGAAAGGGAGTAAAATAAACATTTATACACTTCAAATAACATAAAAAAGAAAAGGTCAAAATTGAAAGGGGACTAAACAGACATCTATACACTTAAAATAACCTCAAAAAAGGTCAAAAACGAAAATCACTCACACAATGCGCGCGTGTCAAGCACTCGCAGTTAATTTCTGACAGAGATGAATTTTTTGTTGTATTTTATAAAATAAAAAAGATTTGTTACTTATAAATTTAACATAGGAGGATTTTACACTATTTCACCAAAATACTGTAAGTGTTATACAATTTGTCCTAAATTTTAAATTTTAAGGAATTCCGTTGTGATTTATACGGTTTTTTTTTTAATTATTATTATTTGAAATTGCCCTAAAACCCGAGTCAAATGTGAGTACTCTCTGGAGTAAATATTTTCTTGGTAGCAAGGATAAGATCCGACAGCTTTGTACTCGACACGTGTACTTCCTCCTTGCCTTTGTCGTGTATGAACACCCCCCTATCGGCTACGAGCCGCCCCTATTCCGACTCGGCGCCGGGATAGAGTTACCCTTTTTGCCCTTGATGGAAATTCGTTGGTGGGGGGTAAAAGTGGAAGAGTGAAAAATTGGAGAAAAGATCTGGACCGTTGGAGAGGGTGTGTCGGAGATGGATGGTACAAAGAGATTTGAATTTATGGGCGTCCCATCACGGAATATTAGGTGGTCCTCCTCTTCACTCTTCACTCTTCACTCTTCACACTATGATTTTTGGGCCTTTTGTTAGTTAGCTACCTTCCAATAATTATGTATGTTTGGTGGCATTTAAGAATTATTAGTTTCTACATTTATTTCATTTTAATTAATTTTTAGGATATTATATATATTTATAAGTATTCAAATATTTATGTTAGTTACTCTCAGTACCTCAAAATTCATGTATCATTCTTTTTTTTTTTTTTTACAAATTAAAAAATTACTAAATTAAGGAGGTGGACAATTAAAGTGGAACGAGTTATGTAGAGTGGGTCATGAGATTCGAATTGATTGAAGTATGAATTCGTTTGTAGCAGTTGATCTATGACTTATCGGTTGTTTGCAAGTTTAAACATATGTGTTTATCGATTATTGTTAATAATAAGCTGAAAAGAGTATTTTTTGTTTTACGGCTTTTGTTTTTGAATGGTTAGATTAAATTGATTTAAATCAAAAGCTAATGTAACTTATTAGAAAAATTGTGAATATTAAAGGTGTGTTTGCAGTAACTTTTGCTTTTGTATTGGAATAAGTTGTAGAAAAAATTGTAAGTCAAGCAGTAGCAAAAGTTTGGAGTGTCTCAAAAACAAAAGTTACAAGTGACAAAAAAGTTGAAATTAGAGTGTTTGGAGGAACAACTTAATGCTTACAATTTTACTTGTAAGCTACAAAATTGGCAGAAAATTGCTTATAGCTTTTGATGTTAAAATTAATTTAATTTAAGCAGTTCAAAAGCAACAATTATAAAACAAAAAACTCTTTATAACTTATTTTTAACAGCAAATTGTTACGCGTTTAAAATAAGCGTTTGCAAACACTTCATAAGTTGTTCTAGACACTCCAACTTTACTTTCTTTGTTTTTCTCACTTTTAACTTTAATTTTCAAACGCTACTAATTTTCGCTACTACTTAACTTAATTACAAATTTTCTCTATAACTTATTTCCATTATAAAAGTAGAAATTATTTCAAACAGTCCTTTAATATAAGCAGTGATTTTAGTATATTTTACATTTTAATTTATCAAAAAAAATCATATCAATGTATATTACCTAAAAAAAATTTCTTTCATTTACAGTAATAATGTTAAAAGTACTTCCTATAAAGCAACATTTTTCCATAATGATACAAATATTCAAAGTTTATTTATCTTCATCTCTCAACTAATAATACAGTAGATTCAAATGGCATATAAATATTAGGGTTAATTACACTTAGACCCCATCTGAAAATACATAATTATATTTTTTTTCAGAAAAGTTTTGAAATTACACTTACACCCCCTCCGAAATTTTTTCGTTTACACCTGACATCCATTCGTTAAAGTATGGACGGAAAATGTTCACGTAAACAAAAATAATTACATAAATTTTCAATTTTACTTTTCATTTAATATTTTCGTGTAATAATTTTGTACTTATAAGGAAAAAATGTAATAATCTTGTCATCACTCCATATATATACATTACATTTATCCTGTTTAAGTACAAAAACATACACGAGAATGTTAAATGATGCAAAAAAATTAAAAATTTATGTAATTATTTTTGTTAACGTGAACATTTTCTGTTCAAACTCTAATGGATGGGGGTCAGGTGTAAATAGAGAAATTTCGAAAAAGGTGTAAGTGTAATTTCAAACCTTCTTGGGGGAAAGTGTAATTATGCACTTTTAGACGGGGTCTAAGTGTAATTAACCCTAAATATTAAGGGGGAAATGAGTAGTAATGTCAATTTGTCAAAGACTAAAAGCTTTGTAATGATAATTCTTGTTTACTTGGACTGGTATGAGAGCATTATTGTCCTTTAGGCTTTAGGTAAAGTTTGTTATGATCATTCAAATCTTATGTTATTGGTTGGTTGGTATGAAGAAATGGACAAAATAAGAGGATTGCACAATCTTGGCTAAGATTATGATTGTAATAACATAAACAATTCTCACCTAATTTGCTAATTACAAGAATTTTGGGTTATGAAATGAGAATAATGAAAATCCCTAATGATTTTATGGCTTTAATTTACGCAAAACAATATATGAATAAACTTAAAGATGTCTTAATTTCACAAAAATATAATTTTATGATAATTTCTTTACATATTACGTGGGCGCTACTTTTTATTGATTTAGTTTTTAGTAACTTACTTTTAATGAGTTATATGAAAGATAATTAAAATGGTAAAAGAAAGAAGAAAAGATGGAAGATAAAAGAAAAAATAATTTCAAAATCCTAATATCATTTCATCATTTTGAACGAAAAAGATAAGGAGTAAATTAATTATCCTGAATGAAAAATAAAATAAAAAAAAAAAGCAAACATAGATTAATAAAAAATATAGCAATATTATCACCGACTCTGATAATAAAAATACTTTCATCGACTTAAAGAAATCCTAAAAGATGAAAGATTAATCTTAAAACAAAAGAATGAGTTGAACAAACATAAATCAATAGTTAAAATAATAAATATTTATCATACATTTTTCTAGAAGCCTGAATATATACATTAATAAAAAAGGTTAGCCAGAGGAAAAATATTATAATAATAGAAAATAAAATATGCCAAAATTTAAAATAGAAAATAAATTAAAATATATAAGCATGCAATTATGACTACTAAGTTTTAACAAAAAAATAAATAAATAACAAATGAGTCGTACGTATTAATATGTATAGCCTTCGAGCAATTTGCAAATCATACTACTCCCTGTTCAATTTTTGGGATTTTTGGAAGCAATATAACACTGTAAAGTATAAACGGCGGATAGTATGTCTCACAGTGATTTTTTAAGGATAAAATATAAAACTTTATCTCCATAAAAACTCAAGTAATTAATTATTCTATAGTTCATGTTTTGCATTAAGTGAATTAAAAAGTTTAAATGTAATAACTTACTAATATGTAGATTATATTCTTTTTTTTTTTAAAGTGAATCACAACATAAGATTTTCTCTCATTTATCAAACGAATGAGCTAAATTCAAGTTAAAGATTAAGAAATCACTACAATCTCCTTGCAATATGTTTTCGTACTTTGAAAGCTTATTAAATTATTCTTAAATTCAGAAAGTTCATTCATCAAATTTTCATTTTCAACTTTAATTCTTGCCTTATTTTAGGACAATAAAAAAATATTAGTATTTTGTATTTATAAATTCGTTTATTATTATTATTTAATTAAAAAATAAGTTTTCTTTTCACCATATGTTGCAAAACTTTTACAAACTTAGTAAACTTTGAGGTTTTATTTATTTGATTATTTTATTTCGTTCGACCAATTACAAAAATAAAAAGTGTTTATAATGATATAATTTTTTCTAGAAATTAAAAGAGTTATTTTTCTCCAAAAAAATTGCAAGTCAGTTGATTTTTATGATCTCTCATTTATAAAATTAAAATATTAAAAAATGATACTTATTTGAGTATTCCAAAATATACAAATAAGTATCTTAAAATTTTAATATATTAGTAGTGATAATTTAATTATTTAGTACAATGAACTAAAAAGATTTAATATCTCAAAGTTCAAAAAGAAATTTATAATAATTTTACTACGAATAACTAAAAATAGTTAAAAATTTAATATTAAAATTTTATTGAATTAACCTCTATATTTATTATTAATTTAACACATCTCTACAAATATTTTGATTAAATTAATATATTAAAAAAAAAAATAAAATTCAAACAACCGTGTAGACCTTTTCTAGGAAAGAGTTCGAATTACATACATATGAAAATACATATATTTACATGAAAATGTAAAGGTTTACAAACCATAGGATCATAGATTTAGTAGAATCATATTTACATAGTTCGAGAAACTAATATGATCATTCTTTCCACCTTGTAAAATATCCTAATCAGCAAACAAAAAATTGAAATCTAAAAAAAAAAAAAACAAAACTTAAAAATAAAAATTTAACGGATGATACTATAATATATATAATGGTGTATAAAAATATACAAAAGATAAATTTTAAATAGAAATAAAAATTAAATGTCAGATCAATTAAGTAGAATCATACCAAGAAATAAATATGTGCCTATTAACACTAAAGAAATATGTTCCTTAAAAAAATGAAGTTTGAAAAAGAACAAATAAATTAAACTATAGACTAAAAATTGAAAAGATGATAATATATATGTATATATAATTGTGCATAAAAATAAACAACGGGTAAATACTTAAACAAAAATAAAATTATATGACAGATTAAGTAGAATCATACAAATACATGTTAAACGAAATATGTAGCAATTAACGCTAAATAAATATGTTCGCTCTTGTAGAAAAACAAAAAGTAAAAAAAAAATAAAATATGAAAAAGAACAACAAAAGTAAACTATAAAACAAATTAATAGATGAAACTATAATATATGGACAAAAAAACTGGTGTATAGAAGATACAAAAGATATTTAAACAGATACAAAAACTAAATGACAAATCAAATAGAATATTTTAAATAAATGTTAAAACAAAATGTTAGCCTTAACACCAAATAAATCTATTCCTTCTTGTAGAAAAATAAAATCAAACAGTCACCATTGAAATCTGAAAATTTAACACCATAAGAGGAATAAATATTAAACTTATTATTTAATAAAGAAAACACAAGAAAATGGTAGAGATTATTATTCAATATGTACCTATAAACACTAAATAAATTTTTCCCTTCTTATTAAGAAAATGAAATTTGAAAAAGACCAACAAAATTAAACTGTAGAATAAAATTTTAAAAGATGATATATATATACATATAAAATTGGTGCATAAAATAAACAATGATAGATATTTCAACAGAATTAAAGACTAAATGCAAATTAATAAAATTATAAAAATAAATATTAAATAAAATATAATACCCATTAAAGCTAAATAATATGTTCATTCTTGTGGAAAAATAAAAGTTTAAAAAAAATGAAATATGAAAGAGAACAACCACTAGTAAATTGTGAAACAAAATTAATGGATGAAACCATAATATATAAAAACAAAAAACTTGTGTATAGAAGATAGGAAATAGTAAATATTTAACAGAAATAAAAACCAAATGATAAATTAAGTAAAATATTAAAAATAAATATTTAAAAGCAATATTTACCATTAACACCAAAT
Source organism: Sesamum alatum (assembly GCA_034509735.1). Lineage (NCBI taxonomy): Eukaryota > Viridiplantae > Streptophyta > Magnoliopsida > Lamiales > Pedaliaceae > Sesamum > Sesamum alatum. Next base: position 40,474,455 of record JACGWO010000002.1, read on the forward strand.
AAATTTATTTCTTCTTGTAGAAAAACAAACCAAGCAATCACCATATATAGAAATATGAAAATTAATACCATAAGAGGAATAAATATTAAAATTATTATCTAATAAAGAAAACATAAAATTTGGTATAGATTATTATTTCAATATTTCAAGTATCATGAAAACTAAGATATAAAAAATAAAACAACATCGTATAAAGAGTAAACATTAGTTTAGCCACATGAGATGAGTGTAAACGATAAATAAATATTAAAATTTAATAGATATAAGTATATGAGTAATGAATGAAGATTAACATAATTGAAAGATCATGAAGGAAAACAAATAATAAATTAATACCATAAAAAAGTGTAAGATGTCACTGTAGCCGTAGAAAAAATAATAAAAAGAATTAAGTATACGGAGTGTTAAATTTTGAAATCATTTAATATAGAATAGAAAATTGATAGAATTAAGTCTATCTAATGAATGGGAGATACAGACTATTAAAATACAAATGTGATGTGGGAACAATGATCATTAGGTAAGGATTTAAGATAAATATAAATTAAAATAGTATCATAATTTTGGAGATATGATTAGGATAAATATAAAATAATATTTAACATATTAGATAATGTTCCCAATCAATTCAATTTTTTCTTGACAATTAGAAATTCAATTATAATATTGGATATAAGATTTTGGATAAATATAAAATAAATATTTAATATATTAAAATAGGCGATGTTTTTAACCAATAAGATTTTTTTGTGATAATTATTTTTTTATATAATCTTGGAGATAAGATTATAGATAAATACAAAATAAATAATTAATATATTAAAAATAAATAATGTTTCTAACCAATAAGAATTTTTTTGGAAGTTAAAAAATTCAAAAACACCACAAAAATGTATTTGGTCAAATTTGAACTAATTCGGTCAAACTTCGTTTTGGTATATATATATAGACTAACGTAGAACCCGTGCTATGCACGGTTATATATATATATATATATATATATTCTTAAAAAAATAAATATTCTTTATAATATATTAGGGTATAAAGGAATTTTTTAAATAAAATAAATCTTTTATTTTAATAGGTAAAAAATAGTAGTTTTTTAATTTTTTTTTATCTATTTTTATTGTTATTAAAAATGATATTATCCTACACACACGACATATTTCTACTTACCTAAAAATTGTATTCATATGAGAATTATGTTCAGACAATAGTGACATCCCATTAAATATTCATATCAGTTGTAAACATATCTTGTCCTACATAAAAATATAAAAAATAAAAAATTAGTTAAATGTATTATTTGTATTATATAATTCTTTTCTATAAAAACTATATTAAAGTACATAAACATTATCACGGGCAATGAAATAATTGTTAACTTTCATTGGGCACAAAAAAATCTTAAAAGATGATAGTTTAATGTGCAAATAAAAGAATGAATTGACAAAAAAATAAATATACAATTAAAACAACAAATATTTATCATGCATTTCTCTAATAAAGTCCCAAATTCATTAATAAAAATAAAAGGTTAGCAAGAGAAGAGAAAACACATGAAAAAAAATTATAATGATGAAAAAGATAAAATATGCAAAAGTTTAAGATACATAATATATTGAAATGTATAATTAAGCCATAACTATTGTATTTTTTAATCAGGGTAAAATCCAGACACCCCCCAACGTATGAGAGTCTTTGCACTTTGCCCCCAATTTTTTTTCTTTTTACACTCCACACCTCAACCTCTGATTTGTAACATAGTATCTTTCTTTTTTAACTTTCAGACGAATAAAAATATGAACACACGCACTTGTAATTGAATTTAGGATGGGATAAAATTGTAATTTCACACCCCATCCTTTTCTTTAGATTAAAAAAAATATATAAACAAAATAATGAAAAAACCCCAACAATCAATAAGGCAATGGTGGATGAAGAAGAAGATCCTTCAATAATTTTGCTTGTCTTTGCAAGAGTTGTTGAAATATTTGCAAGAGCTTGCTTTTGCTTCCGTTTTTGAATAAAGAATTGGGTATTGACAAAGGCAGGGCGAGGTGGTGGGGATGATGGAGCTGTGGGCGACTGTTGGATTTGCTTTCTTTTGCGATGCCTTAATCAACCGTACAAATCCAAGGAGGGGGGGGGGGGGATTGATGGTGGGGTTAGTGGTTGTTCTAGTATGGAAGATGAAGAAGAATTGTGAGTTGCAACAATTGTGGTTGGATCTTATTATTTTTCGGGCGATGGATCTGGGTCTTTTTCTTAGGATCTTCTTAATTTGGGTTTGGGCGGATTTGAGTCTTCTTCATCCACTGAAAATGATGGCGGATCTGGGTCTTCTTCATCAATTGGCAATGGTAGATGATGAAGAAGACTCTTATTGGGTCTTGGCGAGCGAAAGGGGTAGACGGTGGCGGTTTTGGGTGCGACTGTGGTCGTGCAGCGACTGAAGGTGACTGTTGACTGGCAATGGCGGATGAAGAAGAAGACATTCTTGATTTTTTGCTAACTTAAGCGTGTGTGTTTATCGACCGAAATATTTCCTTTTTATTCCCCTGAAAGTGAAGAAAAAAGCAAAATACTACAAAATGCAAAGGTTGGATGTTCGAGTGTATAAAGAAAAGTTGGGGGGGGGGGGGCAAAGTGCAAAGACCCTTAAATGTTTGGGGGTATTTGCATTTAACCCATTTGATAAAAAAAAGGACCATATTTATATGTTATAGGCTTATAGCAACTTGCATATCATACTGCTATCTATTCAGTATTTGAAACTTTTGGTGAGCAATATAAAGTTGTAAAACATAAATAGGATATAATATCGCTCATAACGATATTTGAAATATAAAATATGAAACTTTATTTTCATGAAAAGTCAAGTTAATTAATTTATAGCTCCTGTTTTGAAGTGAATTTAGTAGTTTAAATGTAATAACTTACTAATATGTAGATTATATTCTTTCTTTTTAAAAAGAAGAAAAAAAAGTGAATGGCAAAATAAGGTTTTCTCGTTTATCAAAGGAATGAGCTAAATAACCTTGATTTTTTTCATTAATATGTGGCAAAACCTATACAGAATTTATTGAACTTTGCAATTTTTCTTTTATTTATTTATTTATTTATTATTTTTTAGTTTAGTTCGACCATTTAAAAAATAAAGTGTTTATAATGTTATAGTTTGTTTCACAATAATTCAAAGAATTATTTTTCTCCAAAAAATTGTGCGAGTTAATGGACTTTAATTTGAAAATTTTATCAACAATGATCTGTCATTTATAAAATAAAATTCAATATTTAATATTTGTTTGATTATTTAAAAAAATTGTATTATTAGTAATAATTTTAGTTGTTTGTTGAATGAACTAAAGAAAAAGATTAAATATCTCAAAGTTCAAAAATTAAATTTTATAAAAGTTTTATGATAGATAAACATATATAGTTAAAAAATTAATTTGGAAATTAAAATTAAGAAAAAGTAAAATTAACCAAAGTAATTGTGTCCTAAATAAAATATATACTTCTTCCTTAAAGATTTAAATAAGATATATACTTCTTTCTTAAAGATTCAAATAAGATATATACTTCTTCCTTAAAGATCTAAATAAGATATATATATATATATAATTTTTTTTCTTTTATGAAGTCTTTATCTCCTCCAACTAATTTCAATAAACTAAGGAATATAAGTGTAAATTGTTGCACGAACTAAGGGAGTAAAAAAAAAAAAAATTGGGGAGAGAAGGAGAGTAAATAAATTATTCTAACATTAACAAATCTTAAGTGTAGCTAATAAAAACTTTCATTATAATTAAATAATTCAAAATTTTAAAAAATTAGTATTTAGTTAAAATGAAATAGATAGATTCATTTTCGAATAAATCAATACGGGGATAAAAGGAAAACAAAATAGTGATGAGAAAAGTCAAAATATTAACTATGAAATATTATGTTAATTCCTAATGATCGATAAACATATATGTGTACACATATTAATTGAACAAAATTGTCCAATTATCATGTCTTTAAACACAAAAAAACAAATAAATAAAGGAATACAAAAGCCTTTCAAAAGAAAGTGTTGTACATCTTTTAAACTTGAAGTAGAACCACAAAATGAAAATTTGAAAATACTACTTTAGATATATAAGAAATTGAATTAACCTCTGTATTTATTATTAATTTAATGCATATCTACAATATTTTCAATTAAATTAAAATATATGAAAGAAGAGAATTATGTGTAGATATTTTTCAGAAAAAGAGCTTGAATTACGTGCACATGAAAATACATATGCTTTCATGTAAATGTAAAGATTTACAAATGCTATGATCATATATAGATTTAATAGAATCATATTAGATAGCTGGAGAAATCAATTACATAATAGTTTAACTTGGGTGATTCTTTTCATCTTTTAAAGCATTTTTAGCAGACAAATAAAAAAAATGAAATAAAAAAAAGAATCAAAAAATTTAATAGATGAAATTATAATATATAGAAAAGAACTGGTGTATAAAAGGATACAAAAGGATAGATACTGATATAAAATAAAAACTAAATGCCAGATTAATAAAATCATACAAATAGATGTTAAACAAAATATGTAGCTATTAACAGTAAAAAAAAATCTGTGCCTTCTTATAGAAAAAAAATAAGAAAAAAAATTAATAAATCATGAAAAAAGAAAAACAAAGTAAACTATAAAATAAAATTTTAATGGATTAAACTACAATATATATATATATATATATAAGAATTGGTGTATACAAAGATAAAAAGGGCTAAATATTTAAAAATAAAAATAAAAAACTAAATGAGAATTAAGTAGAATCATACAAAAAGAAAAACTGAAAAGGACATCATGCAAATCAAAACAATGAAGCTATGCAAATAAAAATTAAATGAGTGAACACAATCAAATCACATAAATAATTGAAGAAAATATAAAGTTGAAAAAAGTAATGAAAAATAAAAAAATTACTCAAAACTAATATGAAAGTAAAATTAGAGCACATGATAATAGACAATTGAAGAATTAAAAAAAAAATTATTGCCAATAAGAAACTTTGACAAATGAATAATTTGGGTGAGTGTAAACTGTAAAGAAATAAACCATCAATCAAAATAATAAATTTATGGGATATATTACACATACAAAGAACATTCAAAGAGAAAACTAACATATAAAAAAGAAATTTCTAATAGTAAAAAGACGAAGACGAACAATAAAAAAAGAATAAGACAAAACGTGATGATCATATGAAAACTTAATTTGCTAATATATTGCAAGAAAAATAATATAAGTTACGTATGGCTGGCCAATATGCATCTCGAAAGAAAGCCAACATTCATGCATTCAAAAGGGTTGAGCTTGAGCACAATAAAAAATAATTAGTAGTGCATAATAGATTCACCTTATTTGTTTTTCCAAAAGTTTAACTGATATTTATACTTACATTTGACGTGATTTTTAAGTGTTTAAATTGGATGCAACTCTATGAGAAAGTATTATTCTGGTATCTTCACGAGGGTTTTCCTACTTTCATGGAAAACTTTTGGGATTAGTTTGTTAAGTGCTTTTTTGAAAGAAAAACTAAAATTTGAACTAAATTAAACCAATCAATTAGAATTTTTCTTATTAATTAAAAAAAATTCAAAATTCTAAAAATTCAGAATTTGGTCAAAATTAGCTCAATAGTAGTCAACCATCGTTTTGCTATATATATATAGATATATAGATTACACGATGTAAAGAAAGTTCTCCGATAAATATTAAAAAATAATTATATCTTTAAAAGTCCAATATCCTAAAATTACAAATATGAGTCATCTGTGAATTATTTCTATCAACTTGTTTAATTAACATAGTCAGAACACAAGGATGGCTTCAAGGGGAATTGCGTTTGACTTTAAATAGCGATTTCAACCCATAGAGGTACTACGGTGTAAGTATGGTCAGGTTGAGACTCAACACTCTTTATCGGGCAAATGTCTTGATGATCTATTACATAATAGTTTGTAATTTAATACTTTTATTATTGTGCTCTTTATAAAATTATTGATGTACTTAATAGAATTAATTATCTTAATGTACTTTATGAAATAATTGATAATTTTCATCTAAAATAAATAAAAAATTAATTTGTTGAGAGATAAATATGAATTAAATGCACATTTGATATCACCAAACACCTTTGTAATGATTTGCATTCACATTATTGATATGACATTTAATTTTAACAATTTTTAGTAATCATGAGCCATCATATTTTGGCAGTGAGTCATTTTTTTTATTTATAAAAATAGATTATTCATTGCATTATTTGTTACTTTTAAATTGAAATACTAATTAAATACACAGAGAATTCAAATTAATTATAAATTTAATCAAGACAAAGAAACAATAAACTACTATAAAAGCAAACATGCACCCATACTTATGGGTGACTCAAACACAACACTTGATTATGAGGCCTCAATTTTATCAATCGAACAAAGTCTCGTTGGTTGGTAGAGAATCATTTGTGAGTAACAATAATTAAGAGTAAATTACAACGAGCTACTTTGAAATGTGACATAATTATAAATACCTTTTTGTTGTTTGAAACTTACAAATATTTTCGGTCATTTGATAAAATTATTTAATCCTAGAGGTTTGGAATTGTCAATTTTGCACCTGTTGTCTTAGTTAGATAAGATGGATAAGAAAAGTTGAAAAAATATAAAAAAAAATCCACTTGATCTAAAGAAATTTAAAATAAGTAAAATTATAATTCAAAATCGAGCATTTTAGTCAGCTCATTATAAAAAATATAAAAAATTTATTTGTTACATGACCCTTAAAATTAGAAAATATTAATAATTTTTAAATAATAAAAAATATTTATAATTGTGTCAAATCTTAGTAAATGTATCATCTTATTTTATTTACTCTATAATTAATTAAAAAAGGATAAATATCCAAGTAAAGTAAAAATTTGAATTACAGTAACAACTGTACTTGGGTACCCTTAAAAAGTAAAGTCCTGACAAGTAGGATTTTTTCCAGAGCTAAGCGGATAAGGATAAACTTCACCAGCGCGGCTCTCATACTAAGCCGAGCTGGTGCAACCTACAACCCGTTCAGCCGGTAAAAGGATGGACAAAAGTAGCAGCAGCGACCGTACGAGCCACTGCAATTTAGCAGTAGCAGGTTGTTCCCCAATCCCCATTCCCATGGCAGTTAGTATGCATTTACTGCGTGCTCCCATCCCTCACTCCCTCTCTCACACACACACGCACTCGCACTTTCTCTCTCTTCAGTTCAACAGTAACTACTCGCCATTGAAATTCGAAACTTCCTTTGCATTTTTCTCTGTGTTGTTTGTTTGCTGGTTTTCGTCTTCCTCGACTGCAAGTGTCCGTTGTTTCCTCTCTCTAGAGTTGAGATTTGGTTGTCCGTACGCGGCAGGTAATGCTAATTTTATGAAATGTGATAATGAGCTTATTGTATGGGGAGAAATTTCATGTTTGATCCGTTGTTCTGTTGGATTTTTCTCTCTTTTTGAAGTGGTGATTGAGTGTGTTTTTGTTTGGTCAAAGTTCGGCATTCCGTGACAATTTTGTGATTCTGTTGATTTGTGCACTTCAAGTTAGTGGAATTTGAAAGGAATTTAAGTTCTTAAGTTGAAATTTCATATTTGAAATGCTGCAACATTTTTGTCGGAAATGAGGTTTTGTTTAAGAAGTGAACTCGCTAATTCTCATGATTATGTTCTTTTGAAGTCCTGCTTAGATTTCTGATCGACGTTTAAGGTGGATCTGGACAAATTTGTGGAGTGTTTTTTTGGTATTTTCGTTTTCTTTGGTTCAAGTACGAATTACATAATATTCTTGGCTATTCTTTTGCTGGAAAGATATATATTATGGATAAATGAAGATGTCTCTGCAGAAAGTGATTTGTGATATTATTATAAAATTATTATAAGAGAAGCTGCTTTACCTTGTCAGGGTATAATTCAGAAATCGTTTGGGTGCGGGGGCTCGGTGTGCGTCTGTGTTGTGTGTGTGTGTGTGAGAGAGAGAGAGAGAGAGAGAGATTAATTACTTTTTAATTTTACTATCATTTATTGCAATCAAACTGAGCCCGTGATTATAGGAAATTCAATGCACTACATTTAAAATTCACACAACCTGTACATGTCAAATCTAAAAATAATTACAAAATTCTTGTCTAACAGACTAAAATGCAACTTGCAGATTCAAAGCTCAGATATAATAGCTTGAGGCTGTGTATGTCTTCATGACTCACCATTAGAATTTTCTCTGTCACTTTCAGGAATTTGTTTCTGAGGCCGGAGCTTGAGGTTTCTGCTTGCAGTGAAGAAGTTTGCTGGCTAAGCTATTACATAAAAGGGCAATGTTCAATCTGTGTCCTACCCTGAAGATTAATTAAATCAAGAAATTCGTGTTTGGAGAATACCCAAAAAAGGAGACCTTCCAATAGGAAAAAATTGGTTTTCTTTTGCAATGTGGGGCTGAAATGTAAGCTTTGCATCAGTTTGTACTCAACTGACGACTGACGTCCTACAAAACTTGGATTAAAATACTGGATACAAGGAATAGAGGGTTCACATTAGATGTAGAGTTTTGGGTGTAAGTGATCTGGAAGGAAAAGAATTGGTGGTACACTTGCTAGTTGCTGCTAATTAGGCCTGTCCAATAGTGAGATGTTGGAGACTGAATCATGCCCGTCACGGGTTTTATCACCTTTCCGCGAGGAAAGCGGCGATGAAGAGCTGTCTGTTCTTCCAAGGCATACAAAGGTTATTGTGACTGGGAATAACAGAACAAAGAGTGTTTTGGTGGGGTTGCAAGGTGTTGTCAAGAAGGCTGTTGGGCTTGGCGGTTGGCATTGGCTGGTATATCATCATCATCTTCTAAATGACATCATCTTAATCTTGTCTATTTAGTTGCTTTTAATACTTGGATTAGTTTTGAATTAACATCAGGTGTTTAATTGTCCTCTTTGTTTTGACTTTTTGGGATTAACAATTTAATATTTTCTGATGTGCCAGGTGGATCTTAGGGAAATCAACATTCCGCAGTAATTAATAGTAAATTGATGTATATACAAAGATTAACTTGAGTTGTTGGGTACATTTAATTATTCACTTAACAGAGATTCTATGGGTTAATATGATTCTGTTCTTCAGAGTTCAATTAACTGTATTCTTCTAAGGTAAAAGGAGTTGTTATAGTTTTTTTTTTGCAAGTTGAATCTCTTGTGTAATGGCCTTGGAGGGTAAATTTGAAGCAACTTTTTATCAATATTTAAAGTCCTTATGTTAACAAATTAGCGAAGCAAAGAAACTGGTCACTAGAGAATCTCTTCGGACATTGTCTTCTTGTCTAACTTTCTAAAATTATTGTAGAAATTTCTCTATCCAGTACAGATTAAAAAGTCACTTGTATATCTTGATACAAGGAGTAGTAAAGAAGAGCTAGAATTGGAAATGGCTTAAAACTATGCAATATGTAGCTGAAATTATTGAACCAAAAATTTGGAGGTTTCTCTTTGATTCACTTTGCTGTTTAGTGAATGTGCTTCTGAAAGAAAGTTAATCCACTTTTCTCGAGCTATACTCTTCTTATCATAGGTTTAAGATTTTCATTGTTAAATTTATTTGCTCCTGTTTCTTCCTCTTTCCTCCAAGAACTTTTGGGTGTCTTTTTTGCTAAATGCCTGTTATATAATGGACAGGTATTGAAGAATGGGGTTGAGGTCAAGCTTCAAAGGAATGCTTTAAGTGTATTAGAACCTCCTACTGGGAATGAAGAAGACGATGATTATGATTTTGATGATTCTAGCAGTGGCTCTGATACTGGTGACAAGGAGCACCGTCGCTTCTGTAAGTTATAGCTTTTGCTCCTGCAATATCCCTAGAATGCTGCATTCAGTTTTTGGCTCCCTTCAATGAGTAATAAGCAAGTTTTAGCTTTTTTCTTTTAAAGTATTTCATACGTTCTCTTTCAACAGCTTCTGGATTTCACTTTAGCAAGGTAAGCAAGCCAAGAGTTCGGTATGCTAGGCCATGGTTTCCATCTGCAGCATCCACAAAGTCAATGAATCGTAGCAGCTGCAGAGAATTTCAGTCCAAATCTCATTCAACACAATTGGTAAGCACAATGAGAGAAGAAGACAATTTTATCCATTAACAGAGTAGACTAAAATAACCTGCATCCAGGTGCCAGTGCTTTTGTGATGATGTTTGTTTAGATCCCCTCATCCTCATGAAATATCTTCATTGAAACACTTCAGCATGCAGCTGTTCTTCTCTTCTTTTATCTAAATGGTGGTATCATGGCCTAACGCGTGTTGGGTGGTGCATACTGATACGTACATGTTTTGATGAGTCGAATACTTGATCTAATGTTCTTGGCTAGGTCTTCTCTCAATCATCAGACAACTCCCACCCAGTGTTTCTGCAACTTCTTTCGCTTATGGTTGTTCACAATTTTATTGCTTCTGATACTTCAAATTTTTTACCCACAGCTTGTTGGTATTCATTTCTATGATGGAAATGTTTCTTTTAGTTGGTAACTTTTATATGCTTCTTTTCCAGAGAGTGAACTTGGCGAAGCTTGGCACCGGATCATTATGGAGATATTGGCGAAACTTCCATCTTGTGGGTGTTTCTTTCATCATCCTTCATTCCTTCAACTTCCCGTCAAATTCTGATCGTTTACTCAATTCATACTTCTCAACTCCATATGCAGGCAAATATTAGTCCTAACCCTACAAAGGAACAACTGGTTAACGTTGTCCAGCAGCATTTTTCTGCACAGGTCTACTCTCTTGAACTCACCCCCACCCCAAGCCATCTCAAGTTTTGTCTGCAATGACATTACAAGTAAACTATTTATAATGGGGAACGTATCTAACTCCTCGTCCTTTTGGTACTACAGAAAGTGGACGAGGTACAAGTGATCGTGGAATTCATTCGTGCGGCCAAGAGACTGCGATCAGTCAGCAAAGATTGAGCTTTGAGACTGCGTTCAGAGAGTCAGATTGCCTCAATTCCTGTAATATATAATGTATGTAGTAGGTAACCTTATGCACCCTAACATTAGTCACCCCTAATTATCCAACTGCTAATGTAGAAACCCAGTGTGTGTGTGTGTGTGAGTGTTAACTCATTCCATTATCTGAATCCTCCTAACCTTATATAATATGTTTGCTCATTCAGCCAATTAATATTATGCCTCTCGGCTCCTCTGTTTTCATGCGTAGACTGTCTACCTGCTTGTGGATGCTTTAGATTTTGTTCTATTAGATTTTCTGTTGCAAATCCTCCATTTAATATATAAACGTCAGGTGTATAAAGATGACATTGTGTATTTTATTTAAAGAAAAAATTTATATACGTGACGTGTATATGTTGAATGGAGTAGAAGATGGAACATGATTTACAACAGATGAATGTAGTAGAAGATGGGACAGGATTTGCAACAGAAAATATGAGGAGAAAATCTTTGCCATCTTTCCAAAATTTTATTCGACCCATTTTCAAACAAAATTCAAAGACTAAATCAATGTACGCCAAATCACTTGTAGGAAAGTACAATTTCACAAGAATACAAAATGTAATAATTTCACCCGACTACAAAATCTTAAAATATTCTTATTATTTTTTCATAAAATAACAATATGTGATTTTAGTAATATATTAATATGACACCCCCTTAACCCTAGAACAAAAACGTTCAACTAATCATTTTTTATTAGTAAAATATATATTTTTATGACATAATTAATACTAAGAAAAACGTTCAATCACATGAAACTAATAATCCAATTGCATTTTGATTTTTCATAAAAAGAATTCATAACAAAAATAAGTACTTCCCATGCGAAAATTTTAAAAATTAATCCGCGGTATGCAATATTTATGAGTGTATAATCAGATAAATATGATACAGATTTAACAAAATAAAAATCGATCTATGATTGAAAACAAACCAAGTGATGAACGTGGATTATAAATATAATAGTGTATTGACGATTAAAAAAATAAAAAAAATCACTCGAAATAAAAATAATAATTTATATTAATAAAAATATTAAAAGGTATAATTGATATTTTAAAATTTGGTGTCGTTGTGTCATAAATAACTAACTTTGATCGGCGATAATTTCTTTTTTTATATTAGTATGGATAACAATAAACATTGATACCAAACACTGCCTTAATAATGGAGGGGTCAAAAACGATTTTGGTTGTTAGAAAGCCATCCACCCACCCTAGCGTGATGGCGCACACGAATTCTGATCCCAAAATTCTTATACTGGTGACCGTCCATTCCACGAGAGTCCACCATTCCTCATGCTCTGGCGTACCACACAACCATTATTTATTAAGACTGCCAATCATGAAGACATGTACTCATGTACAAAATATTCCCTTTATTAATGGGTATCTCTTGTATTTAATATTTTAACATTATTTTCTACTCTATATAAGCCTTTTTTGGAAAACCTTATTTAAGTCGATCAAATAAAAATAAAAGAATACTTAGAAAACCTATACGTTCATAGAAATAATATTTATTGCGTAATATTAGAATAATAGTTTTTTAAACATTATAGATTTTTGCTTTAACTTTTAAATATATTATATAGACTTGAATATATGTTTATGTAAAGGGTAAGTGTATTTGTATAATTAGACTTAATCTAATAGAGTGTCGATATAATATTGAAAACGAAATAAGTATTCTAATTTTAAATATATTTGAAAAATATATTATTAATAATACTATTTAGTATTATGTAAAATAGTATTCTCAAATTTTTTGCAACTTTCCAAGGTCGCCCTCCTTTCAGTAAAAGTCTCTCTCTCTCTCTCTCTCTCTCTCTCTCATACAGAAACGCAGAGGACTCTGTTAATCAATTCTAACGAAGAGGTATAGATACGCAGACCTCTACGTGTATATTTGTGGGTGTATGTAGGCTACTGTATAAGTTTCTGCGGGGTAAACGTCTGAGTACTGGCTTATGCTGAGCAAAAATGCTTGTATTGAGTTTGATTGACGGATTGAATTTGTTTGATTAGCTTTTTCTGTTCTTGAGTTCGATTGTTTATGTTGAGTTTGTCAAGCTGATTGTAGCTTCGAAGATTTGTTGAATGTGCTCGTTTTGATTAAATCCATGGATAATTCTGTCTATGTATGGCGGCTATTGGGAATTTCATTCAGTGAACTGCTGTTGATGTCTTGATTTTTTTTTTCTTATGTGTGGTTTTTTTGTTCTAGAGATGTATTGTTAAATAAAGGGAGTTTAGGGGGTTAATCTGTCTTTATCAGTTATTAGTGCTTTTTTGGTGTAGTTAACTGAAGATTATGAAGTTGCGTTTTGCGGGTTTTATGGAATTGATATTGGTAATGGTTTGAGCTCTATTTAGATCGATTTTACCATTCCGGCATTGTAGTTTCCGACATTGGTATGGTTGTGCTTGCGTGATTTATTTAATTCGTTAAACAATCTCTTGCGGATTGGAATGATTTTGATCATGTGTATGTAGAACACAATTCACGAGCTGGTGGGACTGGTGATTCTGTGGGATTAATAAGTAGAGCATAGTGATGTTTTTTGTCATTCAACACTTGGTGAAAGGAGGATGATCATTGGGATTGAGCTGATTATTAGTAGCTATGGCATAATGGAAGAAGTGATGAAAGGGGGTGGGGTGGGGTTTCGCTCCTCCTCACCCAGCACTGTGAACTATTATGAAATTATGACCCCATAAGGAGTCTGATATTGCATTGGGTTTCAGTAAAAAAGATAGTTAACTTCGTAGATTAGATTGCATTGGTGCTTTTAAGGGATTGAAGTAACATTTAATTTCTAATCAAACATAGAAGAAAGTCATAAGAGAACCAAATCTGAAAAATTACAAGTGAAACATAGATGCATCAGGTGAAGAAAAACAAAAATGGGTTCCTTGTCCTATATTGAATGTGATTAACCACTCTATACTTCTTTTCCCTTCGTGAAGTTATATTACAGCAGATTGGTCAAAATTTAAACAACCAGTTGTCTGTTATCCAATTTCAGTCTCTCAGATATTGTTTATGGAAATTTTGCCATGGTTATGTAGCAAACTGACATTTGGATGTCCTGGACAATTCCTTTTGCCATATGTTCTTCTACCTAAAGCCTCTTTATCTGCATGATGTTTAAGTTGAAATACTCGTACTTTATTACTTTGTCATTTTTGGCTTTTTAGTTTGTATTATTGACGTGGTTTTCAAATTCTTATTGCCAAACTGTTCTTGTTTCTTGTGAACTTCTTCCAACAAACTTGCACTTTTGTGCTCGCGTCTGACAGAATTGTGTTTTCTGAAGAGTTGATGACTGTATAACTGTTAGCAGTTACCATCGAGTATGTGTGATCTGGTTAGAGCTTTGAAAGTGAATTGCTTATTGTTACTACTTTATGTCTTATCTTATTTGTTTAGAGAAGGGAACAATGAGCAAAATCACAGGTGGCTTGAGGTGGATGAAAAATATAATTAAATAGAGATGGGTGGCTGTTGTTGTTGCTGTGCCTCTAAGAGCACTGAACTTAATAGGTCACCGCCATTCTTACATGTGAGTGATATCTTTTGCCCCATATCAGTTGTGATTTTCTGTTAGTTAAATCTAATTCCAGTTTATACGTTAAGGATCAAATGTCATTTTTTACTCTTCTTGCGCTACATTGATCTAGTACTATGCTGTCTTGCTGGGAAGCAAGTTAATACCAACATGGTCATTACCAGATCTTAACCTGCGCGATTTGAAAGATATAATCAACATTTTGATGAAAGAACAGTTCTTTAGCTTCTGTTTACTACTAATCTTATTGAGAAAAGTTCTAGAATAAATCTAGCGAACCTCAGCTCTGAGTGAAATTAACATTGCCTGGTCTGTGAGGGGTTTCAGGATTTTGCGTGAATTCTGTTAAGCTATTGGTTGCTTACCCAGTGCCACAGCAAATCTTGCAGCCATATGTTAAGAGTTTTTTGCAATAGTATAGACTAAAGCTAGTCCAGGTTCTCTTTAGCCACTACCTCATGTAGTGATTAAGTGATAGAAAAGTGAGGAAATCCAGCAATGGTTTTTCTTGGGAGTGCACTGCTTTTGTTTCTTCAGTATTACAAGACTAAGACAAGAATAGGTAGTGATGGACTCGGGAATGCAAAATCTAGATTCCTTCCCCCTGTCTTCTCGACAGTACATATATTTCTGGTACTACTGCTAATCCCTTTCAGAGACATAATCTGATTTTCTATTGTGGTGTATGTGCTTGTAGTATGCAGTGTCAGAAGAACGTCAACCCTTATCATCTCACCATGCATCAGTGTCTGCTCTCTCTGCTGGGCTTTTGGTTGATACCAATCTAGATACCTCAAGCCCAGACACTTATCGGCCGCCTCCTGCACCTATACCTTATGAAACATATGCAGGACGCCCACCTACACCATCAGGAAACCGAGAAAGCATTGGAAACAAGACTGAAGTAGTTTTGCGAACCACCAACACTGAGTCTGTTGAAGACACAGACCCTGGCAGCACCTTAGAGACAAAGGTAAAGAACTTGGATTCTGACGAAACGGCCGAAATAAATATTGAGCTGGCAGCATCAAAAGAAGTGGTGGATGAAAAGTCTGGTGAACTTAAAAAGTCCATAGAGCCTGTGGTTCCACCACTGCAAGATGAGGAGGATGTCTGTCCCACTTGTCTTGAAGGTGCAATAAAAATCCACCACCTTATATTAAACTGGCTACTAATCTCCTGCTGGTGCACTAGATATTGACATATTGAACTTCACTTCTCTACTCCCTGTGCAGAATATGATGCAGAGAACCCAAAAATCATCACAAAATGCGATCACCATTTTCACCTCGCTTGTATTCTTGAATGGATGGAAAGAAGTGATACTTGTCCTGTGTGTGATCAGGTTTATGTTATTCTGTAAATTTTGTGATTATCTAAGTCGGTTTCTCAAACATGGTTTTTTACCCTGGAAGCACTAAAATAATCTAATTGTTTTCTTGAATGCAGGAAATGGTTTTCAGTCCTGCTATAGGGGAGTAGCTACTGAAATACGGCGATTGAATGGATATGAAGCGACGAAGTAAGGAACCTGCTCAGGCGGTATTGTCCCCAGCTGCAGTCACAGCATTAGTTATCGTTTGCTCATTTTGTCTATTGAGATTTCTGTTGTTTATTTACTTTTAGTTGTGAAAATTTGAAGATTCAGAAAAGAAGAAAAAAAACTCAGAAGAAAATTTTGAACAATTTTTGCCAAATAGTTCATACTGCATAGGTTTTTTTCTTTCTTTTTCCTGTGTATAAATCAAGGAGGCGGCAAGACATCCCGGTGGGGCATCAAAGTGGTTGTGCATAAAGATGAAACATAAATATTTTTTCAAACAAAAAGAAGAAATAGCTTTCCTCTACTTCCAGTGAGCACCATTACTGCTCTAGTGGTTTAATCATCCTCTTCCCATTCATGTTTTGTTGCCTTCCCATTTCACAGTTTTTTTATGCCCTCCGATTAGTTTAATCTCTATCCTGCACTTGATCGAACTTTAGGTTACATGTTGCTAAAATCAGCAGGAGTTTGTGGTAAAGGTTTTGGTCAGCTTTTGTGCAGCATTTAGAGGCTGAAGATATATTCTGAGTGCAGACATTTGTACAGAAACTAAGTTAGGAATTCCAATATGTATTAGTATTGGTTGATTTGGATTTTGTGCTGCTTTCCTGTTGTTCTCAGCCTGATTGCAAACCGTCTCCCGGTTGATTGTTTTCTGTTTCTTTCATTTAGACTTGCTCTGTAGCAATATAAGTGCGCATTCTGGATTTGTTTGGCATGCTTTATGACTTCATATTTAACACTTAATTGTCATTGTTGTTGAGCATTAAACCACTGCTTGGTTATATTTTCAGTCTGCGAAACAATAATTGAAGTGAAAACATGTTTATTTATACGTATTCTCCTCGAAAATATATTAATTTAATACTAAAGTCTAATATAAAATATAATATTGTTAACTAATTTAAATATATTATCATTTCACATGAAGATTTTTACACAATTGACATACATATTTTCCACTGAAAAGTAAAATTAGAAACATAAACAAATACTGAGTGCAGTACCTGGAAAAACTTCCCATAAATTAGGGAGAAGAATACAGGTTTGTGTATTAGGCTCTATACTTTGAGAGAATTGTGCTGACGGCAGTACTAATGTAGAACGACCTTTTACCATATAGAAGAATCTGCGTTTAATATGGTTACTAAATTAATCGACATAAAAATAACTATCTATTTTACGTTATTTTATAGTGAAAAATCCCAACTAAATACTTATTTAATAATTACCAATTAACATCTTGCATACAATCATCAAGATGTTTTTATTTTTCTGATTGTTTCAGATCTTTGTGAAAATTTAGTTCCTCCTTTTTGTATCTCATTCATTATAAAGGTCACTAATATATAAAGTTAGAAACTTAATTTAAAAGAGTACACAGATTTTGTTCAATAAACTTTTTCTTCATATTATATTATCATAACCAAAGATATAAATATTATTATTTTTTATATATTTTGCACAGACATTGACTGCGACTATTACTAGTATTAATAACACTTCCTCACGCTAAGTACACAATGGAGATGCGGGTGAAAGCAGCGCAATTTCCTTATTTCTAAATGCTCATTTTCTTCACTAAAAATAGGGAATATATTGAAAATGATCATACAAAGTTAGTGGTAGCAAGCAAAACCATTTTTACAAGAGCCTAAACTCTATGCCTACAAAAATAGGCTGATTACGGTCTTCATAGATGTGAAATTAAATCAAATAATAACAAATAATAAGAACTCCGATATCTTGTCCGAAGACTCAACAATATAACAAAACCTATATCCGGAAGAAAAAACCAGCTGAGGATCAGGAAGAACAAGCTTACTAACTCTTGAGGAGAGTCTCAATGGCTTCGAAGAAAAGTGGAGCCAACTCAGTACTTGGAGATTTTACAGCACATTTGAGGCCAGGGACACCAATTGCTGCTGTAAGTTCAATTAAGAAAGGGATTCCTCGAGGAATCTTGGCCGAGAGATACAGTACTTCTTGATTTATGTGTTTGCGTCTGGCAATGAAGAACATGTTGGATGCGGCCAACCGGTCTAGGGTTGCTTCAACACTGTTCACCACTATTGCTGGGAAGTCCTTAGAAATCTCATTTGAATCAGGTAGAGATTTCCATGTCTGCATAATTGAAAGGTGCAAATGATCAATTTCCAGAAGTAATTGCTGGATGGCTTATTTAAAAAAAAATCAATATGTCAAAACACCCGTCATGGTTGCAAAGAGTTGACTGAAATTAAACATCTGTAAAGAAAACTGGACTAAGAATCTGGCCTATTTTGCTTGGGCCTGTGATGCACAAGACACCCAGGGAATTACAATTCTTCAGCAGCCAAGTGTGTTTCTGCGTATTTCAAGGGTTAATAAATGTTTTCACTTAAAAGAATGTGGCAAGGTGCACCCCTAACCAAAGCTTTAGAAGTTCCTCCTTAGCTCATATCATTTGTTCACATTCCGTTCTACGCAGGGTAGATTATGCACCAGTAGGAAGTGGACATCCCACTTTCCCAACTCTGATGGATTTAGAAATTTCAAATCGACCAATTTCTTAGGATTTAAAGTTTACTGCTAGCTCATATTACCTTACCAAAAGTACCTTTGTTTTAGGCACATGATCATGTCCGAAAGCGATATCCTGTTTCCTTAAATAGCTTTCCAAAGAGTACTGTGCTCTAACTTCATATGGGACTAATACAATTATTGAACATTAGCTTTAAAGGAAAAACTCTCAAGAGATAACCTTTCATATCTGATCTTAAACTTCGTGGCACTTCTGAAATGAAATCTATCGAGACAGGGAGTGCATATTTTCATCAAAAGCTAACACTTCAGCACCCTGATGCAAGTCTAGGTGAGATGATAAGTACCTAATAGCATTGCATGCTCACCCAAGCGTTACTGAATATCAGTCTAGGGTATACAGAATAATTTACTGCTCAATTATGTTTTCAGATTTCTAAGAATAGTAGAGAGCTTGTAAGCATTAAAATCATCTATCTATTACCATTCATTAGCCCAGGGAGCATTAGGCCAAGAGATTCAGTAAATTTCATACCTCAAGGAATGTTGATCGCTCCATTCTTCCATCCTCGGAAAAGAATACAAGCAATGAAAATTTGTCATTGAAATACCATACAGGTTGCTGACTGTTTTTCACAGCAACCTGCAGAAGTGTACTTGGTGGACCAGGAGATATATTCTGGAACAAAACCATAGGCAGAAGAGTGCTCGTGGATGTCCCAGGTTGCAATTGGGATATCTGATTGATATGAGATATCGGCTCAGAAGCAAAAGAGGAAAACCAACATATCATACATGATTACAATAAATATTTACCTGGAGTGGTCCACCAGCTGCAAGACCAAATGTGTTCTTGTTGAACTGGATCATAAACCCATCAAGTGGAATCTGAGAATAGTTCTCAAAGTACATGCTGTAAAATATCTGGTCATCTTTTCTTATCAGCTGAGCACTGATTTGTAGACCTTGACCAGTAGACCCTGGTAATAGAACTGGCAAAGGAGGTCTGCAATCAATGGTACAATTCCATGAATCATCATCTCCGGTTAAGCATCATATAAAAACAAGAACCTAAACATAAAATATTAAATGGCAGCCAAACTGCAACTGAAGTCCAGTGCACATACCCTGCAGGGCTTGCAGGCTGATCGACGGATACAATGGCACTGTTGTTATTGTCCATACCAAGGTCAAGTAAATCAGGCACAGGTGCAGGAGCTGCAGGCGCGGCAGCTGGTTGCTTTCCAGCAGAATGCTGTGCATTACTTGTGGTGGCTGGTCGTGATGCACCAGTATTAGTTGCATGATAAGATGATTCTGAATTCCCTCCTTCGCCATCAGGATAATACTCTTCCTCAGTTCTCTGCAAGGTCTTCACACGTGTTATAAACGCATCAGGGGGCTTGTGATACACGGAGGACAATGTAGCAATGTTGGCAAGAAGCTCATCTAAGAGAGAAGGGTCAAGCTGATTTGAATCATCGCTGATCACAGGCTTTTCCGCTAACACAACATCCTTTGCTGCCTGAAAGATAAGAGAATCCATTAATTAGAAATTGGTAGACATATAAACATTCATTTCTCCCCATGAATTTTGTATCCCATTCCTAAAGACACCGCCAGCACGATCAGAGTTGTAAGCTCAAATGTTCACCACCAGGGGCTCATTTTAAGCAAGTCCAACATGGATAAATCAAGTTAGGTTTGAACTAGAACTCCCCGTCTTAGTCAGGGCACTTCCAGTGTTCCAGTAAAGTGAACAAACAATATATGGATTATCACTCCCATAATCCCATTCATCCAAAGCCGAGAAGTAGTGTCAGGACAAAGCAATTGAAATGCATTCAGAAGAAGTGAAACAAGCTAAACATAGGACCAAGCAGAATATCATAATTAGGTTACACTATTCAGGCCTGTCAACTCAACCTCCTTCACCTTTTAACCCCCAGGAGTTGGTTTCATTAACTTTTCTGTTTTCCTTTTTCTTGGCAAGGGTACTGTGCAATAACAATTGGGTAAATTATAGCCACCTACCTTGAGGTTTGATATAGTTACAAGTATCTACTCTTTTTTCCCTGAAATTACAATTACCCCTGATTTTAATGTCCATCTAACGACAAGCCTATTTCGTTAGGTTTCCATCCAATTTTTTTGGTGAAATGACCAAAATGTACTTTTGAATTATGAATTATAATTTTATATATTTTTTACAATTTGTTAAAATATTTTTATGGACTAATATGCACGATGGATTATTACTTTACGCACCCTCAAATTTTTTTATATTTCCTCAAATGGTTTTTTTTATTAAAAAAAAAAACAAGGGTAAATTAATAATTTTTCCATCTCACCGTTTAGGAGCTACATAATTATTTTCTATTTGAGGGGGCATTTGTAATTTTCCAAACAATAAGGGTATTCGCAATTATGCCAAACCTCTGAATTTACCCATAACAATTAGATGTAACTTTTTAACACCCAAATTGTATGAGGAAATGGAATCTCATGAAGCAACAAAGCAGCAGTTAACAAAGTACTAACTATTGTGAACTACATGCATACCTCAGGATCAGTTGAGAGGAGTCGCCAATATATGTATGCACGGTCTCTCAGATCTGGATTGTCAGTCTCAACAGTTGCATTATTCAAAACAACCTATTTAAAGGAATTATAGAGTTAGTCATGTTCTGAAAATGTATCAAAGATAAGACCAAACAAAATCCCAATTATTCACAATTTGAAACTCGTGCAAGGAAGTTCTGAAAACTTAAAAATTCTCAAGCACCCACGACATTAAATAACATATAAAAGTTGCCAAAGTGCCCTGAGTCTTACTAATGATGGCAACAGGTTGGATTTGTCAAAACCCAAGGCTCAACTTGGCAAAGTTCTACCAAAGACCTGGCAGGCCTGGCCCATCATGGACCAGAGAAGCAGAAGGATGTAACCCAATAGACCGTTCTTTAATTCTACAAGTATTTAAAAAGTATTACATTTATGTTTTATAGATTCGCAATCTATTAAAATATATGTATCTTTTTCCTGACTTATATATATCACATGAGAATATCCATAAATCAACCAATGAATATATATATATATGTGTGTGTGTGTGTGTGTGTGTGTGTGTGTGTACCAGACGGGTGTATGACAATAAATGGGTGGGGGACGGTTGGGTCCAAACCACCAAAACATAAGACCAACTTATGGTCTTCAAGCACACCCCAACATGGATGTCCGGGTTTGACTTGGAACTACCCTCATCCCTACAATCTTAAACTGAAAATAGGAAATCTTAAGGAAAGACTCTAAATTCGTTGTGAACGCCTTTCTTTTCACCAATATTACTTCTTCCTTCCTTAGGACCTTAATTCTTTAATTTTGACATCCAAATTTAAATCATCAGTCACTTCCTGTAAAAGGATGATACCTTGTCAACACAAGAGGTTGAAGAAATAAAATCGTACTCAGGTCAACTCATGGATCAGGCAGAGGCTAGCCATTTCCGGGTCATGCATAAGATGCATGGGAGGCTTCAAAGCATACCTGGATCATCTGCTGTGGCCCTTCGGTTGGTTTCTTAAGAAAAAGTTTAACTGTTGCAGTCAGCAGCTGCAATTGGACCTGGGAAGGTTCCTCCGGGAATGTTTCCAAAAAGCTTTCCAAAAGCTCATCAGCATTATCAATTCTTTCAGCATATTCACCAATAATCCAAATCATTGAAGCCTGTAAAGAAAGATTTATAAGGACAACATCTCAAAATGATCACCTCTTGAAGAAAGGCGTATAGAAAGAGAAAGCAAAGAGTCCATGTCCTTTGAAGCACCTTTGCCTCTGGCTCGTCTAAGGTGTCTAAGCTCTCACAAAGTGTAGCAATTATGGACTCATAGCTGAAGAGAAATGGAAAGTGTTATGTTGAGATGACAAGAATTATGACCACGTAACATCAGTTACAAAATAGTAAAAAGATAAAAACAACGGCATACGTGTTCGGATATCTCCTAAATATATCCTTAATCACAATAATAGCTTCTTGAACAACATAGTTTACTTTGATCTTTATCAACTCAAGTAAGACACTAATACACCGTTCAGCTGCTCTCTCTAACTTGATAGCACATCGCCCAATAGCACGAACAGCTTTCCGGACAAAATCTACATCTACTTCTGTAGCATACTCTTTGAACTCCAATAAAACCTGCAAGTGTATACGACAAGAGCATTATTATGATCGGACAAAGTACATTTAACACAAAAGAGTAATGCAATCTTCTCCAATAAAAATCAACTAACTTGGTCAATATTTCTGTCAGAAGCAAGCTTTATCATGATTTCTAACTTCTCCATCTTCACATAAATTGGATCGTTGTACTTGCAGAAAAACACCTTAAGAAAAAACAAGGCAATAATTTATAAGTTCACCTCCACGTTGAAATTACCAGCTCCAGGAAAAAGCAACACAACTTTGTGTGGACGAGGACTACATTAAACTACCTTGATTTCATGGGCAAGTATAGTAGGCCGCTTTTGCACAATTAGGTTTATGTTGCGTAAAGCAACATACTGAATCTCTGGTTCTGCAGAAAGTAATGTCACAAGAGGAGGGGCCATCTTCTTGCAAAGGTTCCGGACTACATCGGTGCTGGTAATCAGTTCCATTTGCAAAAGGATCATCTGCAATATCATCCCAAAATATCCATTAAGACTAATGCTTAAGCAATATCTACCGTTAAACAACTGACTGCAATCCTAAACAGGAAAAAAGAACCAAAAAAAGCAGATAACATGCTATGAAAAGAACAAAGGTAACCATATTTGGAAAAGAAAATATAGAGGGAGAGGATTATGACCTTTACAGCAGAAAGCACAACTGCACAATTTGCATGTTGTAATCGAGGCGTAACTCGTTCCACTATATTTTCAGCTTCACGAGCATCAGTTGCTTTATACTTGGAAAGAGCATCCAAAATGAAAACTTGACCCCACCTAAAGTTGGTAATCAAGTGAATCACAAGTGAAAATCCTATGAGATGAATTAGCCAAAACACAAATTGTTTCAAATATCATAGGTAAGATGAACATTGACAGGCATTTCTTAAAAAATCAAATATAGAAGTATAAGCAGGCCTTGGCTGATGCAGCTTAATTAGGCATTCAAACACAAACTTCCATGTAAAAGTGGATAATCCAAAGACCTAAAATATTATGACTTGTCTCAATATCTCCAATTCGGTTTTGCAATGCAAGACAACCTAGAAATGAGAATATTTATCATACTACTTTATTAAAAAAGGAACTGGGTCAGATTCCACGAGAATGAAGATGAATGTATGGCAGTTCCTGGGACCTCCTATTTCCACCGATGGATGATTAAGATTCCACATTAAATGCGATTGAACATCATCTTATAATATTATACATGTAAACATTCACAAATATCTTGGCATGGATGCGAGGTACGTTCTATGGCTATGGGTTTATGTCTAACTATTGAACAAGCTAATTTCCGTTCATACTCGGTGCATTCATTTAGAGCAGTAAGAAGCTTTGTAAGCGTATGACTGGTGATCTCAAAGATGGCTCTGCTAGTGCTCTCTTGAATCTCTGCAAGAGCAGCGACAGCATTTGCAACAACCATTGGGTTGTTGTCAGATATTAAATCCTTGAGGGCATCCAGGAAGCCTCTATCCTCTACCAACTCTGCATTAATGTCAAATAGTTTAGCAACACATATAGCTGCCGTCTTGCGAACATATGGGTCATCATCCTGACAAAATGGAAAAGACAAGGATTAATCCAGCACTAGTGGTCATTGTAAACAAACTATAGAGCAGAAAAAACAGCAAACATATGGCAGATGATAGATTCATAAAGTTACCTTGAGGCAACGCTGCAATGGGTCACATAAATACTCTGTTATCTTATCAACACGAATGCATCCCATTGTCCTCACAGCCAAAGCACGTATTAAAGGATTTGGATCCTGGGAATCCTGGAAAAGAAGGAAACACATGAAAGTTTACTCTCTAAGGTAGTAACTTTTCGTCATTGATCAAAGAATATTAATTAATATTATTATTTAAAGAGGGCAGGTATTACGATAGATGGTGAGTTAAAATATCATTTATCCAAAATAATTAGTAAACCGGCATGCCCCATCATCACTCTTCCAATAAAAAAAAAATGGTGAGAAATTTTTAAGGTGTGTGCTGAATTTGATTGTAGAGAAAACATCCTACCTTATATTATTGCACCAGTCCACTTAACTCAACAGAATCTCACACTCCTTCCGCCATGCAACCACTAGTTTTAACTTGACACAAAAGTTCTACTATTGATAGGTGAACATTATGTTACTGAAGGCTCAAGAAAGGTTGGTGTCAGAGTAAAAGCGAGGAGAGGTGACAGCTCAAAAGAGTCAAAACCTCTGCAGGTCCAGATTTCCATGTTCAACTTGATAGGAGCACTAAGAATCAATAATTGATTCTTTAATACATTTGCAGAATCACAATAACATTTAATTGACTATTGTGGAAGTCGTAAAGCAAGGAAGAAGTAGCCCCTTTTCCTCCAATCAATTTTTGGGAGTATGAATAACTTGTTTAAATAGAACTTAAAAACTCCCCCTTTTCCTTTCTATATAGTTGTTGAACTCCAAGCAAGGTGGACTATTTTACATAGAAGAAGCACTCAATGCATGAAAACTATCAAAAACCACCACTAATTGCATCTTGTTGATCATAACCTGCAAGAATATGGCATATCTCAAAAACCACCTAAGGCGATTGATGTTCTGACTTTTCAGCATATCTGCTAATTCCAATACTCAAAATGTCATCACAGATACAACTCTTGATGACTGAAGTATAATATTTTACCTTCACGAATGTATTGACTGCAAGTATAGCAAGATCAGGCTGGCTCTTTGCATAGTTGATGAGATATAAATAGACAAGCTTCTTGAGCTCCAAATTTTCTGTTTGCATACAATTCACAACATCCGTAAAGAGTGAAGATACGTCTTTCCCCACCGTCATTGCAGCAATGACTTTCTTAACTGCATCTTTTCTCCTATCCTGCAACCAGATAAGATTAATCCACAAAAAGGTATGAATCTCCATTCCATAAATGGTAAAAAAATAACAAAATACTTACACTCTGGATAAAGGAAGAAACATAGAAGAAAGAAAAGCACACAATCCATTAACAACAGCATAATATACATTGCTCAATCGCTTCAGAGGTTCAACAATGGTACTTCATAATTTAACACAAACAAATCACGTCGCATTATATACAAACCGATCAGTCACAACAACGGAAATCCAAACCAATACAATTTCGCCAATCATACCACCAGAACACTAGATCTAACCTCTCAATCCACACCAAAAAAACAAAAAAATTGCGATATCAGCAAAATCATGAATCCGGAAACATGCAGATTAACACATAATGCATTAGATATGAAAATTCACAACGCATTAAGCGTCCAGTTAGTTGATCGAATCGCAATCACGACACATTAAAAAAAAAAATTGAACTGCGGAACGGAAGATGGGAAATGAGACCTTGTACTGTGAATTGAGCTCTTCTTTGAGCTCGGGAATTTCACCCTTCTTGGTGGTGGAGAAATACTTGGAGTCGTGACCACTCATCTCTCCTGCGCAGAGCTCTGCAAATGGCAAGAAAGGCCGACGGGGGAGACTGGACTTGAACAAAATGGTCGAGTGAACCGGGGTGCATATAGAGCCGGGTTTTTTTGTCAATCTGTTCGATATCTTATTCTTATTTTAATATTAATTCAAACAATAGTTATTTATTTATTATTTTGATGTGAATAAATTTTGTGATCGACCCTCTCAAAAAGAGATAATACTAACACAGAATATTATTTTTTAGGTCGCATTTTGAGTTTAATTTATGATTTGGAAAATTGCATAAAATCCCCATATATTATGAAAATTCAACTAAAAACTCCATGTATTAAAAATATAGGAAGAAAAATCCTTTAGTTTTTGAAATCTTGCACACACTCCCCTTGCCGCGTAT
The DNA here is from genome assembly GCA_034509735.1 of Sesamum alatum. NCBI lineage: Eukaryota > Viridiplantae > Streptophyta > Magnoliopsida > Lamiales > Pedaliaceae > Sesamum > Sesamum alatum. The sequence goes on from JACGWO010000002.1 coordinate 40,501,215, forward strand.
CTGACTTAACGGTGTTATTTTTATTTTTTTTATTTTTCGTTATACCCTTATGCATTATAAATTATAGTTATTACAATGATCGTTGGATTTTCTTTGATCGCATCAGAATTGTTTGATCTAATCAAATTTTAGTAGCCATTAATCTTCAATAGTTAAAATAAATTGTCCAGATTATTAGCATTTTAAAATATTTGCAGTTATATATAAACAAAAAAAGTATCATAAAAATATAATATATATATATATATACATATCGCATGTGTATATATACGTCGGTGAAGGTGGAGGTGGAGCGGCCCTCCACCGGCCGTCAGCATCAGGCAACACCGCCCGTCGCCGCCCAGATCTGGGTGGACGACGATGCCCGTGGTCGCCCAGATCTGGACGGAGAGAGGCGGTAGGCAGACGGGCATCGTCAGCTGAACAAGCGGAGGCGAACATTTGGAGGTGGAGGTGGGGCGCGCGTGGGGGGGGGGGGGTGGGGGGATAGTTGGGGAAGATGAAGCTTGTTTTGTTTCTTTTTATTTATTTTGTTGCATTTTTTAAAATTTGAAAATTTAATATAATGAATTTAGTCAATTATGTCTTTTGATGTTTAAATATAATACATTAAAACATTAAAATTTATTTAGTGTAATTTATATAAATAATATAATTTAAATATATTCAACACCAAATAATATAATTTGATTCTTTATATGTAAAAGATGTATAATAATTTAATTTGATGTAATAATATTTTTTATAGATAAATAGTGATGAATATTAATTGTTTAGTATTTATCCTATTTTTTTTAGTAAAATATAAGAGATATAAAGAGGGACAATTGCATAAGATAATTTACTGTAATTTATTTTCAATATTATAAAATATGTATAATAATTTAATTTGATGTAATAATACTTTTTACATATAAATATTGATGAATATTAATTGTTTAGTTTTTATTATATTTTTATTAGTAAAATTGGAAAAAAGAAATAAAGAAAATAATAAAAAATTAATAAAAAGAGGGATAATTGCATAAGATAGGGGTAATTTTGTCCTTTCAAATAGGTCAAAGGCTAAAAATAGATCAAAATATCATCCCACTCTCATTTCCGGCGCATGTAAGTAACTCTCAGTTATTTTTAATGGAGAGGATCTTTTTTGCAGGGTTTATATTTATAAGGGTCTTTTTTGGCTATTTAATTAACATAGGTAAGTTTTTAATCATTTTTGCATAACACGAGGGGGTGTTATGCAATTTCCCATATGACTTTGAATAATTTATGCTACACTAAAATTTATTTACTGTAATTTATATAAATAATATAATTTAAATATATTCAACACCAAATAATATAATTTGATTTTTTATATGTAAAAGATGTATAATAATTTAATTGATGTAATAATATTTTTTACGTATAAATATTGATGAATATTAATTGTTTAGTATTTATCCTATTTTTTTTAGTAAAATATAAAAAATATAAAGAGGGACAATTGCATAAGATAATTTACTGTAATTTACTTCCAAATTTATAAAATATGTATAATAATTTAATTTTATGTAATTACTTTTTACATATAAATATTGATGAATATTAATTGTTTAGTATTTAATATATTTTTATTAGTAAAATTGAAAAAAGATAAAGAAATTAATAAAAATTAATAAAAAGAGGGATAATTGCATAAGATAAGGGGTAATTTTGTCCTTTCAAATAGGTCAAAGGCTGAAATAGATCAAAATGTTATCCCACTCTCATTTCCGGCACGTGTAAGTAACTCTCTGTTATTTTTAACGGAGAGGGTCTTTTTGCAGGGTTTATAATTATAGGATTTTTTTGCTATTTAATTACACGGGTAAATTTTTAGCAATTTTCGCATGACACAAGGGTGTGTTATGCGATTTTCCCTTATGATTTTGAATAATTTATGCTATGTTAGGAATAAATTAGATTGACACCCATGAAATTAGGTCAAAATACACAAACACCTCTCATCTTTTACAAAAATACATCTACACCCCCGAGTATATAGTTGTAATTACAACTGCACCCCTATTCAAAGGTAGAGCTTACACAAACACCTACTGAAAATATTACACTAACACCCCTCATAGGTGTAAATGTAATTTTGCAAAATACAAGGGGTATTTGTATAATTTGCCTTAAGCTTAAGAGGTGTGAATGTAATTTACCCTTTATTAAGGCAATACATTTTTTTTTTAAAACAAAAATAATATTCAAGAATAATAATGAAAATTTGCTATTACTCTTTTCCTTTTGTTTTCCCCAATTTAGATCTTAGATTTAAAAAGGAACAATTAAATAAATAATATTAATTTTATTTTTTTTACCAAAATGGGGTGAAAATTCCCCTTTCAAAAAAGTAGGCGAAATCGGGATCTTTCAGCACAAAATACAAAAAAAGGGTACTTGCACAGAAACCGAGGTCAAACACTTTTGCAAACATCCCCTCCCACCCCCACCCCACAAATACATATTAATTAATAATTAATTTATTACATTACCTATTAATTATTAAAAAATTAATAAAATTACATATTAATTAATATGTAACTAATAAATGTCTGCAAAAGAGATTTTTGTCATCATATGAGATACGCGGGGATCTCTCTTTACTCTTTTAAATCACCCACTTGGCTACTTGGAAGAAATTTGGGGCCAGGACCGAAACTACCTCCCGTGATAAAATGAAGGTATCAGGCTAAACGAGGCCTAACACCACATACGATCCCTCGACAAAAAGATAAGAGTATGAGGCTACTGGAAAGTTGTCCATAGGCAACCCCCTTGTGGGTACTAAATCACGTGATTCGTTGTCCTAAATAGGCTACGTACTCTACTTGGTAGCAAGTGGATGCCGGTGGATACGAGGCTAAGTCCTAAATGGGCTATATAAATGCCTTCCGCATAACGCAATAAGGGGGCATCTTCTCCAATTCTGGAAAGATTCAAGATATCTATACCATTCTTCTTTGAGTGTGCTCGACCTCACCCCACATCAATACTCTTAAAATGAAAAATAATATTTTAAATTAGGACACTCCACTCTTAAAAAAATGTACAGTTTGACTTGACATTAATTAGTTGGTGTGCAAGTTCACGAATAGCCCAGTTGACGTGGGATATGATCCCATTTATATATTTTATTTATCGCTTCCGTTGCTTATTATGCATCCCAAACTTATATTGATTCCTTCAGAACATCCTCCCATGAGTAACTACCTTCCATTTTGGACAACCATGATCATTGAGTAAAACCTACACCTATCTTGGAATAACACTGAGAAGGTGTTTGGTTAAACCTTTTTAAAACATCTATGAGTTCATACATCTTATAGAATATTTTAGGAGCTTATAAAATATTTGATCTTATTTTAAAAATATGTTGATAAAGTGTTAAGATAAAATAAGAAATTAAAGTTTATAAAATATTTTAATATATTATAAGATGTAGGTGTTTGGTATAATAAAGTCTTTTATTGATAAAATGATCAAAAAGTATATGAGAATAGTAAAGCATTTTAGCTCGAAGTCCATAAGAAACCTCCAACATAGAGTAGTAATAAAGGATTGGGTAAATTACAATGACCTCCCATGAGGTTTGGCATAATTACGGTGATGTGAGCTGAAAGATCTCGTTCTTGGGCTTGAGTGCAGTGGACCTTGGGTTTCTGCAAGCTATGAAAAGAGGACATGCAAAATAAGCGTTAGTACTCCAACGCTCAAGTCAGTAAACAGTTGTAGAAGAATAAATTTGAATAAAGTAAAGAAACAGTGAGATTTCATGAACAAAGAGCATAAAGTGAACTTAGTGTGAGTGTGAAAGCATAAATTTGTGTGCTAGAGTGCCAAAAAAAATGTTACTTGAGCCAGCCGAGTAGGTCGGTATTTATAATAGAAGAGCCACAACTAGGAGGGACCCTTCATCAGCCTGGACTCTGGAAGGATCGAGCACTGGTGTGGCCGTGGCGTGGGGCTCCTAGATACCTCTTTGGGCTTTTGAGCCTTGCTATTGGGCTAGCCATTTTGGCATATATCAGTCAATCCCCCCCTCCCCCGATGAGAGTGAGGGTTCACCACCATCCCACATCGAGTAGAGGCCTTCTGTGGTAGCGAGGAAGGTTTGATCTCCTTTCATTCTTAGTCGGTCCCAGGCAAGCTTTCTTCCTGGCTAAGGGAAGCGTGACAGTCGTCTATGATTACAGACGCCTTGTGTCACGCCTGTCATGATGACTGGGGGTTGCCTTTATGGCAGGCTAAAGGCGTAGGCCTCTGCAGAGGCTACGCGCGCGGTGGCCACGCGCCTTGCATGGGGGACGGTTATCGTTAACTGCCCAAATCGATTATTTTTTTTGCTTGGTAACCGCCCAATGGGAGGCGGTTATTTGCACGTTCTCTGGGTAGTCGCATGCTTCCCACGTCTTCTTCCCTCGATCGCGTTATTACTCTATCTCCTTCCATTCTTTCGTCTTCCCACGTCTTTACAAAAGGGAACTACAACTTTATACATTTTCCACCAGCTCTATAAGTTCAATCTTCCTTTCTCTCGTATTTTCTTTAGAGTTTTTCTGCAAAAAATATCTTCTTTCACCTCTTCTGCTGAGTCCATTCAGTTCATGAGGGAATAGGTTAGAGGCGATCATCCTTCCGCCGCCTCTTCCATAGGGACGGTCTCTAGTGCCTTGGCCTTTCGAAGTGATAGGAGGTGGAGCCTGAGGAACCTCTCTTGTGCTTGTCGACAGTTGGTTGACGAGGAGGAGGAAGTATCGGAGGAGGTAGAGAGTCTGGCTAAGGGGACGATGAGGAAGGGTCTTCCCCCGGATAGGAGAGAGATGAACCACCGGAGGCAGGAGAGATGGAAGAAATGGAGGAGAGGGAGGCGAGTCCCACCCCACTAGAAAGGGCCTCTTTTTTTTAAGCTTCTGACGCTGCCCGCCTGTGGAAGGAGTATGGGATCCCCCTGGGTTACACTATTTATGTCCCCTCCTAGATAGTTCGCCGGAGCTTCCTCCACCCGGTTGTTTATGCTTCTAATGGTCCCAATTGAGGGGTCTTAGGTTTCCCATTCCCTCCTTATATCAAGGCGTGTCTAGGTCATTTAGGGTTCCTTTGAACCAACTAGCCCCCAATTCCTTCCGCCTCCTTGCAAGTTTCGTCCTTATTTTTACATACCATAATTGGCTTGTTACCAACCAAAATTTCTCCTTTTGTTTCCAGTTAAGAAAGTCAGACCCTGGCACCTTCCACTTCTTTCCCCGGTGGGGGATTCGCTTGCTTCCTGCCCCAAGTGCGCCTAAGTCTTGGAGGGGCAATTTCTTTTTTTATGTGCCCTCCCCTTTCTTGTCCTTCCCCTGATAGTGGGTTTCTGATATACCTCCTATTGATCCCGCGTCTGGGAAGGACAGGCCGCCAGCCCTCACAGCCTTCTTGGAGGAGCTGAATGAAGACCCCTACGATGTTCAGGGCCTCATAGATGAGAGGCTTCTTTGTCGGTTTGGGCTGAGTCCCAATGAGGTCCCCTTGGAAGAGTCCTTGGGTATCCTTCGGTTTTTACCTTTTGATTCTTTTAATCTGATTTGAGTGTTTATGAATGATGACTTTGTTTCTCCCCTTTATGCAGAGAAATTTATATTCGACAAACTTATCAATGAGAGTGTTCAAAGGAGTCCGGCGGGAACTCTTTCTACCGTTTGAACTCCAGAAGGGACCACAGCCCCTGGCGACGGAAAGGGGAAGCGTCCGGCTGCTCTCTCCTACGGAGGGTCTTCCAAGCGAGTGAAGGGGAGCTCGTCTAGCCATCTTCCATCAGGGAGCTCCTTGTGAGTGGCCACCCGTTCGACTGCCGCGCCTCCCCCTCCTCCTCATCCCTCCTCGTCTAGGGATTCCTCTCCCTGGCGCCAGCGATTTGTCCCTGATTGGGGGGTGTACCCCACCAATCTATATTAAGAGATAGGGAAAGAGAGTCGGGGCTCTTGGCGGAGTTTATGCGGGGCCTGATCCTCCCTGTGGATAGGTGTTCGTTGGCCTCCCTTTCTAAGGAGGAGTTAGTCGGGGCCTTCGTCTGCCATGCTGTGAAGGTATAATGCCTTATCCTGCCCAGGTTTTATGTATTACACTTGGTTTTGACCTATGTATTTGTTCTTTCTTTCAGGTGGCTACGGTGGTAGGGGGGCTTTTGAGCCATCCCATGGAGACCCCTCCCCCTCCTCCTGCTGATGACCAACAGAAGCGGCTGGAGGATCGCGTGGATCAGTTGTCCTCTGACCTGGCCAAGATGAAGGAGGCCAGAAAGGAGGCTCTGGGGAGGTATTAGCAGGCGGAGAAGGAGAGGAAGAAGCTGCAACAGGATTTCCTGACTTTGTCCCAGGACCAATCGGAGGCTCTAAGGCAGGCTGCTGACCAGGGCCGCTTGGACTTTCCCCACACTAAGGAGGGGAAGCAGTTCCTGGCCTTGTATTGGGAGAGCCGCTTCTTGGAGTACATGAAATCCGCAGATTTCCAAAGAGAGGTGGCTAACGTGGCAAGGCCATTCCTGAGGTACGACTTTGTGTCCTGCCAAGAACTATTCGTGGCTCAGGGCTATCCTCCGAAAGGGGCAGGTTTTTCATTCCTGGATTATGAGGGGGTCCTGAAGAAGGCCCCAATCCCTTTGTTCCCCCTCTTCCGCAGGCTGAATCTTCCCTTAGATCTAGGTAACAAGTTTTCCCGGTTCTCTTCTCTTTCATTTGAAATTTTTGGGCTGATGAATGACATGACCGGTAAATTCTTTTTAGAAGAGGAGCTGGATCAAGTGCTGGAGACGGTGATGGGGGAGATTCGAGCCCCGAAAGGATGAGATATGGAAGTTCAGCCGACGAGCTCTCTGCCACAGATGTAGCCCCTCTGGCCGAGCCTGCTAATGTTGTTTCCCCCTCCCCTGAGCCAGAAGGCCTGCAAGAGCTTGAGAAGACCCCGCCTGTGGGGAAGGATGATTGACTGTACCCCCTTTTGAAACTTTTATATTTTTTTCTATGCGCACCATGATGCATGGGGATGAAATAATTTTTACTTTTTGTTGTTTTGACTGTTGCTACTACTCCCCCCCTCCCCCCCTCAAGTCGGTTTTGTTGTGGGGGTCCGTTGTGATATGCTCTTGCTTTCCTTCATATTGAGCTTCTACGTGATTTTGATGATTGGGGGTTGGCTGCCCCATGCATGTTTTTATTGGTTCCTGAAAAAAGAAGACAAAATAGTTTTGTTGGTGGCTTTGAGAATACCTGAGGTAAGAGGTGATTCTCTTTCACCCTGTGGGACAATAAATAGGCCCTAATCTGGTCGAGGCTTTGCTGCTTCTGTCTGAGAGTGACTGCCTGTAAAAACAGGGCTTATTTTACTTGAATACCTGCAGCAGGGCAGGGTTTGCTTTAGGAGGTGCCTGCAAGGTGGTAGGGCTTATTTGATGGAGTGCCTGCAGTGTGGCAGGGCTTATTCCGAGACATACCTGCGAAGAAAATGGGATAGTTTAGTACGAGGAATATATTTGTGGTGAAGAGGATTTTGCATTTTTTGGACAGCCTTTCTATGTCCCTTCTTGGCAATAGGTAGCGACGGATGTCTGAGGTCCTGTTTGTATGTAGGAAGATGGAAAAAGGCCCTCTGGAGGCAAGACTTTGTTATTTACTTGGGGGGGATTCCTGCCTTAGAAGGGGCAGGAGGATATCCTCTATAGAGGCCCTGCCTTGAAGGGCAAAGTTGGTCTTTTGCTGGGTAAGACAATAAGATGTCCTTATCCCTATAGGCCCCGTCTACACGCAGGGACTCATGCAAAGAATCTTTTGAGATTATGTATGTTCCATGGGCAAGGGAGAGGGTGTCCCTCTCCGTCCTCCAATTCGTATGCTCCATTACCCAATATTCCCTTAACTTTGTTGGGTCTTTCCCATGTGGGTTCTAGCTTGCCCACTGGTTTTGATGCTTCCACTTTTCGGAGCATCAAGTCTCCGACTTGGAACCTGCGAGGCTTAACCCGCCTATTATAGGCATTGATCATTATGCTCTTGTATCTTTGCTTTCGAAGGACGGCCTTTTCCCTAAGTTCCTCGATGAAATCTAGATTCTCGTTAAGTCGATTATTGTTGTTGTCTTCTGAATAATACATTATCCGATGGGAATGCATGCCCACCTCAAGTGGTATTACAACACCAGTCCCGTATACTAGAGAAAGGGGCTTTTGCCCGTAGAATTTCTAGGCGTGGTTCGATAGGCCCATAGGACACTGGTGAGTTTTTCAACCCAGTTGCCCCCGGCTCGATTGAGCCTCCTCTTGATACCTTGGAGGAGAGTGCGATTGGTGACCTCCGCCTGACAGTTGGCTTAAGGATGAGCCACAGAGGTGAACCTTTGTCTGATTCACAACCCTTTGCACCAATCTCGTATCTTGTTCCCTTGGAATTATCGTTCATTGTTCGAGATGATTTAATGGGGAAGCCCAAAGCGACATATAATATTCTTCCACAAGAACTTCATGACCTCTCCCTCGGTAATGCGGGAGAGGGGTTCGGCTTCCACCCACTTTGTGAAGTAGTCTATGGCCACCAACAGGAATTTTCGTTGCAGGGGCTATGGGGAACGACCCTACGATATCCATCCTCAATTGGGCAAAAGGACATTGAGCCAGCAATATGGCCAATGGTTCAACAGGCTGATGTATTAGGGAGGCATGCTTCTGGCACTTCTCGCATTGTTTTAACCAGGGCCTTGGCGTCTTATTTCATCGTAGGCCAGAAATACCCAGCTCTCAAGGCTTTGTTGGCTAGAGCCAATACTCTTATGTGTGATCCACAACATCCCCATAAATCTTTTTGAGGACATGAATCCCCGCTTTTTGTGACGGGCATCTCAGGAGGGGATGCGTGAAGGACTTCTTGTAGAGGGTGTCTCATACCAGGAGGAAAAGCACGACCCGCTTCTTCAAACGGGTAGCCTCCCATCTATCCGTGGGGAGGCGACCTTCCTTTAACCAGTCTAGGACAAGCTGTCTCCAGTCCCCCCAGGAAGTATGGCCTATACTTCCAGGATAAGACCAAGCTTTGACAGGTGATATATTGTTATCCGCCTAGTTCGACAGTCATTTATGGTGCTGGCCATTTTTGACAAATATTCGGCTTTGTTGTTCTCCTCAAGAGGGATTTGAATGAGTTGGAAGGTATCAAACTTTGTCTTCCATTCCTATATCCTTTGAAGGTATTGCTTCATACTCTTCTCCTTAGCTTTTCTCTGTTTTCTTAACGATGAACTGGGAGTCGGAGTAGGCTACTAGGTGTTTGGCCCTAGCTTTCTAGGCCATTCTCATGGCCAAAGCCAGGGCTTCATACTCGGCCTTGTTGTTAGAGGCTTTGAATCTGAACTTGATTGCGAATTTCATATCTACTCCCTCGGGGGAGGTCACAACTACGCCAGCACCACTTCCTTGGGCGGTAGAGGATCTGTCCACGTGTAGAAGCCAGGTCACCTTGCTAGTGAAGGGGATGTGTTTTCCAAGATAAAATCGGCCAGTGCATAAGCCTTAATGGCCGTCCTAGGGTGGTGCGAGATATCGTACTCGCTGAGCTCAATGGCCCACTTGATCAATCGGCTGGATGTGTCCGGTTTTCCGAGAACCTATTTGACGGGTGATTGGTACGGGCCCCTATTGGATAAATAGGAAGTAAGGGCGCAATCTTCGGGTGGTTATTACCAGCGCGAAGGCTATCTTTTCTATGAGGTTGTACCGTCCTTCCGCCCCATTGAGGACTTTGCTAACATAGTAGATGGGCGTCTACTGCCAATTCTCCTCCCGAAGGAGGACCGAGCTTACCGCCTGGGATGTGGCCACCAAGTAGACGTATAACGTGTCTCCTAGAGAAGATTCAACCATCAAGGGAAGGCTGGCCATGTATTGCTTAAGCTCCTCGAAGGCTTTGTGACATTCTTCTCCCCACTTAAAGTTCTTGGCCTTTTATAACACTTTAAAGAAGGGTAGGCTTTTTTCTGCCGATTTGGCGATGAACCGGTTGAGTGCCGCTATCCTCTCAGTTAGGCGTTGCACCTCATTAATGTTGGTAGGAGCTTCATGTCTAGAACGACTTTAATTTTGATGGGGTTAGCCTCGATCCCCCTCTCGGTCACCATGAAACCCAAGAAGCGGTCTCCCCGCACCCCAAAGGCGCACTTAGAGGGGTTCAATTTCAAATAATAATTTTCGAAGGAGCAACATTCTCGAACTGTGGCAGGTGGTCCTGCGGATCGGTGGTGCCATCGTACTCCACAATGGCCAGTGTCCGATAGTTGGGAGGAAGTTCGTCCGCCATGACTTCCTCGTTGAACGAGATACCGCCCTGCATCATATATTGCACATCTTGCAAGTTTTTCTGTAGGTGCTCCAATTGAGGCTACCAACGAGTGGATGCTTCATTCCGCGTCGGGGGAGGAGGAATCGGTTCCTCTTCCAGAAGTTTGAGGAGCCTATGCTAGGAGGGGCCTCACCATCTTCCACCGGCCCTCCGACCATCGGAGGAGCCCTGAGGCCCGGGGGCCACAACTGCCAGAAGGGTAGTGTTAACCGTTGCCATTTGCGCCCTATGACGAACGTGATCATCTGTTAGATGGCCGCCATCAGTCCGGGGGACAACCTATACAAAGGAGGTGTCCAAGGGAGTACTGTCCCGCGGAGGGTCCGACAGGGGTTCAGAGAGACCGGATGATCCCGCTTCCCCCCTCCCAGAGGGAGCCAAGGGGGCTCCAGACAACACTTGCAACGCTTGAGGGTCGGCATGAGTATCTGCGGCCTTATACTTGCCTGATCCGTTGTTGGGAGTTTCCATAATCCTCACATCTTAGTTTTGTGTTCCCACAGACAACGTTAATTGATGTGAGCTGAAAGAGCTCGTTCTTAGGCTTGATTGGAGTGGACCTTTGGTTTTTGCAAGCTATGATAAGGGGACCTACAAAAAAGGTGTTAGCACTCCGACGCTCAAGTCAGTAAACAGTTGTAGAAGAATAAATTTGAATAAAGTAAAGAAACAGTGAGATTTCGTGAACAAAGAGCATAAAGTGAACTTACTGTGAGTGTGGGAGCATAAATTCGTGTGCTATAGTGTTAAGAAAAACGTTACTTGAGCCAACCGAGTAGGCCGGTATTTATAGAGGAAGAGCCGCATTTGGGAGGGACTCTTCATCAGCCTGGACTCTGGAAGGACCGAGCACTAGCCTTCCTGTACTTCTGCAGCCTTCGGACTCCTTGGAAGTAGGAGGTTAGTTGCATGGATCTTCCGTGGGTAAGGATAAGGCCGGGTCTGCCCTTATCCGGTCTTGATGAGCTTGGGCTTCCGCCTGGGCCTCCCCGACGAGGCTTCATCCTTGGTCTGAGCTGGGCCTTTCAGTCGTTTGGGAGAGGCCTGATTAGTCTTTCCTTGGGTTGGGCCAGTGCCTCTTTTAGGCCTCTCCGAAAATATGCGGGCCTTTACGTGGGGCTCAAATACATCTCCTTGGGCTCCTAGATGCCTCTTTGGGCTTTTGGGCCTTGTTCTTGCACTAACCATTTTGGTATATACCATACGGATACCCACTCCTACGTTTCAAAAATTATAAATACCCCATGAGGTTTGTATTTTTTAGTCAAGGGTCTGAAATGGTCCATTTTGCCCTTATTTTTTTTAATTGTAGAAAAATCAATCGATGCATTCTATGTAAAAAATGTAAGAAACCTCTCCCTGTATTTTTGTCAAAAAAAATAGAAATTTTTAAAAAATAATTCAATTTGCATAAGGGTATTTTGGTCAGTTCACACATAAAATGAATGGATGTTATTTGTTAGACGGCTACAAACTTCAGGAGGGTATTTGTAACTTTTGGAACAATGAGAATGTATCCGTAATTATGTCAAAACTAAAGGGAGGTCATTGTAATTCACCCTAAAGGATCTTAATTTTTAACGGGTTATTGTGTAAATAATGTTTTTTTCCAGGGGCTTCTTTGCAAACATTCGTCTCATGTCTGGCGGTGCCGCGCCGCGGTTCCGTTTCCTCTCCTCCCATATATATAGCGAGACCACAAATTTTGGGCGTAAAGAAGGCAAATTTTCTGTGTGATTTTTCTGTAAATCCTGAAGACTGACTGATAACTATGGGAAATGGTATTTTCTTTTGCAAGAAATTAATTATGAAAATTGAGACTCATCAAAGATAATGTCAAGTTTGTATTTGCGCGCACACAAACACACAGAGATCGGTTGGAAATTTTTCGATGTTGATACGCATAGTCTGATGAGAGATTCCTTTGAATTTCAGGTGACAAATTTCGGCCCTACAAGAAAACCAAGTTCTCCAAGGTTCGTTGAATTTCTTCCGGATTTTACTGTATAACGCTATTGATATTTCCCTGAATTCTTTTGATGGGAATTGGTAGATGTTGTTTTTGAATTATTTTAATGTTTGTAAATTGAAGGAGGAGTATGCGGCTTCAGCTGCTGCAGACTATAATTCCCACTTCAACGAAGATGTAGATGATGATCTTCGCGATGGTACTTATGCTGCGCTGAGATTATCCATGTTGTTCTTCTGTTTCTAGGACCGCGTTGATTTGGATGTGTTGTATTGATTTAATTGTTTGATTTTTGGCATTTTAGGTGAGGGGAAAAAGAGGGATTTCTCAAAATTGGAACTTAAGCCCGATCACGCAAATCGCCCATTGTGGGCCTGCGCAGATGGTCGGATTTTCCTTGAGACTTTCTCCGCACTGTATAAACAGGCCTATGATTTCCTTATCGCCATTGCTGAACCAGTTTGCAGGTATTTCTTTGGGGCGGTTCACGGTTGATACAATTATGCACCTTGTATGATTGATTAGCATTATGTAATCTTGGCAGTTGCTGGTAGGAATCACAATTATGTTAATAGGTGTCCCCCATGGTTTTAGCTGTTCTAGAAATACTTTTTGCATGGCAAAAGCCGATATCATACTGCCCCAGTCTGTGGATATGGCACCTAGTAGGGTCCTAGACACATCATGGATGTTTCATGAATGAATGGAACTTGTTCGGTGCTTGATAGAAGTCCCTTACAGTATTATAATAACTTGCGACGTTAATGGACGGAGCACTTCAATACCTGCTATTTTATGCCCCTTATTTGGTTGAACGCCTTAAGCAGGAGGGGAAGAAGCTAAGCAGGTGAACACAGCTAGCTATTTAACAACCGAGTTAGGCTACTAATCTAGTAGTGGAGATAGCTTCATTTGGTGGTCAAGCAAGGGAGGGGAAGCCATTTCTCAACTCCCAGTCCTGGGCCTGGAAGAACATAAAAGCGTAAGGGATAGCTGATCTCCCTAGAAACAGGAGCTAGTAGGGAGTGAACTCCTAGTTGGAGGGACAAGCGAGAATGGAGTGATTGACCATCTCAGTAGTGGGTTCAATTTTGAGCAACATACAGTCTCTTGGAAATTTATAATTCAAGTGTTCCACAAGAGACTTGTATCAACAATTTTCAAGCACTTCCATTGTGCTTTCAAATTTTAGCTTCATTGTTAATGCTGCCAGGATCATGCATCAGACGCATCCCGCATCTAAAGTCTAATTTGATGAGTATCAAAGAAAAGGTGCTTGTTCTGATTGTTTTCATCCATTCATCATTCATGTGCCGTCAAACTTATCTTAGTCCGACGAACATAGATCTGCTGGATATTTGCAATTGAAACTTGTATGGATTTGAAGTTCCTGTATGCAATCTCCGTGATGGAAAACAATACATTTAATCTGTATTCTATCTTATACATATTCCAAATCAATACATATTGGTGCAACGTTCAGTTTTGTATTTTTGATTTTTGTTCTGCACTTAATGTTGTCATCTGATGTTATTCTTCTCAACAGGCCGGAGTCAATGCACGAGTACAACTTGACCCCACATTCTTTATATGCTGCTGTTTCGGTGGGACTTGAAACGGAGACCATTGTTTCTGTTTTGAATAAGTTATCAAAGACCAAGCTTCCAAAAGAGATGATTGATTTCATTTATAATTCTACTGCTAATTATGGTAAAGTGAAGCTCGTGCTGAAGAAGAATAGATATTTTATCGAGTCCCCTTTTCCAGAGGTGAGATGTTTTGGTCATGTCTATTTCTGGTGTTGAAAGGACCATATATAACACTTATGGTTATTTTCAGGTTTTGAAAACGTTGCTTAAGGACGAAGTTATAGGACGAGCTAGAATTTTCTCTGAGGTATATGCTTAGTGAAATTTGTTCATGATGACCAACTACCCAAACCTCTTACAGTTAATTAAGTAGATCGTTTTCCTTTATATTTGGCTGATAACTCAGAAACTATGAATTGCTGTTCTTCAGGGAATTCATGGGAATGATGGATTTACAGTTGGCAAATCTGCGGGTGAAATAGAAGGTGCCCATGATGAGTTGCTAAATGAAGCAGAGTTGGCTGCTGTAGCTGAAGAAAAAGAAACTCATTCCTTTGAAATTGACCCTGCTCAGGTTAGCTAGATGTATTCAAATTTATGATATTTTCACAATCTCTATCCGTTCTAGTCTGTGTGTGTGTTTTTTCTATTCAGCGGCTCTAGATCATATTAGGTTACAGACCGTGTTATTCTGCTTCCCGTAGGGTGTATTTGTTGTATTATATGTACTTCATCAAAGTATAGCCAAGCCAATTCGTCTGACTAGATTGTTTATTCTGTAGAAATGATATCACGAAGAGTAATTTATTGAGACTTGAGAGATGATCTTGAATGATGTTTCTTGAGCCAGACAGTGACTTAATTGATCTTGTATACCTGGCCTGCTCAAGGTTCAGAAGAAACAGATTGAATTTACTCATTTTCTTGTCTGGATTGTTATTTTACCATGCCGGGACAGATATGTGTAATGCAGGCATATGCATGTCTGTACAACTATTCGACTAGGTTACTTAAGTGACGTGCTGAGGACATTAGTATTTTTCCTCATATACAAGATTAAGATCACTTTGAAGTCCGGCTGGACTGTGGTTGTCCTGGTTTCTTAGGCGATTTTCTTACAATACTTATCAAAGCTGGTGGAGAAATTTGCTTTTCTTGTATTTCCCTTTTACTTATTGATCTATTTTAATTGAGTTACATGAAAAATTGCTGTGCCAAATTTTTAGATCTTTCCAGAAGGTCATATTGCTTTAACTAGTTTCCCTTTCTGCAGGTTGAAAATGTAAAACAACGTTGTTTACCTAATGCTCTAAATTATCCCATGCTGGAAGAGTATGACTTCAG
Source organism: Sesamum alatum (assembly GCA_034509735.1). Lineage (NCBI taxonomy): Eukaryota > Viridiplantae > Streptophyta > Magnoliopsida > Lamiales > Pedaliaceae > Sesamum > Sesamum alatum. The sequence goes on from JACGWO010000002.1 coordinate 40,516,505, forward strand.
AAATGATACTGTAAGTGGAACCAGAATCAGGAACTTGAGTTAAGCAGGAGCTTGACTTTAGAAAGGAATGCTTGAGCAGCTCTATCAATTATTTATGTTGTACTGAATGTTGAGGTCAATTGAAAAGTTCCATTGACAGTCATGGTATTGCAGATCAACCCTGATCTGGATATGGAATTGAAGCCTCATGCACAACCACGTCCGTACCAAGAAAAGAGTCTCAGTAAGATGTTTGGAAATGGTAACAATCCTTCACCAAGCCTATTGGCATCTTTCATTGTCTTACCTTTGTGCATTCATTTGTATGCCATGGCCTACTGTTGACCATTTTTATTGTTATCTTTATGAGAAAACAACTATGAAGTGCAAGCTTAGACTTTAAGAGTCTTTACGTTCGTTGGTTGTTGGAGTAATGGTGACTCGTAGATAGGAGCATTGAATTTTGAGAGGAAGCAGTATTTGACATTTTGTTTGCAGCATCCTGCCGTTAATTTTAGTAGATACTTATTCTCTGAGAATGTATTATGATATGGCCATATCCTGTGGCAATGAACATAAGAATGTCATAATCTAGATTTTAATTAGCGTTTTCTCTTTCCTACTGGCTGGTATAACACTTTGAGAAAGAGATTGTAACTAATTCAATGTATTTCTGTCATTTCAGGCAGAGCACGATCAGGTATCATTGTGCTACCTTGTGGTGCAGGAAAGTCTTTAGTTGGTGTTTCTGCAGCCTCCAGAATAAAAAAAAGTTGTCTTTGTTTGGCTACGAATGCCGTGTCTGTGGATCAGTGGGCTTTCCAGTTTAAGTTATGGTCAACCATTAAAGAGGAGCAAATCTGTCGTTTCACATCTGACAGCAAAGAAAGATTCCGTGGCAATGCCGGAGTGGTGGTGACAACATACAATATGATTGCATTTGGTGGTAAACGTTCTGAAGAAGCTGAAAAGATAATTGAAGACATAAGAAACCGAGAGTGGGGATTGCTTCTCATGGACGAGGTGACATCTTATTTTTGGGTGGTTGATATTTTTATTCTTGTTTTGCACAACTATGACGTTCGCCTGGAGTAAGTGATGATGTATACATGTTTTCTTCTTCAAAATTTAGGTGCACGTGGTCCCTGCACACATGTTTAGGAAGGTCATCAGTCTCACCAAATCTCACTGTAAACTTGGGCTAACTGGTTTGTATCCCACAAATTTCTATGAATGAATCCGAAGAATGTCATCAATGCCAAGGACTAATCCTATCAACTGATTTGCAGCAACACTTGTGAGAGAGGATGAAAGGATTACAGATTTGAACTTCCTTATTGGCCCAAAGTTGTATGAGGCAAACTGGTTGGATTTAGTGAAAGGAGGGTTCATTGCGAATGTTCAGTGTGCAGAAGTCTGGTGTCCAATGACAAAGGAGTTCTTTGCTGAATATCTGAAAAAAGAGAATTCAAAAAAGAAACAGGTAAGTAGGGTCCTGAAGAATATGTATGTGAGCGTATATTAGAATCTTAGTGCTTATAAATGTAGCTGAGTCAAAGATGCTCTTTTGAGGTGCTCCTGTTTCCAGAATGTTTTGAATGAATCAGTGTGTACATCAAAGACATGCTTATCACATTGATAAAAAATAACTGTAGTATACTGGAAATTGCAATCTATAGGAGTTTTTAAAATGTGTACTGTTTTTGCCCTCAGCATGGCTTCTCATATGACGGTGGTATTTAAAATTTCCTTTGTATGTGCCTTGGTTGATGACTATGTTTAGCTCCATTATGACAAGGCTAGAGGCTTTCTTGCGTAATGGACGCGAATTTGTCTAGAAAAATTGTTTTTGGTAAAAATTTGTTAGTAATAGTTTTATGCATCCGAACACATTGATTTTCTGTTCCTTTGGTATCCTCTGTTGGCAATTCCATTACCAACTAATGATAGAGGGAGAATAATTGATTTTTTTTGGGTTATAGTATCTTATCAAGAATTAGAACTGCGAGATTGTTTTACCTTGCAAGAGAGATCTATGATTGACCATTACTGATTTGATTTTTTTCTATATGTAAATAATTATTATAAAGAATAATCCCTTGAATGCTGCCTCAGCTAATACTTATTTTCTTTGCGTCTTTAGGCTCTGTATGTGATGAACCCTAATAAATTCAGGGCTTGCGAGTTTCTTATCCGGTTCCATGAACGAGAGCGGGGTGATAAAATAATAGTTTTTGCTGACAATCTTTTTGCACTGACGGAGTATGCTATGAAACTTCGAAAACCTATGATTTATGGTGCCACCAGGTAGTTATTTATTATTATGTGAGATGTAATATACCTGTGGGATTGGAATCTTATATTGCATACATGTTGGTGCGAGGTAATTTGCAGCCATCCTGAAAGAACTAAAATTCTTGAAGCATTCAAAACCAGCCGAGATGTGAACACCATTTTCCTCTCAAAGGTATGTCGCACATTGTGACTTTAATATTAATTACTGCACCTGGAGTTCTGTAAGCGGTTTATTGTCTTCTGAATAGTTTTGAGTTTTTCTGTATCTGCTATTAAGTTGTGATGTTGAATAAATATGGTTTCTCTTTCCATGCACATCATGTTCACAGGCAACAAAATCTAGACATTATTGGTCACTCTCTTCAATCTTCATCAACATTATGATGGATTCAATTTGTAAGCATAATGGACACATTTTGCATAAGCATCCTAGACGCATGGGTACAGTTTATTGCCATGTCTTGCATCTGAGATACTAGATATGGGATACATGAACTCTGAAAAAATATTGGATATGATACTAGAAATCAAAATTTATTTATCGAACTACATATTAAATAGACGTCTATCTACATGCATGTAATGAAGTTTTCAGAATTATGCCATCAATAATGTGAATAAAATGCAGGGTCATATATTAAACTTGATTTATGTTAAAATTAACTACTTTACTTTTCAAATGGGTTCAACTCAAAATTAATTGAAATGAAGGGAATAAAATATGTTATGGAAGATAACAAAATGCGATACAGTCTAAAAAATGTTAGGGATGACTTTTAGAATTTTATCGATCATTATAAAGAATAATATTATCCGCATAATGTTAGGATAGCTTTAGACTGTTCATTTCGATTTTTAGCTTTGACCTTAAATTTTTGCAAAATATCAAAAGTACTTTGTGTCCAAAACGGACCTGATCTCTTATTTTCATACCTGATGCATCCCCATATTTCTTTCTTACTCTTTAAGGTACCATTTTTAGGAGTAATCTGAAGCTTTGGCTGGAAAAGTGAAAGTAATTATGTAGCCTTTATCTGTTATCATAACAGAGTATCATATGGATGTGTAAGCTTGCTAGGCCAGATTTTGCGTGGCTCTATGACTGAAGTTATGAACTGATGTGGTATCTCCGCATGTCTCAGGTTCTTTCAGTTTCTTAGTAAGAATGGGTGACGGTATTCTGCCTAAATAGTAAAAACAGGCTTCTGCCACAGGCAAACTTGTTTCTTTCCTTTTTCCTTAGAAAAAAAAGGTTATCAAACATTCAGATATGTATCTTTGGAATTAACGTTTTATGTTCCTTTTAATGTATAGATAGGTGTTTAAGCATGGTATAATTTTCAGGAGGTAATTTTTTGCCGTTTTGTTTACAGGTGGGTGATAATTCTATAGATATTCCTGAGGCAAATGTGATAATTCAGATTTCATCACATGCTGGTTCAAGGCGTCAAGAGGCGCAACGGCTTGGGCGTATTCTCAGGGCTAAGGTACTTCCATTACATGTAGCAGCTTTCTTTTTCGTATAAAAACAGAAGGTTGATACCCATTCAAGTTTGTCATCTGTGCTTGACCTCTCCTCAACCAGTTAATTAGCATGACACTCCTCGATCGTGTTATTCAAGTTGAGGTTCCACGTTTTTACTGAAAAAGTAACGTTAACGCTCAAAGTTTGCAGGGTTTGAAAATGTGGGTGTGGGAACTATACATAATAGTGGGTGCTGTTGGCTTTTAACCATAGATGACCTTTGGGGAGAGTCAAGAAAAGAGAGGGTTAGGAAAAGTTTGTCTTCTTTTGATGTCTTCCCGGCATGGTTTTCAGTAAATAAGTCCAGGACTAGATATTAATTTGAAACAACAGGGATATTTCAAATTGACATCCATCCCAACCATTGTTGTTAAAGAAATTGATAATATCTGGTTCAATGTGAGATTTAGTGGTTACCTAGAGAATATATTTCTGGTGTTCATTTCAGTTTCTACATATTCTCATGTACTTTGTTTATGTATATTATCAGAACAAGTTTCTTACTGTCTGAAAAATGTTCATGGTTTATAGGGGAAGCATCAGGACAGACTGGCAGGAGGCAAGGAAGAATACAATGCATTTTTCTACTCACTTGTATCCACAGACACTCAGGTTTGGTAGTCTTTTACTTTACACATTTAGTTGTTTTTCTATTCATCTTCAGTTCACTAAATCTGTTCTGCTTATTTGATGCAGGAAATGTATTACTCTACCAAAAGGCAGCAGTTTTTGATTGATCAAGGTTATAGTTTTAAGGTACAATATTTTTCATGCCCGGTAGATAATTTAACATTTTAATGTTTCTTCTTATAAGTTTTTGCCTGTTCTAAATGGTTTCCAGGTGATCACGAGCCTGCCACCTGATGATGCAGGACCTGAGTTGAGTTACCATCGTCTTGAAGATCAACTTGCCCTTCTTGGGAAGGTATATATTGTTATTCACTTGATGTTTAGTTTGAGATGTTAGTCTCCGACGCTCCATCCATGAAAGAGGGGAGGTTCTCTCGTCTAATATGAAAAAAACACTCACTCGCTTTTTATCACAAAAAGGTGCTTAGTGCGGGCGACGATGCAGTCGGCTTGGAGCAACTAGAAGAAGATGCCGATGACATTGCTCTTCAGAAAGCCCGTCGCTCAGCTGGCTCCATGAGTGCAATGTCTGGAGCCAGCGGAATGGTTTACATGGAATATAGGTATGATTCTTTAAAGTCTGTCCTTCAACTGCACGTTTTCTTCCCTCTGTTTATTGAGAGACAAAAAATGGATCTTTTTTTACATGGCGACTGGTACTAGTTTACAAGGTTTTAGACTCTATAACCTTGAAATAGGGAGGATTAGGTTGAGCCTACGTTCGGTGAAAGAGAGCACATGGTTAAACCATTTTGAACTCACTGATATACTTCACATTTTCTTGCTTAGCCGCAGTAGCTTCCCAGTTGAGGTCCTGATGTTGAAATTTTAACAACTCTCCCCGTTAATGGCCCAGTAGCTTTTTCTTTGATTTTGTTAAGTGCCCAGCTTTAACAACTATATTGACCGCTGATCCCGCCTTTCTGTTGCAGCACGGGGCAGAAAAAGCCACATGGTCAGATGAAGAGTAAACCTAAGGATCCGAATAAGAGACACCACTTATTCAAGAAACGGTTTGTCTGATCATCACGGGACGATCCCTCACCTTCTTGAGTATGTGTTCTTTGCTGATTTAACACTTAACTTCAGAATAAACCCTTCATCTTTTGTAATATTTCAACTGCCCTTTTAAGTATACAATTTGCAATGCAATGTACCTCTCGTTACATCAGTTTTCCTTTCTCCTTTTGATGAACTTCAGTTACCTATCTTCCTCAAAACTTTATAAGACAATTCATTCTTTGTTCGTATATCAAACTTTCGTCGCGAGACTAAGGTTTCAATCTATATAGTACCCTTTTGAATTTGTTATAACAGTAGTTAACTAAAATGCTTCAGAACATACTTATTTTTCAACAAGCAAAGCAACCAACTTTCTCACTACTGTTCCTCTTATCCGATTGTTTATTCTATTTATTTTCATTTTACGCACACACATTAAGTATGCTTCAGTAGCTCATTACTTAGTGAACACAGACTATTTCTGTCATCATAGTTGAGTAAAAGAAGTAAACTTGTATTTGAAATTCTACAGAAGGAAGAAGCAGATATAGTGAGCAATTGATTGGGTGGAATATTGGCCTATACAAACACAAATTTGCTACTTCTTTGCCCAGCAGTGGGATTTTAGCCGCCGGCAGGCAGCGGACAAAGTAAACTTGTCCTTAATTTTGTCATTTTCTTGGAAGTTGGTTAATTAAGAGATTCATCTCACGAACACACTCACTGTCACTAAAGTGAAAGTGACAGAATTTTTAGATATAGAATTGGGTGTTGTAATCTGTAATGGGATTCTCCACAGTTGGAAGAATTTGTTGAAGTTGAAATATGGTAGGGAAGTGGAAATTTGAATCTAGCATTTGACTGCTTTCCCCAGCAGCACATTCCTTTCCTGTCTCGATTCAGTAATCCAAGTACTGCACTCCCACATGAATATTACCCCTTCGGACAAAGAGAGGTCCCTCCCTGCTTCTCCCAAACTGTTGCATGGATTCACTTGGACTCGGTCTTGTCTTGCCACTTGTATGGTTGCTTAACGTTTACCTGAACGTTACGAGTTTGAATCTCATTTAAATTGTAAAATCCATCACTTTATGTGGGTGTATTACGAGATTGATGATAAATGCAAACTCGTCACTTTATATAAGTATATTTCAGATCAATGATGACTTGTTTATAATGCTTGATTCATTGGGCACTGAACCTTAATTCATATTATTGGATGGGAAATATCTAACTTAACACTATAAAGACTAATATACCCCCCTCTCCCCCTCCCACCCCATCCCAAAAAGAAAAGGTAGAATAACAGTCATGCTATAATTCGCATGTTTTTCACTCGGATCAGGTTGCGCACTTAACACTATAAAGACTAATATACCCCCCTCTCCCCCTCCCACCCCATCCAAAAAGAAAAGGTAGAATAACAGTCATGCTATAATTCGCATGTTTTTCACTCGGATCGGGTTGCGCCCCTATCCAACCTGACATGGCACTTGGAACCAAGGTTGTTCAATGAATTGGGAGGTTGGGAAGATGACTCATGGATCCGTATAAATACGGAGGCATTCAACCATTCTGGATAATGGCATATAATTTATTATTACATATTTTCGTTTTAATCTTTTGAACTGATTTAATCATCGGGGGGTTTTTGTTGGGGACTGCCCAATGAGCCCAACAATCTTCTATCTTCTCAAGTTTCAAAACACCCCATTCGGACTACTTTTCGGGCGACCTAGATCTTCGACCTGGATCCCATATGATAATATTAAATTTCTTAGAGTCTAATTACTAGAATACCCTTTAAAGTTAGTTTTATTCCCATGAAGATGTAGGCAAATAAGCAAGAAAATAGTATTGATACAATAGATAGTAGGTGTTGGAAAGGGAAAAACAGGAAATAAAAGGTGAGATACGAATGCAAATAATTGCAAATATTTATTGAGAAGGGATAGCAATAGAAATTGGGGGACAGTGGAGACAAGAAAGATGAATTTAATACAATTTGCAGCAAAGGAGGACTGAGTGGGCAAATCATGTAAAGTTTTTGGGGAATAATTTGTACTTGATGTTCCATGGAAGAAACCTCCTTGAGGTTTAGTCAACCGCAAGCCATTACAAGGAACCTCCTACCCTAGGCCTATGGAGGGAAAAATTAAAATTAAATTAATAAATGGTTTTTATTTTTATTTATTTTTCAGCCTTCTTCTCAATGTTGAATTTAATTTCACATTAATTTTTTTTATATAGTGTGCTGGTAATGTAAGGAATATATGTTGGTGCACATAATTTTGTTTACGAAAAGACGTACTTTTTTTTAAAAATCAAAATTTGAATAAATATTTTCAATAGAGATTTATGAAAATAGATGGACCAACCACATATTTTACATTAAATATATTTATTGGATGACAGAAATAGTAAAAGTAAAAACACGAGTTTTTTCTTTTTGTTTTTCTCGAAAATGAAGAAGTATGTAGATGAGACGTGTATTTCTGAATAATAAAAAAAATTCAAAATATTAAATTCGGACACACAAACAAATAGGCCTTTAATCGTCTGTACGAGTAGTACCACCTACTAGAAGACACCTCAAATCTATTTCCATCTCTTCTACCACATATATAAATTTCAGTTAATTTCTCCATTAAATCATCATTATGACATTTGCATTCTTATAGGCGCCATGTTGAAAAACTTAGCTAATTAACAACTAAAAGAAATAAAAAAAGGCACTAATGCACCACTCGTGCACATTAATATTTAAGTTATGAAATGATTGTCTTCTTGATAATGGTATTAATACAACAACAACAACAATAACAAAAACATTAATTGTTGAATTTTGAAATTTTTTTACCCGAATCAGCTGTGGGCAAATCAAACCAATCACATATCAAATGTATCATACTTGCCATGTGACTAATCACTTTCCAAGAACAGTAAATTGATCTATTCAACAAGTATATTATACTTATCATATAATTAGTTCAAATCGGATCAAACCCGATCTGATTTAAAATTTCCCAAAAATTTGTAAGGAGAAATCCCTTTTGAGTGTAATGAAGAGAAGGAGATAGAGGGCAGGAGACAACTTTCCCATCTCTCATTTTCACAGCCTTCAACTTCCACAAATGGCCCCCCACTCCCCTGGAAAAGGATTCTCTTAGTTTTATTAATCAACCAATCATCCTTTGATGTGTAATGATAGGGTACTAAATTAATACATTATTGTTATGTAAGTTCCCAATACTGGCCTGGTCAAAAGTTGTCACTTGGAATCAATGGTAGTTGGACTGATGATCATCAAATTTTATAACCATTCTTTTGCATTTTGCTCCCCCATTATGTGAATATTTTGCTCTCTTTCGTCCTTGCTGGAGCGTGGAGTCTGACTCAACGTTATATTCATATTCATTAATCGCGAATATGATTTTTTGAGTTGGTGAGGATTAATTACAAGCTGAACTATGCATGGCCTGCTGAAAAAATTTCTGATCAGGGATAAATTTATAATTTTGTAATACCTTACAAATTCTCTAGAATAAATAATTAATGGATGGTTTCTATTGCATTCCGTACAAAACCTATCTTATAAGTAAAACAATCTTGAAAATTCTCTGAATTACGTAAATAATCACATTTTTGCAATGTTTACGTCCCTTTTTCACATTCTTAATGCACGTTTTCACAATCTGTCGTATGATTCTTTACATCCCTTCTCTTTCAAGTTTCCAAAAATTATGTCGTTTCGGAAAAGAATTACCGAAACAGATAATTATCCTATCTCTTGTATACTTACGATCAACAAAATCAAAACAGAACACATATACATTAAGAAAAACATTATGTAACCTGAAATCACATATACATGAACAGAAGATTTATGTAACCTAGAAACACAATAGAGTGGTAAACGATGAATGTGGACAGAGTGATGGGAGAGATTCTTTCTTTCCAACTATGTCCTTTTTGTGAGTATTGGAGATGCTGATTGCTTCTTTATGGGTTTCATTTGCTTTTGAAACCCTAGTGTTGTTTGATAGGTGTCAATTGGGGCTAAAAGAAAATGTTTGATAGTGTGCTTTCACTGATCAAATAGTCATAACTTTTGAGTAAAGTGTTGAAAAGAATTTAGTCAAGAATAAGTCCTTAAGTTTCTTCATATATATTTTATTTTAATTTACTTATTCAAAACTTTATAGTAAAGGGATGTCACAAGTGGGGCTAACTATTCTATTTATTACCAAAAGATGCTTATATTGCTTGTAAGAAAGGGGTTTTGTCTGTGGATTTTGTTGTAAGATTTTTGCTTTCAAACAAGGCATCTTCTTTTGCTATTTATTATACATTACATATATACATGTATTTAAATTTGTACACCAAAATCTCTGCGTTATCGAATTCGAATCTTGAATGTGTTAATTATATGTGTTACTCATCTCTTATATAATTCTATGCATTGACATTCTCCACATAAACTGTTTTAATTTTATTTTACTTTTTGTTTATGGCTTTTGAGTGTCATACGTTATATAGTTTCAGGCAAAATTACACTTTTAGTTCTATAATATAGGACGTTTAGCACTTTCTCTGTTTTAAGGAATTTTTAAAATAGTTTCAAAATTGAGAAAACTCAACACATTAGTTCTCTCTCTCTCTCTCTCTCTCCTCTCTCTCTCTCTCTCTCTCTCTCTCTCTTTTCAGGATTTTCAATATGCCCATCTTAGCTTGGTTGCTCATACAACTGATGGACATGCGCATTGTGCGTGTCCTTAGTGTCTTTTTTTTTTCCTTTTACGGACACTTGGACATGGGACTTGTGTTTTCAATTTTGGGACCATTTTAAAAAAATTGTAAAGTAGAAGACTAAAAATGTTGAACTTCTATCCTATGGTACTAAAAGTGTAATTTCGTCTATACTCTGCTTAGTATTAATTTATGTACTGAAATGGATCGGTGATGTCGCTGTAAAGTATTTCAAGGGCATTTATGTCAATTCCATCATGTGAGTTCTCTTTATTAGGGTTGGTCCGCAACACAAACAAATAATTTGGAGTTGGAAGTTTTCCAGCATTACCCCTTGGATTATGAAGTCAACTTATAATTTCATAAAGTTCAGAGATAATTAAAGGGTTTATGTGAATATAAGTTAGGATTAAGTATATGTCTGGTCCATAACTTAAATTATTTGGTATTTTTAGCCTTTAACATTTTAAAGTAATGTTTTGGTCCTGCATCTTTTTAATTTTTGAGATGATAAAATTTTAATCCTGTAACTTTAGATCATTAGCACTTTTAGTCCTGTAACTTTCTTGGTTTATTGAAAGCAAGAAACACTAAAAGAAGCCATGTTGTGCACAAAAGAAGCTCAACAATAGAGATGACCTTGTTATTTGAAAAAGGTGTTCGGGTCAAGTGTGTGTTACACTGGAGCTGAAAGAATCATATTTAAAGACATTAACAACTCAAACAACCCTAACTGCTATGATTAACTCCCTAGCTAAAGTCGCATGTCTTACTTACAGAAGCGCTGCAACAAGCTTACACGTTTTACTACTAAGACACAAAACAAACACGCTAAAGAAATACAAATGCGAGTTTAAAATTACAAAATGCGACTCTGCTTAACAGCTAACAGCTAACACCCCCCTCAAGTTAGGCTTGGGTGGAAGTCCACTAAGCCTAACTTGGAAATGCTATGCAAGAATGCTGGTCCTGGAAGTGTCTTGGTGAAGACATCAACTACCTGCTGCTTAGAGGACACATGCTGTGGTTCTAGGAACCCTGCCTTGTATTGATCCCTGACAACATGGAAATCAATCTCTAGGTGCTTAGTACGCTCGTGAAAAATTGGATTCGCTACAATGTGAATAGCTGCCTGATTATCACACAAGAAAAGAATGGGTTTCTGGACTGAAATATGAAGATCTTGTAGCAGGTTATATATCCAAATTAGCTCGCAAGTGGTCGCTCCCATGCTTCTGTATTCTGTCTCCCCTGTAGAACGTGAAACTGCATGTTGTTTCTTTGTGCGCCATGAGATCAAGGAATGACCTAGAAAGATGCAAAAACCTGTCAATGAACGCCTAGTGTCAAAACAAGACGCCCAATCTGTGTCACAGTAGGCGGTAAGATTGGAGTTCGTGTCTGAAGGGAAGAACAACCCTTTGTGGACAGTTCCTTTTAAGTAACGTAGGAGGTGGAGAGCAGCATCCCAATGTTGTTTGCAGGGAGCCTGCATGAATTGGCTCAACTGTTGGGCTGCATGTGCTATGTCAGGCCTGGTGAATCCCAGGTAAAGTACTCTCCCAATCAGCCTTCTATAGGACTCAGGATTAGACAATGCTTCTCCTGCTTCTGTAGTGAATTTGATTCTTGTAGGTAATGGTGTGGTTGCCGCCCGTGCATGTGCAATCCTTGCCTCTTATATCAGGTCTGTGATATGTTTGTTTTGGGTGACAACAATCCCCTCACAAGACCTAGCAATCTAAGCCAAGGTAGTACTTGGCTACTCCTAAGTCTTTGATGGTGAACAGGTTGTCAAGATAGCTTTTGATTTCCTAAATATTAGTTTTGGAAGTTTCTGCAAGTAAGATATCATCAACATAAACTAATAGATCAGTTAAGCCAGATGAAGAGGGTCTTGTAAACAATAGTGATCATGTTTTGATTACAGGAACCCAAAAGATTCAATCTTAGTTCTGAACTCAACATTCCAGTGTAAGGATGCTTGTTTCAGTCCATAGAGAGACTTCTTCAAACCGACATACGTGCCCTTTTGGAACATGATAAACCTTTTAGGAGGCATCATGTAGATTTCTTCTTCCAGAGATCCATGCAGGAAGGCGTTGTTAACATCAATGTGGTGCAAACTCCACTTCTACGAGGCTGCCAATGCAAGTATCATCCTCACTGTTACAGCCTTTGCCACTGAGGAGAATCTGTCTATGTAATCCACCCCTTCTATCTGGTTATCCTTTTGTAACCAATCTAGCTTTGTGTTTGTAAATGGTCCCATTGGACTTGATTTTCAACTTATAAACCTATCTGCATCCAATTGCTTTCTTGTCCTGTAGGAGAGGAGTAATGTCCCAGGTGTTATTTTTGCTTAAAACATCTAGTTCTGCCTCCATTGCTAGCTTCCATTCTGGATGTTGACTAGCTTGTTTGTAGTTCCGGGACTCCTGCAAGTTATTCAAAGATGCCAGAAAACAACAATGCAAAGAGCTAAAAGAGGTAATAACTGGAGCAGCATGGTCAGAGTCACTGTATGTGCATTCAAAGTCTTCCATCCAGGCAGGCCTAATACTAACTCTAGTAGACCTTCGGAGGGCCACTGGAGGTTCTATTTGAGTGTCAGGTTCAGGACTCATGAACTGGACAGGTGTATTCATGGTGTCACTTATTGGCTTAGCAACAGTATCAAAGTTAAGGGGTTCTAAATCAGCTGTCCATATAGGGTCTGGACAGGTCATTGAGTCCAACTGTTTGCCAACATAGTGGAACACTTCCTCATGAAATATTACATCTCTGGAGGTAAAGAGAGATCTGGATTTGAGGCCATGAATCCTGTATCCTTTTTGGCCTGCAACATATTCCAAAAGTACACCTTTTGTGGCTCTAGGGTCAAATTTCTATTTATGGGGATGAGTATTGGTAGCAAAACACAGATCCCAAATATTTTCATGTGTCTATAATCAGGCTCTTTTCCATGTAATATCTGGAAAGGTGTCTGCCAGTTCAACACTTTGGTTGGCAGCCTATTCACTATATAAGTGGCTGTAAGAAGGACTTCTGACCAGAACAAGTTGGGCATGTTGGCTTGTATGATGGCCCTAGCTATCTGAAGTAAATGCCTGTGTTTTCTTTCAACCACCCCATTTTGTTGGGGTGTGTAGGTGTATGTTTCTGGTGGATGATACCTTCCTCAATCATGAAATTTTGACATTCCTTACTCATAAACTCAGTACCATTATCACTTCTTAAAGTTTTAATTTTCTTGTTAAACTGAGTGTGTACAATTTTATGGAATCCTCTTAGAATAGAAGTGGTTTGTGATTTACGCTTCATCATATATGTCCAAGTGCATCTACTGTGATCATCAACAAGTGTCAGCATGTATGTGCAGTTAGACAAGGATGGTTGATTGCAAGGACCCTTATGTCCATATGAAACAAGTTCAAATATATCAGTGGATTGTGTGTGACTGAGTGGGAAATGAAGCCTCTGTTTGGCCAAAGGGCATGCTTCACACAGATTCATAGGCACTTTGATTTTATTCATGAAATTCAAGTGACTGAGTACATCAGTAGAGGTATGTCCTAGTCTTTGGTGCCAAATATTTACATCAATAGTACTAACAACTAATCCTTTTTCTTTTATTCTCTTTAATGTGTTGTTCACAACATCAGCCTTAAAAGAATTCTCATCTAAAATGTACAGTTTTCCTATAAGTCTTCCCATTACCACAATCCTACCAATCTTGTGGTCCTACAAAACGCAACAAGTAGGGTAAAATTTAAAACTAACATTTGTATGATCACATAGTTTACTGACTGAGAGTAAGTTGAACTTCAAGGCTGGTACATGCAAGACATTGGTTAATTTTAAAGAGTTAGGGAAATGGACTTCTCCTATCATTTTCACCAACAGTTTTGACCCATCAGCAAGGTGTATATACAGATCAATTATGATTCTTAGTGCTAATGAAAAGGGTGATATCTTTGCACATGTGGGAATAGCCCACTATCAACAATCCCAAAAATTAGAGTGCTCAAGAATGGAGTTTAGGACAGATTTACCCCACCAGCAAAGTCTTCCATATCATTTGACTTTAAGCCATCCTCAGTGCCTTCAGATTGAATGCCCTGCATAGCCTTCCTCATCTCACTCCTGATGAAATCTGTGATTGCCATGCTCGATCCTTTCCATCACATTTTGAATAGATTCTTGATCAGTTGTTGACTAGCCGTTGTACTGAAAGCCCTAATCAGTGCTGGGTGTGGTATAGCGATCCCTTTTTCTTCCTTTGTTCAGTGAGCACCTTGTACCGGTTCAGGATATCCTTTGATCTCTCGAAAAAATCTCCCGCAGATACCTATTTTTCCACAATGAGAGTACAGAGTTGAGCCCTCTTTTCTTGGATGGTCTTTTCTTTCATTGGTTTTTGGGTGTCTGATACTCCCTTGTCTGCATAGCTGCGTTTTGCAGAGGGCTGGGGAAGGTAGTCCCAACTTCCTTTTGTCTTTCATCCCTAAGTACCATTGCATACGCTTAGTCACGCTAGGCAGTTGGCTCCATCATCAGGATCTGCCCTCACATGATCAAAAACGTCACTAACCCTAATTACAAAATTGCATGAGGTGATTTCTTTCTCGAAGGAGTGCTAATTCCTTTACGGCCCCACAACTGCATGTAGGGGCCATTACCATACATCCAAGTTCATCCCAAAGTTTTTCAAGTGGGCAAAATACGCTGAGACTTATGTAGGTTCCCTGCGTGGCTGAAGCAATCTCCCTCTGCAATTGGTAGATTAGAGGCCCATTGCTCACGCCATATCTACCCTATATTTCTTCCCAAAGTTCTGTAGTTGTATCTATGTACAAAACGGATTCCACAATTTCTTTTGAGATTGTGTTCAAAATCCAAGAAATTACTAATGAATATGTTCTTACCCAGGCCTCATACTCATCAGAGTTTTCATCTGGTTTGACAATCTTTCTAGTGATATATCCTAGCTTTATCTTGGCCCTTAAACGCAATTTGATGGTTCTACTCTCTATGACAGAAATTCGGCCCGTCAGTACATTGGAGATCAAGACCATCCCAGGGTTTTCTGTGATCTGCATCTTGAGGGCGTCATGATCCATATTTGCTTTCTTTCCCTTTTCTGGCATCTTGCTTGGCGTAGCAGAGTTTTCCATGGAGTTTTAGAATTCAACCCGGATGGAGTGGTGGGCGAGGTTTTTGGTTTGGGCGGACGAGGGTTGGTTGTTGATTTAATCAAAACGGAAAGTGTGACCAGAGACATCAAGATGAGATGGCTCTGATACCATGAAAAGCAAAAAACACTAAAAGAGCCATGGCTGTGCGCAAAAGAAGCTCAACAAATAGAGATTGACCTTGTATTTGAAAACAAGGTGTTCGGGTCAAGTGTGTTACGCTGGAGCTGAAAGAATCCTATTTAAAGACATTAACAACTCCTTAATTGCCATTAACCAACCCTAACAACTCAAACAACCCATAACTACTATGATTAACTCCTACCCTCTAAAAATCGTGTGTCTTACTTACAGAACCTGGGTTAATCTAATGCTGCAACAAGCTTACACGTTTTACTACTAAGACACAGAACAAACACGTCTAAAGAAATACAAATGCCATATTGGTGTCAGTTTTTTTGTTTAAAAATTACAAAAATGCGAATCTTCTTAACAACTACACACCCCTTACTAACATTTAATACATGTCGTCATTTTTTTGACGAATTTAGTCCTGCACATCTCAATTTGGTCATTTTTTTTGACAAATTTAGTCCCTTTTATATTTTTGGTCCACCGTTAAATTTTTCGGCGAAATTAGTTTGGTCAGAATACCACGCCAGAACAACACGTCCTCATATGTCACGTGACCCTGTAG
This sequence comes from Sesamum alatum, assembly GCA_034509735.1. NCBI lineage: Eukaryota > Viridiplantae > Streptophyta > Magnoliopsida > Lamiales > Pedaliaceae > Sesamum > Sesamum alatum. Next base: position 40,532,577 of record JACGWO010000002.1, read on the forward strand.
AATATATTTAGGCTCCTAAACTAAAATCCCTAAACATTATACTTAGAGGAACAAAAACACCAAATTTCCGCCCAAATCCCTAACAATCTAAAAACCCTAAAGTTTAAGAGAGACTCCACCTTTAAAAATCTGAAGGTTCGTGGGAGAATCAGTTGACGAGCTTAGAGAATCAGTAGACTTGGAGGAGGTCTGCATTCCAAAGCAATGTTACGAGCTAGGGACCGCAATTTTTCCTGTTTCCCTCCACCGTACTACGATAAGTGATTATTTGTTGTGTATTATATATAAATATTTGATGGGTTTTTGTGAATGATAATATATTTGTGATATATAAATCTTGCATTTGGTACCCAACTTTCAATTTCTTTAGCTCTAATTTGGAATTTGAGCGCCGCTGGGATTTGTTCAAAAAGAAACAAATTCAAGAGCAATTTTTGCCTCTTTTTTTGAAGAAGAAATTTGAAGGAGTTTAGGGTTTAATTTGGGGGAAAGTTTTTCTCCCCGCTGGTTTAAAAGAAAAAAAAGTCTGAACATATCTACCAGGCTCACGTGCATATGAGGTGTTCCTGACATAGCATTCCGACCAAACAATTTGGTCGAAAAATTAACGGTGGACCAAAAATATAAAAGCAAGACTAAATTTGTCAATTGAGATGAAAGGTGCAGGACTATTCATTAAAAAAAAAAAGGACGAAATGCGTAAACCAAATCACGAAAGTTAGGACTAAAATTGCTAATAGCCTAAAGTTACAGGATTAAAAATATAATTTTGCCTTTTAGTCCTTTTTTTATTTGCCGGAGTTCACCTCCACCAGCGAGAAGTGTGAACCCAACGAAAAAATAACTGAATCCGTAAAATAAAAAAGATGCAAAATCAAAATATTGCCCTATAAAGTTAAAGGATAAAAAAGTTGGCCAAAATGAGCCAAAAAGGAAGAGTAATGCCCCAATTTTTAAAAGGTCACGTGAGATGCACATGCATTTTGGCGAGAAGGATGAATCTCAGCGGAAAAATGATTGAAATCGCGAAAATTAAAAAGATGGAAGGATCAAAAATATTACTCTAAAAAATTAAAGTATGAAATATCAAATAATTTAAGTTACGAGACCAAAAATATATTTAAGTCTATAAGCTATTCTCTTTGAATAAAAATTGGAAAGGGATATATATTATAGGGTTTTTTTAATAAGATAAACATAATCGTTTTACTATTGTTGACTGGTATCGAATCCACAAGAGTCGACAGGCCTGATATTATTGTTTTTTACTGTTACATTTGGACGGATTGACTTGAATTTGAGAGAAAGATCTTAAATGACTCCAAATAAATAAAATTTGAAATCCATCAACATTTTAACGTGAATATGTAAAAATGAGAGTTGAAGGATTTAAAATTCTTTGTCATATAAAAATATCCAAACAAATTCAAAATATTTATTATTAGCTAAGAATTTGAAATCCCTAACTTCAAATCCAACAAGTCAAGGTGTCAGCGATTGAGGCTGAGGTCCTATGAACAAGTAATCTGGGCTCGAGTTCTATCGATATCGTATTAATTGGGGTTATTTGTCTCGCTTTGTGATTTTATTTCACAAATAATTATTTCATGTTTTTTGTTATAATTGACGTATTATATTGAACCAATATACTGATCAATTACGTAATCTATTGAAACATTATCATATAATTTCCGCTTCAATATAAAAAATCCAAAAAATTCAAATGTAACTTAATTTTTTCCTGATTTGCCCTTCCGTAATTCTAAACATTGCATTCTAAACCCTTTTTTATCCTTAAATAACGCTTATATATGCCCCATAAGTTGGAAACATTGTGCAAAAAGTTCATATATTTTCATCACCAAATACTTATGTTTCTTCCCAATTAATACTTAACAATTCCTTTTATTGTTCTTGCGAGTTTTGAGCAGCAACTAAAAAAAAAAAAAGAAGCTAAAAAAGTAATTTTAGTAAACATAGAATCGAGAAAATATCAAGACAAGCCACATTACATCAGTAACATAAATTTTATAATGAGAAAATCATGAATTAAAATTCTAAGCATGATTAGACAGCACTAAATAAGGGTTGAAACACAATTATGCATATATTTAATTTCTAACCTAGGATAATAGGTTCTAGCCTTGAAATTCCTTTGACTAAACTTCATTTGGGAGACAAAAATAACATGTTAATTTCTCAGAAGAAAACTTTAATTCAGTCGAAAGAATTAATTTGTAAACAATTTGAGATTCTTAATTATTATTATCAAATTTGGTTTTTCAAAGATGTGCAATCATGTGAAAGCAAACATGAAGCAGAGATTCATATTCAACTGATTCATGAAACGTGGTTATTGCTTATTAGGCCAAGAACACCATGATGATTAAGAAGCTATTAATCATGTTAACTATTGTCTAAGGTGCTGGTAACATTTTTGTTGCAGAACCAAATGTCAAATGTCTCTTCTTGTGTTTTCTGGATTATCTCTACTCTTGATTATTGGTCAGGACAAGTGGAAATTGTGCAATATTCTTCATAGGGAAGAAGATATTCTTCTTGTAAGGTCCTCAACTTTGTGTTAGAATTATTTTCAAAGTGTGTGTGGGTGGGGTGTCGTACGTTTTGATTTGTGTGTTGATTGATGATTGATTAAGTTTTTTAGATTTTCCTGCAATAAAAACAATATGTCAGCTGTAAGGACCCCAACCTGACTGGCACATATGATGTAGATGCAATCCTCCTTGACGAGGCTGTGAGTCTCTGTACTTGCCCCCCTGTTTTCTCATTTATGTAACAAAAAAAGAATTAAAATTAATTTATATCTGATTATTATTTTTCCTCTTAATTCATCATAAAATTAAACTAAATTTTGTGTATCTATACTATTATATATATATATATATAATATATAAAGAATAGACTAAAGTGATGTTTTGACCCGTTGTATCGATTTTCTTATCCCAAAATGGCATTCAACTGATAAGACAGTACTAATCTTGATTCAACTTTTCAAGTTTTTCATTAACTTAACTAAACTTATTAATATATTTTTATTTTATTTTAATCTAATATATTTTTAACATATAAAGATTATTTATTTATTTACGCAAAGATGGAGTGCCACGACTGCTAGTAGTTTGAATAAAATGAAGTTGATGGACATAAGTTTGGCAAGAGGATAGACTGTAAGATTGATTTCGTGAAAATTACAATGTTGGAAGACGAATGTTAGGTAAGGAGTTTGTCCTGACTTTACATTCAGATCAAGTTACTGCGGATCCAATGACAAACACTCTAGTATAAAAAATTGATATATGACCTTTTGTTGTAATATTGCGAAATTATTCTAGTAAGAAAGAATCAACTTAATTACGCACGATGCTGGACAACTTTCAAACCACGTAAATTTTTGTGTTGCAATTACTTTCTTTTCAATGTTCTTTTTTTTTACATGGTTACAATCGCCAAAAATAGAGAAATCATTTATAACACAAGAAATCATGAAGAAGAGTTTGGAAGGGGAAAACTTTCAACTAGGTGAGTGAATAAAATAGCAATTTAGACCAAATCTCCTATAATTTTTTAAAATGAATTAATTGACTTCTCTGTATTTTTTAACAAAAATGAATTCCTTACAGAGCAATTTACCTCTTAAGAATGATACGTGCCAAAAAATACTTCATTTTAAAAATATAGGAAGGTAAATTGCTATTGATTTTTTATAAGGGGGTAATTTGCTCATTTTCATTATCACAGGAAGGTAATTTACATTAAACCCCTTAATTTCTACATATAAAACACCACAAAAGGGTAAATTTGCAAGGATAATAATAATACTTACAATTTTGAATAATATATCATCTGTTAATAATGAAGGTCATACATATAATTTGATGTTTTTTTTTCTACAAGGAAATTTTAATTTAAAAAATGAGCTCGGGAACAAATCCAAATTACTCATGTGGGATGTATATTACATTGTCATTTATTAGTATATATTTGTATAAATATTAAAAATAAACACTGAATAACATATTGAAAGAAAAAATTGCGCTTTTAGTTCTGTAAGTATATAGAGAGTGACACTTTTGGTGCTGTTGAATCAATTTTTGACAATTCGATCCTGCAATTAAAAAAAAAAAGGGTAAATTACAATCTACTTTTCCTGAGGTTTTTGGCAATAATTGGTACAACTACCCCTAGTTGTTTGAAAAAATTATAATACTCCCAGAGGTTTTGTAACTGTCTAACAAATACCCCATTTTCCATCCATTTTAATGGGTGAACTGACCAAAATGCCCATTATGCACTGAATTATGTTTTATTTAATTCCTAAAAAAATTTGGACTATAATGCATAGGGAGAGAGTTTTGTTAAGTTTTTTACACATGAGGTATTTGGTAATTTGGACTATAAATTTTGCCTCGTCTGATTTTTTCTATCAATTTTATTAAGGGCAAAATGGTCAATTTCAGGTATTTGTTAAAAATTTACAAAATCTCAGGAGGGTATTTCCTGTCATATTTTTCAAAACAACAACGGGGTATTTATAATTATGCCAAACTTTAGGAGAGATGGCTGTAATTTACCCTAAAAAAAATTAGCATTGAGGACAATTATGGCTGAAAATCCATAAAGTGACCAGATATCCCCAAATTAGCGTGTCACATGACGACACGTAACACTTTTAGTCCAGCCAATTTATGAACTTTCAGCCAAGAATATCCTCGCATTGGCATTTTTTTTCTTTCAATTGCATGAACAAATTGACAAAATTCACACAAGATTAAATATTATCAACCTCTATACTTACGAGACTAAAAATTACAACTTTTCATATTAAAAATATCGGTTCATAAAAAATTGTAAAATAAGAAATGTATGGTAACCATGGTTAAAAGTTGTGTTCAAGGCAGCTTTATGGACAAATTCATCCTAATATACCAAGTAATTTTTAAGCCAGAAGGAATAATAATAGGTATGGCAATTATTTTACTAGGCAAGTTGGTACATTGCTACCTGATATTTATCTAAAAGGCAACCTACTATGAAACTTCGTAAAATCAATTTCGATTGTTTGTCTATTCAAAGATAAAAAAATAAAAAATAAAGAAAAATAAATATTTTGATGTATAAATGTGCATACGTAGAGTTAGAAATGTGTAGCTTCAAAGGTGTTTGATGTAGCCAAATATCTCACATTGATTGTAGATGAGGTGTTTGAGTGTTTCTAAAAAGCTTATAATACAAGGGTCTCATTCCCCCTAAGCGATGCGCCTTTCGGGACAAGATTGTGAGGCTCATACGACGGCCAAAATTAACAAAACTCGCGCAAACGGAATACTGATCGAGTCGCAAGCTACAGTCATTTGCGCTTGTATATGGAAAGGACATGTGTCCATCCAGGCCCTTTGTCTGGAGATTGGTGATGTAGGCAAACGTTCCACATTAGCATCGTATGAGGAGCTTGGCTTGCTTATAAACCCTAAGGGCCTCCTCTCCCTAGCGAGAGACGCCTTTTCAGGACATAACCGTGAGACTCATACAAAGCCACATCGATACTCAAAAGATAATTAAGTACGCATTAGAATAATGATGAATCATATATTTGAAATTTAATATCGAAAAATAAATTATACTATGAACTAGTAGTATGATATTTAAGGCCATATTTGTACGGAAGGATTTGAGTTTGAGAAAATGATTTAATGAAATTGTTTCAAAGGGCTCATATTAAAAGATTTGAAATCCTTAAATTTTTAAATTTCATAAGGCTAGTTTAAAGTATCTTTAAATCTTTTGTATATAATATGAAACAATCCAAAATTTGTTGCAAGGGATTTAAAATTCTTACTTTCAAATCCATAATATTGAAACGCATATAAATGAATATCTAAAAACATAATGAAATATTGATATTATGTCTTTTTCTCTATTCAGCAGGATGAAAAAATTTGTATCCTTAAATAAAATCATTTAGTTATTTGCATTATAACTTAAACATGTTTGAATAATATGTAACTAATACATTGCGTTTGAGTGCAGTTCAAAAATATTTTTAACCATGATCAAACCACTATTTTTTGTGTTTTTGTTTTTAAAAACCTAAGACTGACACATCAACTCGCACATTTGCTCATTACGGTGCAATTTGAATTGAGCTAATCGATTGAAGTGATTTCACAGTTTGATTGAACATCATTACATAAAACGGGCGTGTTTTTTTTTTTTTTTTTGATAAGTAAATTAAAATGGGCATCAATCAGCATATATAGTACTGTGAATCAGAAAAATATTTATACAGTAGCCATCGTGTATAGGAGGATCTAGGCGATGTGGCCTATGAGATTCTTGATATGTTTAATGAAAAAAATCATACAATGGAATCCTCAAATTATAACAACTACTAACCATAGAAAAAGAGATGGTACTTTTGTTCTATTTATAGGATTATTACCATTCACAAACCACTTAAACAATTCCATTCAAACTTACCCATATACCCCAATCACCATTTTGGCATCTTAAATGAAATGGAACCATGACTTTGCATTAATACAAATCGACTCGATTTAAACACGAATTCGCTTGGAATAAGTATGTTGAGTGATTACAATTAATTTTACGTTTAGACGGTCTGTAGAAAACAAAATCATATGAAATAAAAGTTGTAATTGTGTTTATAGAGAAAGAATGTCTGACGGGACAACAAATGCGTTTGACAACTTTGTGATTTATTAGCTGCAAGTTTTCATATATACATATTGAGACATGATTTGAGAGAAAAAAAAAGTCGAAAGATTAATGACATTATGGATGCACATATTTGCAACCATAGTCTTAATCACTAACTTTAAAAAAAATAAAATAAATAAGAAGAAGAAGAAAGCAAACTGTTGCCGACTATCAACATTGAAAGAGATATGAAACCTCAACTCAACACACCTAACTTATAAAAACACAGAAAATTTAAAAAAAACATAAAACCAAAAAACCCGTTCTGACTTCTCCATTCTCATCTCCAAATATTTCATGGCGATCGCCATCAATAGCTATAGTTCTGGTATAGGTAGTCGAGCGGACCCGTGAAGAACGTTCCTTGTCGTGCAAACTCCATCATCGTCTTCTCGTGAAATCCGTCGATCTGCAACAATATCAACTTAAATTTAGCATCAAAAATTCTCAACAATATAATATATATATATGGCATTTTATGTTTGCAGAAACCAATGGTAGGAGGGGAACCATAGCCCGCCATTGCTATTTTCTATTGTAATCATTGTAGAACTTTTTAAAGCTTTGGTGACGTTGAAGGGGCGGTGAAACTACGTTTTTTTTACAAATATCTCAAAGGTAGTAAGTAAACCTTTACTTTCTAACTAAGGTGCTAGCGTACAATTTTTTATGCATATCAAGAAAATATAAGATACGTATTGCTAAGTGATAAAGTTTATGATTTTTTAGATTTTGAGTTAAAATCTCATGAATATTGACGTATATTGGCATTTTCTTGTAAATATTTGAAATTATTAGGAATTATTTGATCGATAATTTCATATGTTATAATGATGATGTAGAAAATATATATATAAAAAAAAAAAAGCAAGTAATATAAAAAGGGTTGACAGGGGAATAATCTATTTATACCCCAGAATCAATCTCATCTTCATATCTGTGGAACATTGATGCTTTAGGAATCTCTCCAGCCTCATCATGGAGCGAATCGGCCACGTATCCTCGGCCGTGTCCGGCCAGCGTCTTCCGGCAACGCAACGTCGTTATTACATTATAACAAAACAAGAAACGCAACGGCCACATTTTCATCAGACACTAAACATTGATCAAAACAGAATTACACTAATCAAAATTACTGTCGTTACCTTAAATTGTCTTGGTTGAAATTCTCTAGTCCTCTTCGCTCTGTACTGTCGATCCTCTCTTTCCGTCCTGCCGCGCTGTACGACCACCTTGAAATTCGCTTCCTCCATGAAACGACTTCTCCGTGACGAGACAGCGGCTCGACAGACACACGTTCCTCGCTTGCATGTTTGTTTTCCACATTCTGACACAGACAAATATAGATACAATTGTGAAACGGAATAAGAGCATAATAAATTCAATATGATTTTCACTGATTGCAGATCTCCAGTGCTCCCGGACTCCACACCCTCACACATGCGGACCAAGAAACGCGAAAATCCCCATCATATGCGTGTCGAGCTAATCAGATGAGATTGCTGCTGTACTTCTTCTAAGCCATGCACTTTCACCGAGTTTCGTGCGGCCATCGTGCTCTGCCGAGGAAAGAATTACTACACACGGAGAAATTATCCTAAGTTGGGCTGACATTTCCTCTGTTTTTCACGGCGAATCGTGTGTCGAACTGGGCACAGCGACAGTTCTCGAGCTGAACGCTGGGGGCGAACGATGAGCAGCAGAGCCGACGCGATTTGACGGGAGCTGGTTTCGTCAAGTGGGTTTTTGTTGTTTCTTGAATTTCTTGGAGGATTCGAAGGGAGGTGCGGGTGAGGATCGCGAACGCGGGAGAATGGTCGGAGAAGAAAGAGTTTTTCGAACCAAACAGGCAAAGACTCGGGAAAAGAATTGATTCAAGTTCTTGAATGGAATTTAAGAATGAAGAGAAGTTGTGGTGTGTGGAAATGGCGTCTGGTTGGAGTTGGTGAGAGCGAGACAGTACAGAAAACATGTAAGTAGGACAGATGGGTTGTTTAATCAGGAGTTCTTGTCTATTTGCTCAAACAAGAAAGACAAGAA